>JAOUZG010050968.1:11144250-11180646 GCA_026289955.1 Argiope argentata | reverse complement strand
AAATCTGAGCACCACATGTCATCCATCTAGCTCTCTTTGTTTTGTGTTATCGTGTTAACTTACCTTCCAATCACAAGATATACAAATTTCCTCTGAGTAAATTTTGCTCAAAATATAATAGAAATCTTCAAATGTGCTGTACCAAATATCATGCATCTAGCTCAAAACGTTTTTGAATTGTCGGACTCACAGGCAGAGAGACAAGCATAATTCTTCACATGTTTTTCAAACTTGAAAAAAGTTAGAATTTTGAATTTTTTAAAAATCTTTAATTCTAATTTTTTGATTAAGGTAATAATGTTCTCTGTATAAGAGAATGTAAAAACGAATGAATTCAGTTTTTATGTAACTTATTTTATTGCTATATCTTAATTTGAAAAATATCACATCTTTTATGCAATATGAAATGATGAATACACAGTATGCTCCTCATTCATAACTAGACAGAATTGTTAGGGGGAGTGGGAAGTGCTATAGTTTAAATGCAATTTTAATTTCCTTCAATGTTCATGTTTTGCAGTTCTAAATTAAATTATTTTTGTAATTCATATTTAAATTTTAACTAAATTATTTTTGTTTTCAAATTAAGTAGTTTTTAATGTTATTTTTAAAGCGCGGCAAACTTATAGAAAAGTCTTTAAACAACTAGCAAGTGAATATTACTTGCATGAATTTTGAAGAAAATCCATGCTTCTACACGCCGCCTCTTAAATTTAAACAACTTAAAAGTTAAATTAAAATAAAACAACTTACTTTTTCTTTCAGTCTGACGAATCGAAAAATATTAATTTTTAACTTTAAAAAATTAGAAATTAATCACACTTTATTTTTGTAATACTTTTTAACTAAAACAAATTTGTTGAAAATATTCGAACTCTCGCAAAGAAGTAACTTTATTTTGAATAAGAATTTATTTACTTTATCAAAATAGCAATCATAACTATAAATTTGTTATTATCCTTTAGTAAATAATCCAAATATGATTTTGAAATTTTTTAGTAGTTGATTCATTTATAGATGATCAACACATTTAAAATATTGTTCAATAGTCAAATTTGATAACAGGTTTATAAATATTTTTACTTATTTTAGATATTATTTTATTTTTAAGATTTAAATAATGTTGCGAAAATTCGTTTTCTGTATTATGGCGGTACATTTTATGAATTAATCTAAATGATTTATTAGTTGTTCATTTTCTATCACTGCCTGTCTTTGATCGAGCAATATCATTGCTTGGGATAATTAAAAAAATTATTTTTCCCAAATAATGTTTTTTTTTTATAAATTAACAATGAAACATTTAATTATCTTGATTTCACCCTTCGAGCGTCTAATTATGGCTTCTTTAAAATTTATCTCTATTCAACAACAGGTTACTTCAAAAAAAAAAAAAAATCAGCTTCAAACGAGTGAGATTTTAAAAAACCAACAGCATTTTTCACTCCCTTTTCTTCCTAGCCATGGGGTTCAAATAAACACATTAGGGAAAATGGATTCTTATCAATTTGGTTATCTTAACTGAATGACTGACCAATTCCCTTCCCAACTTCTTTCCGACATAACCAAGATGTAGTTTCAAACTAAGCTGCAATTTCGAATTTCTTTTTCGAAAAACTTCCACACTTCGGAAACTGAAAAAATATATTTTTATTAGAGATCTTAATTTTTCAAATTAGAAACATTAAGATTTTTCTAATTAAATTGATTATTAGCCATCTTTCTCCATTTCAACGAATTTACAAAAAACACCCTAAGTTAAAAGTTGTCTTTTCATTAATATTTTGGTCCGTGGTTTAACATGCGCCACCAAATTTACTCTAAATTAAATTATTAATACATTTCCAAATTAAAAAGAATGCCAGCCGTATAAATAACAGAAATAAAATTTAATTAAGTGTTAAATATAAATGATGATACAATTATATACATCGATCCGCGCGCGAGAGAGGTTAGGAGTCGGCCGGTGAAATCATGAAGTGAGTCATTCGTATTGTTGAACGAAGTTCATCTTCGCTGGTATGATTTATGATTTTTTCCAGTTGGCGAAACAAAGTCATTTCTGTGCTGTTTGGCCGCCGCAATATCATATAAACATGAAAAAAAAACATTCAGAGATATAAATGCGTTGAAACCATGTTAAATATCTACATTATTTAATCCAAAAATATTTTTATTTCTTTTCGAATGCATATCAAATTTCAAAATCTGTATCTCTTATGCTTTATTTATTTTTTAGAGAGTTAATTTATTTGTGTGCGTGTGTGTTGAAAGGCAAAAATTTAACATCATAATAATGAAACCTCAAAATTTTTGTCTTTATTCTTTTATACAGAACCATTCTTTGACAAATTATGAATGTACGCAATTTTAAATTTCTTGTTTTGGAATTCAATACAGCAGCTTAAAGCAACGGAATTGCTTTTGTATATTTATTTTAAGTCAAAACAGAATTCAATTAGATTATTGTATACTATAACAAACATTAGTCAGACGAGACAAAAATCTGGCATGCTCAAAAAATGAAATACACAGTTCTTTCAATGCAATATAAACAACTATAGCCTAATTAGTTCCTTCAAAATTAACATTAATTACTTTTATTTTCAATATGCAAGTTAATATAAATCCTTTTATATATAAAACAAGATATTTTTTATTCAAATTGCTTGGTCGTTTGAAAGCATTAAAATAAAAGTAAAAGGTGTATCATAAACTTAAATACAAAGAGACATACCATCGTCAAAATACTGATGAATATTGTTTTACGTAGAGTTCACAATATGATTTTCGCAATATTTTGTAGCATTGTTAAATATTGTGTTTGCAATATAGTTTAGACAATATTGAACAATGTTATACTATATCCGACTTCTTGAAAAATTGCCCTGATGAATTTCTTGAAATGAAATCGCAAATTAACTCAATTATTAAGCAAATACTAATAAAATCGGGCTAAAATCTTAAGTGTAAAATACTTTAAACTTTTGTGTCATCTTGCATATAATTTGATACATAATATTGTTGATATGGTATTAGGCATAACTCGGTATTCACAATATTTCAGAAATATTTAATAATATTGTAGTGCTACTAGGGTATGCCAATGAATTGGCAATGTTTTATCGTAATCGGTAGAACGGCAGAGCATGAAATACAAATATTCATCGTTGTACATTAGATATAATATAACTGTACTATGCCTATAACTTTCTCACAAGGGCAAGCTATAAAATGGCAAAGTTTTATAGCAATCTGTTCCACGGCAGGTCAGCACATAAAATCTGAACAAACATTCATTTTTATATACTAGATAAACTAGTAATAAGTTACCTTTACAAAAAATTCATGTATTAAAAATTGTAAAGATATATAACATTAATTATTATCAGACATTAAAATTTTACACAATTTATTTTAACCATAAATATATCCAAAATTTAATTTGAATAAATTATAATTAAAATAAATGGTATTAGTTACATTAATTTGGGTAAAAAAATATGAAAAGATAACAATCTGTTCCATAAAACAAACTTTTCTATCAAAAAAATTGTGCCCCCCCCAAAAAAAAGAGAGAGGGAGAGAGAAACGAAGAAATTATAAATAATTTACCATCTGCTGATCTCCCAATAAAGCTTCCCATCATCTCTACATTAAAAAACAAAAGTTTTTTAAAGAAAAAAGTTAAAGAAACAATATTAATTTACACAAATGTATTGTAAAATTTTTTACAATGGACATACATTTCAAATTAACCATCAGAAATATCTATAATTTTTATAGTTTCAGTTAGTGAACAGCAGATCTAAATAAATTATATTGCAAGTCATTCAGAGTGACAATTAATGTGCTAAATGACATTTTCTATTGACTACATTAAAAAAGTAAAATAAACTCAATTATGAAATTACCTAAATATGATCATGTATAATTAACAAATGACATCTAATAATTTAAACATATACTTGCTGGAAAAGGTCTGCATAAAAACAACCAGTAGACATTCTAGAAAGAATTAAAACACATTATAACGAAAATATTAATTAAATTTTTATTTAAGATGTCTGTTTTAACAATGCATAATGCATCAATAACAATTTCAGAAACATAACACATTGTTTTAAAGTAATAATAATTTAAAATTATACAAATTATCAGAAAAAGTTTGTGTCCAGATGAAAAAAAGTCTTCAAAAGATAGCTTCCCATGGACTGTCAATTAAATTTTAAAATCTGTTTATATAGCATTACTTTAAATCTAAGAACTTCAGTCAATCATTTAGGAATAGATTGAACTAGCCTGTTAGTTTCCTCAGATGAAATAATATTCCATTCCATCATAAATCAATCTTTTCAGCATATCAATCTTTCAATATGTTGTTGCATCTTACATTCCAATAAGTCTAACAAATGTCCCTGGGATTTAAATCTAGTGATTGTGGAGGAGCATGTAAATGATTTTTGATACTATACAGCAGCCAGAGCTTTATAGTATTGTAGTAGTTGTGGGTAGTGTGTTTTTGATTAAAATCAAATATTATCGCCAAGTTCAAATCTCATGCACTGTTTCAAAATCCTCTTTTCATGTATTTAGACATTCTACAAGATCGAATGTTGAGTCTATAACAGCTAATCAACCTGCACAATTCGCTATCATGCACTCCCCAAATCATTATGCCACCTCACCTTTTTTTAGTATAGCTACAAGATTTTGCATCTCAAAAGCCATACATTGTTTCCTCCACGTCAGTTTAAGCACCTTGATAGGAAATTTGCTTTCATCAGAGAATATCACATTTTCCCAAAACTTGGAAGGTTTATTTACATACTCATAGGTAAAATTCAAATGTAATGTGTTTGCTTATTGATAGCTGAAATGTGTGGCTTTACACGAGCTGCATGGCATGATTGCCACACATTTCAGCTTTAGACAACATGATAGTCAGCCTTTTTCAGTATTTTCCATATAGAGAAGAGATTTTTAAGAATTTTCTCAAACATCAATTACTTTTTACGATTTAGCAATCTTTAGATTTAAATGTATGGATTTGAGGATATATCATTTTCCCCATAAAGTTAGCTTATATGGATTGCCACTATGTAGCTTTGAGATAACAGGTTTCGATGACTAGTAATTATTGATCGCTCTTTGGATAGAAGAATGAGTTCTTCCAATTATCTCGCTAATAGTATGAAGATTTTGTCCTTCATTCCTTAGTCTTAAGATCATTCTCCTTTCATCCGATGAAATCAAAATTCGATTAGAATCCTTTTTAAGTCAAACAATATATATATATATTTAAAATCTTCAAAATGCCAATTTAAATTTATTTATCAAAACTAAATACTTGCTTTCAAGGTTTAACATATCAATTTTAAAAAAAAATGGAAATTAGTTTGCAAATATACTTTGTATTTGTATACAAACTTTTTCTGACAACTTTTTACGCAATTTTAAATGATTATTACTTAAAAGCAATGAGTGCTATATTTTTGAAATTTTTATAGATATTTAATGAATTATTCAAGAAATACTTTAAATAAAAATTACATTAATATTGTCACTATAATATACTTTTAGTCTATCTAGAATGACCGTTGCATTTTATTCTATCTAGAAAAATGTGAGCAAACATTTTTCTGGGAAGCATACATAATAAACATTTAAAAACTTTTCTCTCCATTTAAAAAACATTTATTTTTCTAAGTCACATTAACGTATGAAAATGTATTTTTAAACACTTAAATGAGCATCACAGGGATACTTGATTTTAATACTTCTTGTAAAATAACAGCAGAATGAAATATAATATAGATCAAGAAATCTATAAATCATCAGTATATTCTTCTTTGACGTCTTCATCGGTAAATTCTTCTTCATCATCATCTTCATCATCATCATCTCCATCAATAAAATCAGCAATGTCTTCTTCTTCTTCTGTATCACAAATTTCTTCATGAACATTATAGTCCTCATAGTCCCTACTCATTTCATCATCTGTACCATGCTCAGGAAGATCATGTGTAGCAATACTCTTCTTATGATTTTTTACAAAACTGATCCCATCATTCATAGCTATAGAATTCCAAGCAACATGATCCACAGTAATATGACTTGCAGGAATGTCATTTAATGCAACACGATCCACATCTTTACAATTAAAAGCAGCAGCATCTTCAACATCATTTTCAGCAACTTCCTTTTGCTTTCTGCACCAAAATGGACTAAAAAAATAAAGATGCACTTCATTACAATGATGTAAAAAAATAATAACTAATACACAGAATATATCTTATCCATAAGAAGAAAATGTAAATAAAGTTAATATTTCAAAATGAATTTATGTATTGAGGTTAAGAGCAATTATTTTTTAATTATTGAAATATTGAAAGTATCATTTAATATAACAACAGAAAACTCCTTTGTTATATGTATGCCATAACTAATATGTTACTTCTATAATCATGAAATGTGGCAAATAGGCAGTCATAAGGATAACTCAATGCACTTTGTAATGCAACTATTAAAGTTTCTTGTAGAAAATTTTACTTAGGTTTTGTATTGTCTTGTTTCATTCTCAATATGAATTTACCTACAGTACTGTTTCTAATACATGTTAAGAACAGAAAATCAATAAAACATTTAAGAGAACAGAAGAAACATTTTAAAGAATTTGGTCTGGAGAAAAAGAATCGCTAACATCTTTCAAAATCTCTAACCAGATGCACTCATGCACAGAAATCAGCATGAATATCACAACTAGTGTGGCAAAAAGCACTAGAGAAAAAACTCTTGCCAAATAAGTGGCCAATTGTTCACAATAATTATTTGTTTGGATTTCTGATGTAATTTGCTGAATTTTGAGAAATATTCAAAAATTAGATATGTTTCCTAATAATTTCTAAAAATTGAAACAAAATTTTTACAGACAACATTATATAAATCATTATCTTCTCACATTATGAGGAGATTATTTTAACATTTTCTCTAATTTAAATAAAAATGATTGCAATATCCCTTATTATTACATTTTTAATTAATTGTTTACTTAATGAATTAAAAAAAAAATTCTTTACTGACCCAAAGAAGAAATGTGGAGTGGTGGAGTAAAAATTTTACTTCCTAATGAATTCGAAATATGCCAAATTAAAATATCAAGAATCATGGATTTTTTTTATATAATTTAAATTTTAATCTATTTCATTACCTTTCTACTTCACAGTCTTTTTTAGGTTGTTTCAATACTTGTCTGCAGTTCATCATATGATGCATTATCCCATAAAATCAATTTTAATTGACAATATTTTCATAGTTTTATTTTATATTATTGTGGTTATGATTTTTTTAAAAATTCATCATATTATTGATAATGCTGCATTGGTTCTATTAAATTTGATTTAAAACCTCACAATGTTTTGCACATTCTAATTACTAAAATATTTAATAAGAATTTAAAGATAAACAGTTTATGATGTTTAACTCTGCAAAAACTGCATTAAATCATTAAAACTGAAGGTTTTTTTTAAAAAAAAAACTTTTATGAATCCCTTAGAAATGAAAAAAGATTACTCAATGACCTACATGATACAACAATTTTTATGATTAAAAAAAAAACTCATTAACTAAAACATATATCACCATACTTTCTAAAGACTATTATCATAAAGTTGTTATAAATGGTTTTTGAGATTTGAAATAAATTTTTTGTGAGACCACTAAAGAGAAATAGTTCAGATAATATCAATTCATGAGAACGATTTAAAGAAAATGATTGTTTTATTTCCTCAAGCTGAAAATATTCAAGATATCCCCCCCCCCACATTTTTAATACTTCTTAATTGAATGTAGCCAACAACAAAAATAAAATATTAACAATTATTAATTCCCTAAGAAAAAATACAAAAAATTATAAATTGTTAATAGCTAGTTTTAAAATAGTTTATTTATATTTCTATAAGTATTATCTAGAAGTCTAACAGAACGCATCTTCAACTATGTTGAAAAACTGCAACATGAATACTTCAAAAGTTACTTCATGAAATAGAACTAATCCTGGATGATCATATTAATTTTTTAAATTGATTAAATTAAAAAAACTTCCAAATATTAACATTATTACTGTGAGTGTTTTAAAACTATACCATCTATTACTATATATATTGTTACGTTTTTAGCGTAGCGGGTTCGGATTGAATGGACTTTAGTTGAGGACAGCACAAACAAATTTATTTACAGCTATTTACAATATAATTGATAAATTTTTAGATAAGTACAATTCAGCAGTCAACAGTCAATTACAGCGTAAATGCAAGTCTTACGCACGATAAAAACTGACTGCAAAACAGCTATCGTATCGTACAGCAACAGTAAATCACCGCGAGCTCAATAACACAGCGTTAACAGCAAACGCAAACACAGCTGACAAATCCTTTAGTCCAGCGAGACGCTTTTTATTTCAGAGCAAACTCTCAACTAACTCAACTCACTCCGGCTACTCGTCCTTATATAGCCGAAAAAGCGCGTGCACGAATCTCGTGAAAATTCTCAAAACAATGCGCACAATCTAGCGGCTACTAGACTATTCCTTTCGCCAAACCAATCAAGCTGGCGCGAGACTCCTCGCCAAACATCGCCATCTTTGGCGGTTTTCGTGCCGCTCGCCCGCTTGTAACATTGCCCCCTCCTCAAGGACTGCACGTCCCGGGCAGTACAGACCCCGAGCAGAGGACACACAAAAGTAACAATACCATACACACAAAATTACAGACATAATCATTGAAAAAGAATTAACATAAAGAACACTATTTACAAATATACAGGTCATATTTACATAAATGAGGAAACCATGGTTTCAACTAAGTATTTGACGAGCTACCATAATAAGGGACTAGCCGGTCATAATGTACTATTCTTGGTTTTGAGTTCGGTGACTTCCTTATTCGAACCACGACGTCATTCAGTCTTTTCAGGACTGTATAAGGGCCTTCCCAGGAAGACTGCAGCTTCGGAGAGAGTCCCTTTCGTCGAATCGGGTTCCAGAACCATACCTTGTCACCTTCCTTGAATTCATGTCCGGTGGCTTTAGTGTCGTACCTGGACTTCATCTTCTCCGTTGCTATGTTGATCCGATCTCGGGCAAACCTGTGTACGTCTTCTAAACGGGCCTGGAGGTCTTGAACATAATCCACAGGCGAAGAAGGCGAATCCGGAGGACACCCGAACTGAGGATCACAGAACAGTCGGAGTTCTTTTCTATTTCCATTGCCCGTCCGAGGAAGAGGTCCCAAGATGTCCGAGTCGAGTCTCTCAAATGATGCTCCTACAATATACCGCTGTAACTTACCACGACTGCCTGTTTTTGGTCCTTTACGGTCGTTACAGTCACCACATGTTCTGCACCATTCTCGAACATCATCTTTCATGCTGTTCCAATAGAAATCCTTTCGGACTTTACGAGTTGTTTTCATGACTCCGAAGTGACCACCTGCAGGACTGCTGTGTAGCTCCTTCAGTACTTGATTTATCCTTGATCGGGGAAGTGCAAGTTGCCACTTAAATGACTTCCCATCTTCGGACTCCCATTTTCTAAACAAGATACCATTTCTAATTTCGAGTGAATTCCAGAGAGCCCAGTAACGTTTAGTTCGAGTGCTGAGGCTCGAAATGTCCTGTAATCCAGGTCTTGAGTTGTTCGATTCCATAAATTCCATAATCGGTTCAATGTCAGGATAATTTCTTTGTTCCTTGCGAACCTCCTCATCACTCCAGGGATCAGATCGAGGTGGGATAGCTCCTGTGACTCGGCGCACAGTTGGTGTATCAATCCCAGTTTTCTTTTCCGCAGAGGAGCAGTAGCGACAACCTTCGGAGCAGGGCTTCCTTGATATGGCATCTGTATTTCCTCCTCCAGATCCCAAATGGAAAAATGTCACGACTTCTGATGTGGAGTGCAGAGAGTTACTTTTGAAGTCGATTACAAAATCATACTTCTTCAGAAAGTCCATACCAAGTATGAAATCATCTGTAATTTCCGCTACGTAGACGACATGCTCATAAGTAGCATTTCCAAATCTTATTTCAGTATTCATTTTTCCTATAATTGGGATTCTGTCACCAGTGACCGTTTCGAGGGTGATGCAGGACGGTGTCCAGAGAATTTTCCTTCCAAGTCATTCTGCTACATCTCTACGCATGATGGTTACGTTGGCTCCTGTGTCAACGATCATTCGGCAGGGGATTCCGTTGACGAAGGCAATTAACAAATACACCATTTTCATCACCGCCTCTTGAAGATATCTGTAAAACTCTCAAACGGTTTTCCTGATTGCTTCTAGAAGAGTCTTGAACCCGTTTATCTAAGCGGACTGAACAGTTCCTTCGAACATGGCCCTCTTCGCCACATTTCCAACATTTCACAGTTCTCTGGCCATGTTTGTTGGACCTTTTACCTCTTTTCCGGATAAACTGGAAAATTGTTTTCATCATTTCGAACAGATTTTGCAGCGAAGGATCCGATGCATCTTGAACCGTAGCACCTCTAACTGAATGGCGATCCATCCTTGCATCTTGTTGAGCGGCTTCAACTTTCATGGAATAAACCAAAGCTGCTTTTAAATCCTTCAATTCAGCCATTCGCAGGGACATTTGTATCTCTGGATCCCTCACACCATCAATGAAATACTGCAGGGCTAGAGTTTCCCGTACCTCGGCAGGATAGTCGGAGAAGGCAAGATAGGAGAGCCTCGCCACATCTGCTGCAAGCTCTTGCAGACTTTCGTTCGATTGTTGTTGCCGAGTCTTTAATTGCAGACGGCTATAGTCCTTGAGGCATTTTTCTCCGAAGCGCAACTCCAGAGCGTTTGAAAGAGTTTCAAATTCTAGATGTTGATCTTCGGGAATAGTTCTCAAAATATCAGCAGCTTCAGCCCGTAGTGAGGCAGCCAGTTGACGAGCCTTCGTTACTGGATCCCAACCATTGGCTTCTGAGACGATGGAGAATTGAGTCTTATAGACTTGCCATGATGTTTTTCCGTCGTAAGTCGACACTTTAATGCTTGATTTAGGAATAACAGGCACAGGTTGAGCTATGCCAGATTCTCGAACATTCGGGGATTGGTTTTCAGGTTTCACTTGTACACCTTCCACTTTCTTTAATCTTTCATCCATTTTTTTAAATTTCTCTTCAAAACTCTGCTGGATATTCTGAATCTTTGTATCGTTCTCTTGAACTTTTTCCGCCAAAGCATCCACTTTGGTGTTGATTGCTTCAACAATATTAGCTTGGCCTTGTTCCATCTTCTTTTCCATCTTCTCTTACCCTAGTTCTATCTTCTCCTCCATTTTCTCTTGCCCTTGTTCCATCTTCTTCTCGATCTTCTCTTGCCCTTCTTTCATTTCTTTAATGAAAGCAAAAAGCTGTTCAAATTTTGTTTTCTCTGCTTCCTCCATCGCTCTAGTTTTCACCATTCAACCCTACTCCTGACACCAGTTGTTACGTTTTTAGCGTAGCGGGTTCGGATTGAATGAACTTTAGTTGAGGACAGCACAAACAAATTTATTTACAGCTATTTACAATATAATTGATAAAGTAAAATTTTTAGATAAGTACAATTCAGCAGTCAACAGTCAATTACAGCGTAAATGCAAGTCTTACGCACGATAAAAACAGACTGCAAAACAGCTATCGTATCGTACAGCAACAGTAAATCACCGCGAGCTCAATAACACA
The DNA here is from genome assembly GCA_026289955.1 of Argiope argentata. Taxonomy (NCBI): domain Eukaryota; kingdom Metazoa; phylum Arthropoda; class Arachnida; order Araneae; family Araneidae; genus Argiope; species Argiope argentata. Next base: position 11,168,915 of record JAOUZG010050968.1, on the reverse strand, counting down.
GCGTTAACAGCAAACACAAACACAGCTGACAAATCCTTTAGTCCAGCGAGACGCTTTTTATTTCAGAGCAAACTCTCAACTAACTCAACTCACTCCGGCTACTCGTCCTTATATAGCCGAAAAAGCGCGTGCACGAATCTCGTGAAAATTCTCAAAACAACGCGCACAATCTAGCGGCTACTAGACTATTCCTTTCGCCAAACCAATCAAGCTGGCGCGAGACTCCTCGCCAAACGTCGCCATCTTTGGCGAGTTTTCGTGCCGCTCGCCCGCTTGTAACAATATATATATTAAATTCATTACTCAGTTAAAAACAGAATCTTAAAAAAAAATCTAAAATATTTTTAGATTTAAAAAAATTAATTTTATATCAAAATGTTGCAAACTTAATTCTGAAATCATTAATAATATTATTTTTACACACAATAAACTCTTATGGAATTATTATCGGTTACTAAAAAAAAATATCAAGAAAAATTTTTAAGAATTTCTGTCAATCTTAAAAATGTTGTATATATTAGGGTAATTAAAATTATTTGAATAGAAATAAAGTTAATAAATAATTTAAGCACACAACTTACGGGTCATCATCCTTTCTGCAAGAGCGCATATGTCTCGCCAAAGTATGTGCAGCCTTCTTCTGTGCACAGTATTGGCAAGTTGACATTGGTATCTCATCAGTAAGATCATTGAAAAATATATCCCCTTCCGGCTCAGCCATACTCCTGTTACTTTCTAAGAGAAGGAAAAAAAAAGTAAGCCAAAAAGTTATTTAAAAGCAAGAAACAGAAAAATAATTTTTTAAAAGAAAAAATAGATATCTTTAATAGATTGACCTCAAAGATGATAAAATTCAATTCTGAACACGCAGAAATTTTTCTTTTTGTGGAAATGTCTATAAGCGACAATTAATATGTTTTGTAATTTAAAAATATTTTATCAAAATGCCATTAAAATTATGTTTACTATAAAAATTCAATTGAAATTATGTGTGAATAATTCCAGATAACCAGATAGTTATAAAAGATTGCAAATCAATTAAATAAATAAAAGACAGATTCTGAATGAGAATTAATTTTAGATTTTACTAGCAAACTTAGAATTCAGAGTGCTTTTTTTTTATAGATGGAAAGAATGCTATAATATAATAATACAGTTTATATGTGGAGTTATATGCCATGAAATTAACATAAATGCTTACTATAAATGCAAATAAAACTCTATTCAAAATAAGTTTATTTTGTTATTTTTACATTCAAATATTGAGTGTGTGTGTAATGATATTTTAAACTCTTAATTTTAATCCTAATTAATTTCCAAAGCCATATCTTAATTTAGCCCATAGTAATATCATTCTAAAATATTTTCTAATTCCCTGATCCATTCCACTCGTTCTAGTTAATTAATGCCAATGAAGCTGTGTAAAATTGCTCAATCAGCTAAAAGCCACAGATTCTCACGCTCAGAGAGAGAGATGAGAATTGTCTAGCCAAGCACATTCTTTTCAAAAGATCCCTGTGTTTCCATTGCCTGGGTCAGTGTCTGTTTGTGTCAAATCAATCTAGACATTTCTTTACCAACTGCAATATTTATATAGAACAGTTTACTTCTACTTCCTTTCAATGTCAAAAGAAAAAACATTCTACAGGTCCTCCCCATTTTGTTTAATAAGTCAAGTGTTCTCAACTTCCTTAATAGCTTTCATATGTCAACATCAGTACCATTCTGAACTTAAAGCAACAACAATTTGATTGCAGTCTCTTTTGATTTATTTTCAAAACACTGAAAAGAATTCAAAAGTTTTTGTAATTTTATTATTATAATATTTAACATGTTTAAAGTTTTTTTTATTGTATAGCTAAAAAAAATTCTATAATTTTTTCATTTTTTTTTTCAAATAACTTTATCTTTTTCTGCAGTTATCTAAATCTCGATGTTTTAAACATAATAATAAAAAATATATTGAAATCTATTCTTTTTATTAAATTCAGAATTAGAAGGTTATAAAAAACCCAGTAAATGCATTTATTCATTAGTAAAACTATTTACTAATTTTTTCAATATTTGGTGAACTAAAAATATTTAATTTTATTTCTTTGTTTTTCAATTCCTGTGTGTTTGACAGATGAAGTGGCAAACTGCAACGGAATACAGAGCAGTTTGGAAAATAAGAGGAAAAAAATGTGTTCCTTACTCGGTATTAATTAACCCTTTCATTACTGCCCCAGCTCAACTGGCAGTATAAAGTCTATACTGGTAGGCAGTTTTCATTTCAAATGGCATGCAAGATGTATAACTAGTTACCGCCAAGGATGTTGTTGATTTACATCCCATACACCATGTTTGTAAGAGAAAATGACAAGTCAGTTTAGAATTATAATGACCTATTGGACTAGGTTAAAAGTAAAAGGGTTAAATAAAGTTGTGTGAGTTAATCATGTAAAAATAATGAAGATTTAATACTATATATATTCAGTATGTAATTTATATTATTAATGATTGATATTTTTATATATGATTTAAATGAGCTTGAAGACACAGTTAAAAGTAGCAAAATTTTAGTAAAAAGCATTTTGATTTGAAAATAAATTTTCCTGGACACAAGATGAAAATTTCAAAATTAAATAATTCCGGAAAAATCATTGAAAAGGCAGTTCAATTAGTATGTATACATTAATAACTTGAAAAATGCCCTAATTCCACTAACAGTCAAAACATCCATTTATTTTTTTTAGTTCATAAGTAGATAATTCAAGTAAAATTTCTATGGGAAAAAATATTTATAATATTCTAGAAATTTTATTAAAAATAAAAATATTTAATTTAGTCAAGATCAGTTCAAGTAAATTTGCAAATCTTAAAAATCATTAAATAAAAATAAATGGGTAGTTGGAAGATTCAAACAATGAAATGGATTTAAAATAATGAAATTCTTACTTATAGCTGAGAGATCTGAATAATTGAGTTGAATTTTATATTGATCAAATAATCAATACTATTTTACTAATACAAAAAACAAGCATAACTAAATTATAAAAAGTGCCCTAATTCATCCTAGCAATCTTTAAAAACTACAATTTAGGAACAATTCCTGCATATAAAAACTACTTTCTAAAAGTTAAGTTCAGAAATTATTGTAATAAGTAGATTTAAATAAATTTCACATATAAGATAATTAAATGTTGAATTAGAATTCCATTTAATTATATCACACACAGAAGATAATCTTACAGAGAGAAATATTATAAAATGTGTTATGCTTACCTGATTGTTGTTCACTTTTTGGAGACAAAGCAAGGACACAAAGGAAAGAAAAAAATAAATAAATAAAAACATTACTTATAAAAACCAGAAAATACACAAATAGTATAATATTTTTCATCAATTACTGCTTAAAACAAAACAAATATCTAGTTAACAAAGTTATTAAAATCTTTTAAAAAACTATCTATTTCTAAAAATATTTTCAGATAAGATAAAATAAAGCATCTGAAACCCATAGTATATCCAAGAACAATAAATTTACTAAATACTTCCAGTCTGTCAGCTAAGATATTAAAATATCAATAATTCATAAAGTAATATTTATGTATGTTTCTCAAAAATTAAATTTACAAAAAAGGACCTTTATATTTTTGTATTAAAACAGTAATCTACTCAATTCATAAATCATTTGCATTATATAATAATACTTACTTAGCATCATAGTCGAGAAATGGATAATAGCCAAGTTTCAAAGCTCGATGGATTTCAAAACATACACACTCTATCATATAGTTCATTATCTCATCAAGAATGTTTTCGTATGCCTTCTACAAATGAAACAGAAAGATTAAAGAAAACAATAACCAATTAATAATCCTTTTATAAAAATATTATAAAAATTTAGAAACTACAAAATAGTCTTCTTTGAGATTTTATTCAATTATATATAATAAATTAAATTATAAATTATTTGAACTTTGATGCTTAAAATTTACTGAATTTAAATATTTAACACTATTTGACTTTCACAATCAACTTGTTGTGAAAAGTAATCTTTACTCCAGAGATATTGGTTATATTTCATTTCAGTAAAATTGTCTATATAAAACTTCATATCCATGATACCATAAAATAACCAAACATTACAGGTGCATCACTTTAACTGCCTTGTATATGATCTCCTCATGGTATACATGAAACTTTCTAATGGTAACTACTCCTATGACATCATGGCACTATAAAAAATGTAAAAGCAAGGCTTATATATCATAATTTTTGCTATATTTTAACTCCTTATTTATTTATTTCCTAAACTATACAGATATTAAGCAAAATCCTTCTTCTTTAACTTTTAACAATGGAAAAATCCATGTAATTAGATTGATGAAACAATGAAAAAATAGCCTGGACTTAAGAGCAACAATGCTGTATTAATGGAATAGGCTACTGTTAAAAATAGACACAAAGAAAAAGATATTTTTTTAAAAAAAATTGAAAAAGAAAAGTTTAAAGAAAATTGAAAAATTGAAAGAAATAATGAAAAAGAGTTAGAACTTCAGAGTAAGAATAATGTATTATTACTGGTACGGACTATCATTAAAAGTTAAGCAAAAATAAATAAATCCTAAACATGAGTTAAAATATGTACAACTATTTAATTAGTATCATTAAAGGCAATTATTTAAATTTCAAAATGAGTAAAATCTAAATGATAATATTTTCTGAAGTTATCACAAAAAAAAAATCTGACTTAACTTTTAATTATTAAAATTTAAAAAAAAAAAAACTGTTTCAAAGTCTAACATACATATATGTCAAATTTTAGCTCTGCATTTAAACGGGCTTGTCTATAGAGTACCAACATACACATTTATTTTTATAAATAGTAATAGTGAAAACGCATTTTTAGATTTTCAATATTTACTAGATTATTAAGAATCAAAAATTAAAAATTGTACTCAATATAAATCAAAAAAATTCAAACACTACCTTTCACATTTAAATATCCAATAAGCAGTGCTTTAAATATCAAAAAAAAAAAAGTTATGGTAATCTTCTAAATAGTTTTTAAAAAATGGAAGAATAGAGGTTATTAATATATCTACAATTTCACACAAAAATTATTTTTTAAAGATTTCTCCAACATTTTAACTTACAATACTTTAAAAGTTTATGTCTTTTAAGCAGTTTCTTCAATTTATCAATATACCAACTGAGTAATTTAAACCCTTTACCACATATGGACCCATATATGGTATTCAGATTTTGATTCAATTTTATTTCCAGATTAAGTATTATAAAATAATTCAAACTATTTTAATCCATCAAATATATATTTAGCTATATTAAAACACAAAAAAATTGTCTATGATTTTATGACATAACCTCACTTTTGTGGAAGTGGGTGTAAAAGCAGAATTAAAGTGCAAGTGATTCATTTTCAAAAAATGATAGAGTAAAACGTAAGTACTTTTTGACAAAAATATTTTCATAGAGTTGATATACTCATCTTTCTCAACGGATAATAATTTTTCCGCTTTCCAACTATAATGGTTTTTGTATCAGTGCATTACTAGCCTATACATAGTTCATAAAAAAAACCAAAAATATAAATTTTATTATTTTTCTTTTAATATGTCTAACTGATAATTAAATAAAGCTATTTCCACCATGAAACATTTTTTTTTCAATGCTCTATTAATTCATACAGTAAAAGGATAATATGGTTTATATGCATGTGTATTAAAAATGTTTTAACAGGAAGCTATGCTAAGATTTAATTTTTTTCTTGAAATGATCTAAATCATCAGATAATTTTGTTGTCAAGAAGCAAACAGCACTAATAAATGCTTCATAATTTCAAAAATACCAAATTTGCCTTCAAATTTAATGATATCTCACTATAAGAATTTTATAAGATTCAAGAAAATGCTACATACCTCGGCAATGATTCACTAGAATATATTACTAAATTAAAGTTATGAAAACTGCTATAAACCAATGACAGATAGCTTCAGTAGCATTAATAATGAATATATATAAAATATTCATAAAGTTCTAATATTTATTGTTATAATAATAAAGTCATATTATTTAATAAACTTACTTGAATAATGTTTGTATAAATTTCAAAAAATTAAACATTTAATTGCTGTTTGAAATGAATATGATGCGTAGCAGTTAAGTTATCGAGCAGACTAAAGGCCTTAAAAATGCATTTGTTTAAAGGATATAAATTTAAACATACTTAATTAACAAAAATAATAGAACATTCAAGAGACTAGGCAAACATTCAAACCATTGCCAAACTCACATAAAAAAAGGCTCAAATAAGCCAAGACCCAAAGTAACAATAATTTAAATCACTTCTATTAAAGTAAGTTTAATAACCACTAATGCATAAGTTGAAATATTCTTTTCCAGCCTTTAATGGCATTGTTCCTGTATAGACAAAACAAAATGAGAACTTTTCAGATTCCTTCAATCAGTTCAGAATATCAGTATTAGTGAAATTTAAAAGCTCTTAGGATGCTATAAGCCAATCTAGAATGTAAGATAACTAGATATCTACCTTTACTAAGTTTATAATTGACTAGAAGCCTTTAGTGACCAGCTAGATTGACTATTAATGCTGCCTAAAAGATTTAATTAAATTTTTTTATATAACTTGGTCTCATAATAGATTTTTCAGCAAAATATTTTTAAACTTCAAATTTTGATAGTCATACAATTCACTTACACTATTACGCAGGCCTTAAGCAATCATGATCTTTGAACTCCACATTTCTCTCTGATTTTCTATCAACACCCATAAAATTTAGTTTAAGAAACCTATCTACTCAATCCATGCATCTTTTAAATAAAACTGAGAACTGAAAGCAGAGTAGTTCAACACTTAAGTTTCATGTTCACTATAGAAATTGAAATATTATAATTTTTCATAATTTATAATACCTCAAAGAATTATTCAGCAAAAATTTCATGGATTCGATGAAAAATTCAGTTTTTAACTTTATTTTTGAATGTATATAAATGCTCTCAATAATAATCTTTTTTTATATTATTTATTTATTTATTTATTAGTTCATAAACATACTTCAAAAAATTATGAAGTTGAAATATCACAGTCCTTTGTTTTTATAGATTCCTATTTTGTTAAATATTCTTTACATTTCAACTTCTAAAAAAATAAATGAACACTTCTATCTTCTGCGATCAAATATGGCTGATTTATTCAGTTCTGAATATTGTAAGTTTAGAATAATCACCATTTTCACAATCTAAGTCAATTACTCAAGAGGAACCTTTATTGGCTTTTTTGAGATGGTCGATAAAGTGATCTAAAATTATCATTTTTTATCGAATAGTGATATTGACATCTTCATAAATCGGTCAACTTTAATTATTGATTTAGTTTATTGGAGTGTGGCTTTTTTAAAAATTTATTTAAGCTCTTAGTGTCACTAGAATATTTTGTTAACTATGATTTACAAGGCAGTTAAATTTAAAAGTCATTAATTCATCAGCACTTTTTATTTCAACTTACTAAGAATATAATTATATATTTCACCTATACCATTGTTAAGCAATGTATGTCTATTAAAAAAATTTACAAATTAGCCGTTGAGCTCCAATTCTAGAAGATGACTTGTAGATATTGAACCATATTTTCCTTAAATAAAACTGTTTCATTGAATTAGTAATATATGTATTGTAAAAGATAAGAGAAAATGTTTCCTTGCATTTACTTTTCATAAATATCGTGTTTTGTATTTATTTCATTTCATGTAGACACCTGCTGAAAATTACATTTTTGCATGTTTAATATGAAATGATAGTTGATTTTTTCCTTATTGAAGTACCATGTGCTTGATTTTTATATATTTTAATTGTTTCATTGAATCAGTAATTTTGGTATTGCAAATTATCACAAAAAACATTGTCTTCCGCTTATTTTTTTAAAAATATCACATTTCCTATTTATTTAATTTCATATAATTACTTGCAGAAAATTACATTTTTCTAAGTTTAATTTGCAGGATTAATTAACTTTTTTTAAAAATTAGAGCTTTTGTAAATGTGATGGCAATATGCTTTTAACAGCTAATTTTTTTTAGTTTCTCGTGCAGGTAAAGTTTTAATTTTATTATATACAAATTTAATTTTATTACGACCACTATCATTAAAAAAATAATTTTTTTTAGCTTTAACTTGATGCAAAAATAAATGTTGTAATGTAATATTTTTGAAAGTTATAATGTTGAAATGCCAAAAATTTGCTAAATTTTTAATTAAAAACTCTAAGAAAGCGGTTCCAAGGTGCATATTCCTGGCCTCCAAGGCATATACACCCAAATTTTGGAATTGTAGATTGAACGATAAGGCCTGTAGAGCGCCAACACACATATATTGAGCTTTATTATAAGTATAGATAAATATAAGATATATAGACAAAGTACCTTTCCATTAGCCGGGGAGTAGCGAAAAATAGCTAAATAATGTAGAACTCTGCTAAATTTCTTACAGCAATTTTAAAGCAAAAACTCACAAATAATGCAGAATTCCCCAAATTTCTACGATTATTTTTCGCTGGTGCCCGGCTAAGGGAGAAGTACTATAAATAGATACTCATAAGAGTTTCTAGAGTAATACAGAAAAAGAAATAATATTAAGTTGTTTCAGTGATTTAATTTCAATATTTCTGAACATACTTATCAAAATTATAGGTAAGGAAAAAAAATCCATAAAAATTGGTTCCAAATATATTTTTTCATTATTAAAAAATAGAGTAATTCACAAATGCTTTCTTATTTTAAAAAATACATAAATATGCCAACAGTTTAAAAAGAAAATTAAAACTAACTTTTTAAATTTTTTTAGTTATTTATTAAGGGTGAAGGATTGTCTATGCAAAGATGAAAGCAAACATTGTTTTAACTGTGTAAACAGATACTTGTTTTCTTTGCAAATTAAAAGCATTGGGTTGCAATGCCAATTTACTTTTGATACTACATTGGTGAGTTTCAGTAATTTCACTGTTAATTAATACCTTTTTCTGTTACCATTAAATAATTCTTATTCTAAATTAAAATGCTGTTATATTTCAGACTTATAGATTTAGGTTAATTGAAAGCAAATGGACTATTCATCAAAGACAAATTAGAATTGTATATTTCTATAATTCTCTCAAATTTAAGAAGATGAATGCTCAAAAATTCAGTTCAACACTATTGCAGTTATGTCCTTTCTTATTTTTTCATACAAAATATATAAATTAGAAAGCATTTGAATTTGTCAAAAGTTTAGGATTTCTCATTAAAAACTCACCCGACTTCCAAAATTACACTTTTAGAATTGTGTCAATTTGTTTTTGAATTAGACAACTAAAATTTGGTATGCAGCCTTTACATGAAATTAGCATACTAGCAACAAATTTATTTAGAAGATATTCATTGTATAACAGCCTAAGTAAAAGTAAATATTATATATATATATATATATATATATATATTATATATATATATATAAAAGAACCAGCTAGATAAAATTGGGCACATTTTTTTTTTATCTATATCAATTTTTAGGAAAAATCTGGCAATTATTTCTTCATCAATATATTCATGTAAAAACTATAATTGAAATAAGCAACTTAAGACTTAAGAAAGCTTTGATATGCAATCTAATTACTAAAATTATAGATCTGCATCAAATTTCAGTTTCAATAAAATAAAAAGATGGCAAAATTATGTAACTGGTTTCCTTAATTGTATTACAAAACACAAAATAATTATAAATGAGACCTTTACTTCTAAAATCTCTCATAGGTAACAGAAGTAAAGGAAAATAATAAGCACTCACTGAAAAGAAAGTTTTACTTGTATATGACTGGAGAGCAATTGTAGATGTAATAACCCACTTTTTTAAAAAATCTTTTTTGTAAAAATGTCTAACCTCAGATAATGTAATACATCTTACCATGTTACAAAAGTTCTAATTTCATTTATTTTATGACAAAAAGGAAAGCTTTCCTTGCTTATAAAATTTCTGATACAAACAATAAGGTATTAATATAGAATGTTACTCTATTGCAAGTTCCTCTAGAAATCCACTTACAAAATAAAATTACTTGTTTTTTTCTTTTAATGTAGTTATATTTCCACAATGTCTTTGATGCATAGAATAAAATACAATATCTGATTATTTTTTCAAAGTTAACAATTGGTGTAGTTACAACAATGAATTTCGAAAAATCTGAATGCAGGGGGTTTATATGTAAAATGATGTTATCAAAAATGCAATAGATTAATGAAAGAATTTCTTTAACATTAACATAATTATTTTACATTTTTTTAAATTTTTGTACAATATAGGATATTTTCAGGTCACAATGGGTTTATATTCAGAAAACATTCAAACCCTTTACAGAAAAATAAAAAATCCCTTTTTGGATTCCCTGCCTGATGATGACCCTTGAGAAAGTTTCAGGTCAAATTTCTTTTTAATTTTTTTTTCTCCTTTTGATTAACTTGATAATTTTCTACTTTCGTTACACACACACATATATATATAACGAAAATAGAGTAACTATATATATATATAATAAAAAGAAATAGAACAAAACCCAGTTATGAATTACTAAGTCTGTTAATTATGCAGTGCGGAGAGCTCCAAATGTCGCTCAGCTGTTGCCTTTGTTTATTTTTGCTAGTAACTTACTTGCATACAATCTGCCTTCACCTTTTTTCGTCTTTGCGGTGGATTCATCACTGCGTTCCAAATGAAAATACTTATTGCAGTGTGCAGCAGTTATACGAATAAGCAAGAAATTAATATAGTTATCGGCGTAAATCTTTTCGTACTTTCCAGAATTATCAAAACAATTCACGCCAGCGAAAATATGGCACTCACATTCTTCCCTTCAGAGTGCCTTAGACACGCCACCTACAATTTTCAAACGTAATGTTATCCTATGGAAAAATATTGTCCCGTGTTTCGTTTGCTATTACGGTGTCTTTATTATGAAGTCATTCTGCCATCGCAAGAGGGAATAAAAACAAAGGTTTCTCCTGAAGGAATTTTTTCTTCGTGCCTGTCGAAATATTTTTAAATATTTAATAAAAATTGAAAAATGGTAAGGGCGCCATTTAAACGATTTAAAAAAAAATCTGTCATAAATAAAATAAAACTAGCAACTGAAATACATTCGTTTTGGTACCTTCTTTCCGATACATATAATTTTTTTAAAAAAAGAAATTAGGAGAATGTGTAAAAACAGCATTTTATACTTAAACTTGGAAGAATAATTTGAACTCCCCCCTAAAGTTCCTTTAACTCCTCCCTTTCGCGGAGGAATACACACTAAACCCTCCTTTTACCACGTGATGGATTGTTACTTTTATTATCTGGTCTTCACCCGTCTTCAAATTCCCCCCTAAGCATTTTTTCTTTCTGCTTTTCGTTTTTGTTTGTTTTATTTTGTTTACCATCACAGCTGTGGTCATCTGTCCCTTCACAATCTGCACTCGTTTCAGCGAATACTACCGCAACCCTGAAAACAAAATTAGTAAACTTTTGTAAAAGAATTTGAATTTTGCATATTTAGCAGCATTTCCGGACGGGCTAATTGGTAGTGATAGAATTTCAGAAGTAAAATGCACAGCAAATATTACTCCAGATGAAGTAATAAAAATTAAAAAAAAAATTTATTTTGGAAAATAAGCAAAGATGAAAAACAACCATTAATAAAAATCATAAATATCATTTTCAAGTGCAGGTCCAGCTGCATATAACACACACATACACACACAAAAAAAAACTTTCATTTTCAAAGTGGACGGCAGAAAACAGAAAAAATTATTCATAAATCCAAAATTTTGGCAATGAAAAAATAATTAAGATTCTTTTAATTTGACTGTTTATTGCCAAAATTAGTTGATCTCAGATATCTCGAATGAATGAAACTTCGGATCCTTTTGCGATTATACAGGATCAAAAGAAAAAAAATTAATGGAAAAAAAAGGAGAAAGCACTAATGCTTTCACAGCTTTTTTTTTCTCTGGATATTTTTATAACTGTACTTTTTTACAAACAATTCATAAATCAATGCTATTTTGTCTGCATTTTTTTGTAAAATTTTTATTTATTTGATCTTGTGTTTATGAGATTTAGAACATACATTTATCTGATTCATATATCTTGCACTAAATAATGGTTAATTTTATTATAAATTGAAAAATAAGATTGTTTTTATCAGAAAAAAAAACAATTAGCGGCAATAATTCTTTAAAGCAAGTAAGATTTAAGAAAATTTATATATGTTTTATTCTTTACTAATACTTGAATATTCTCATGTTTCTGAATGAGCTTTCTTCAAAATCGTTGATATCTATAGTCATAAAAGGGTAAAAAAATGTATATATGTGTATATATATTACAATAGTTCACTAAGCAATACCTTTATTAAAAAGTCAACTTTGACGATCAGTTGGTTCAATAGTAGAAAGGATATCTAAAACTTTACATATTTTATATAACTTGGTTTCTGAATAGCTTTTTCTTAAAAATATTTAGCTATCGAATCTTCAGTTTTTGATAGCTATATAAATCTGTCATATTATTATGTAGGCCTTAAACAATTCTGTTCATTACATTACTTATCTCTTACTAATTTTCTGTCAGAGTGCATAAAATTTACACGATAAATTAGAGTGGAGAGGTTAAATTGTAATTAATATAAACGTTTTTTCTTGAAATCAAGTACATCTTTTTTTCTTTTTTTTAAATATGAAAATTGAAAGCAGAGTCGTTCAGTATTGAAATTGTATGTACATTGCAGAATAATTATTATCATGTCAGAACATATTTTGGGAATGAGGTTTTCTGGTGTCAACAAAAATCCGTAGGTGAAAAATAAATATTTTAAATTTTATTATCCGCACGAGCATATCGAAAAATCAGCTTTGAATAATGCGTTGCCATAGCATTTACAAAAGCTCTAATTTAAAAAAATAAATTAATGACTACAGCCAATAATACCCAGAATAACATTATTTTGAGCACGTGATTATATGAAATGTAATGAATTGGAAATGATATTTTTTTTAACAATAAAAGCGAGAAAAAGTTTTTTTGGATCGTTTGCAATACTAAATGAACTCATTCAATGAAACCATTAAAATGAATAAAAAATATAATTTAAATTGCACGAGCACGTGGTGCTTGGCCGTTCAAGAAATTATGTTCTGACACGATACATTGAAATATGCATATCAGATTTCATTTAAATCTTTTGTAATTTTTATAACATCTTAAAGAATTATTCAACAGAAATTTCACAGATTTTTCGTAAAATTCAATTTTTAATTTTACTTTCAAAACATTTAAATGATGCAAATATAAATATTTTATATGACTTCAGTCAATAAATGTTCTTATAAAAAAATTATGAAGGTTACATTTTACACAGTCCTTTGTCCTAAGGAATCATATTCTGAAAAGTACTCTTCATACTTCGAGTTTTAAATAAATAAACTTCCTGTCTTCTGCTATCAAATCTGTTAGTTTTTACATATCAATATTAGATCAATCAATATTTCCATAATCAATAATCAATCCAATCACCGTCGAGGAATCCTGGTAGCGTATCTTCTTTGAGACCGTCTATGAAGTGGTCTAAAATCGTCAGCTTTTGCAAAAGAACGATATTCAAAATTCATAAATTATTCAGTTTTAGTGAATGATTCAGTTGATTGGAAATCAAAATTGTTTTCTTTAAAATATTGATGAAGAAAACTGTGTTATCATTAAAAAGATAATTAATTTTGTGCTGTTAATAGTTTCGTCAAGTTATAGCATTGTAAATTTTATAAAGTTTTTAGATCTTGTTATTCTTTAATGTAATAAATTATTGGAGGTATAAGGCTTAATGTTAGTAAAATTAATTAATATTAGATTAGAATATTATCTGTACTGCGTGTAAATAATACTGAATGAGAAAGTTTTTGTATTAGTTGAAGTTTAAACACTTTCGTTTTTCAAGTTCCTATTTCAGTTGAGAATATTGAAAATTAAAAGAGATGCATTGCACAAAATGCGGAATGGTATACGGTTTTTAGAAAAATATTAAATGTTAAATGTCTCATAGAATTTGAAGTTAAATATACTCGTGTGAATAAGCAATCAAGAACAAGTAAATTTTAGCAACCATAAATCTGAATTATAAAAATTAACTAAATCTAAGTTGGTCACTGCTTTTATGACAACGTTTTCTTATATGACAAAAAAATAATACTTTTTAATGTGTAAGCATTTGTGTAACAATATAATTTACAACTATTTGTTTATCAATTCCTGGTGACATAGGAATAATCATAATTTCTAATTCGTACGAAGCAATATTCCAACCAAATTATTTAATTGAATCTCGCACAACTTTTTAAAAAACTTTAGTTACATCCAAATAAACAAAATTGCTGACAAGCTTTCCGAAATGCGGAACAGTCTTGACTCATAATGAATGTTAGAGAGAGAAAGCTTTGCAGTTATTTTCTCTTTTTTTTTTCTTTGTGTTTAATGTTAGTGACCATATTAACCATATTTTATTGAAACAAATTCTTTAGAAATTAGATTCATTTTATAAAAAATCTCTTAACTTCTTTTTATTGTTTCCATATTATTTTTTTATTTATAAGTAAAAAAATATTAGACGAATTTTCAGTCTCAAATATTCTAGATTCTGATACAAAGTATATTGTGGCGGCGCTGCTCGTGTAAATGAGTGCGGAGCACCTTACTGCGCCTGCGCCGTACACTGGCCAATAAGAGAGCAGCTACATGAAGAAATTTAAAATGTTATCTTTTTTGAATGATTGTTTATGTTGGTAATAATTTTGTGCCTGCTCTGTGATCAACATTATTCATTGCTGTGATCTCCTCTTAAGAAACGTTTGATTATTTTGTGTTAGTATGGTTGTGAATAAAAATACAGTTTAAAAAGTCAAGAACTCTTTTATTCATCACCAGTACTAAAGTGGTGACCCGGAGAATTTGAACGTTAACGTAGTAGCAGCATATATTTTACGACGGAGATGTCAGAAGAAGAGAGTGCAACGGCAACCAACGTTGCTCGGATAGCGATAAAGGTACCGCCTTTTTGGAGAGCGAATCCGGAGATTTGGTTCCGACAAATGGAGAGTCAGTTTGCGCTTGCTGGAATTACAGTGGAGATAACGAAGTTTCACCATGTAATATCGGCATTACAACCTGAAGAGCTGGCAATTGTTGGAGATATTATCTTGAGCCCGCCGGTAGAAAATCCTTATACGGCACTAAGATCTCGACTTTGTGCGCAATATGCAGATTCTGAAGAGCAGCGTTTTCGTGATCTAATTTCTGGAATGCAACTTGGAGATCGAAAACCCTCTCGTCTTTTACTGGAGATGCGGAGCAAGGCCGGAAGTCGAATCAGTGACGACTTGCTTAAGTCCCTTTTTCTTCAGCGATTGCCTACTCATGTACAGCAGATACTAGCTATATCGAATGATGAGTTAGGAAGACTGGCAGAAATGGCGGATGGAATTATGGCCGTAGCAGGTAATGCATCAATACAAATATTGGAATTGGAAGATTCAGACCTTAAAGCGATGATAAGGGAAATTTCGACACGTCTTTCTCGTCTCGAAACCCGTGGGCGATACAACGACAGAGGAAATGAGAAGAACTTTCGTCGGCGATCGGCTAGCAGAAACTCTGGTAACCGGGAACATTGCTGGTATCATCGGCGCTTCAAAGAGCGGGCAACAAGATGCACCAAACCATGTTCCTACCAGACGGAAAACTAGAGCGGCCGTCGCTCGAAGAAACGAGTGGCGGCAAAATAGTGATCAATCGATTGTATTTATCAGATAAAACGTCGAAGATAAAATTTCTGATTGATACAGGAGCAGATGTTTCTGTGATTCCGCGATCTGCAGCATCAAAGCAATGTCACCTTGCCACTCTTCAACTTTTCGCAGCAAATGGAGCTGCGATTGAGACTTATGGGCAGCAACTATTAACCCTTGATCTTGGTCTAAGAAGAGTGTTTCGATGGCCTTTCATTATTGCCGCAGTCTCGCAGCCAATTATAGGATCCGATTTTCTTCAACACTATGGATTGCTGGTTGATTTCCGTCAGGGATGCTTGGTGGACTCATTGACTAAATTGCAAATTCAAGGAACAGTGCAGCAAGCGAGTAATCTCGGAATTAAAGCAATGAATGGCAACACCAAATTTCACCAACTGCTTATGGAGTTTCCTACTCTCACACAAGCGATTGCTGTTCCAAGAAAAGTGAAGCATGATGTTAAGCATTCAATACAAACAACTGGTCCCCCAGTTTTCGCAAAACCAAGACGACTGCCCCCGGACAAGTTAAAATCAGCAAAGCAGGAATTTCAATACCTAGTTGAAGCCGGAATATGCAGGCCGTCGAACAGTTGTTGGGCCTCTCCGCTACACATGGTGCCTAAAAAAATGGTGATTGGCGTCCTTGCGGCGATTATAGGAAATTGAATGCTGCTACAGTTCCAGATCGATACCCAGTACCTCACATACAGGACTGTTTGCAGGTTTTGGAGAAGAAGAGAATATTTTCAACTCTAGATCTGGCAAAAGCGTACCACCAGATTCCAGTACAAGAAGAGGATGTGCCAAAAACAGCTGTAGTTACTCCCTTTGGTTTGTTTGAATTCCTCTACATGCCCTTTGGACTTTCAAATGCAGCTGCTACATTTCAAAGGTTCATTCATCAAGTTTTGAGAGGCATCGATTTCTGTGTGCCATACTTTGATGACGTTTTAGTTGCGTCGGAAGATGAAGAACAGCACTTTCAACATCTGAAACTGGTGTTCCAGCGATTCGAAGAGTTTGGTGTGGTCCTGAATGCCTCAAAGTGTGTGCTGGGAGAGAGTTCGGTGAAATTTCTTGGCCATGTCGTGTCTGAAAAAGGTATTTCTCCTCTGCCTGATAGAGTTGCTGCGATTGTGAATTTTCCAAAACCAGTTACGGTGAGGGAACTTCGTCGTTTTCTCGCTATGTATAATTTTTATCGACGTTTTATACCTCAAGCTGCAAGAATTCAGGCAGTGTTAAACGCCTACCTAAAAGGTGCCAAAAAAGAACGACTGTACACCTATAGTATGGTCAGAGGAAGCCAGCAGTGCATTTGAGTTATGTAAGCAAAGGCTGGCCGAATCTACAGTTTTGTCTCACCCAGCAACAAATGCACCCATTGCTATTGTTGTCGATGCATCTGATACCGCCATTGGGGCTGCTCTTCATCAGCAACTGAAAGAAGGATGGCAGCCACTTTCCTTCTATTCAAAGACCTTGTCTCCAGCACAACGTAAATATAGTGCGTATGATAGGGAGCTTTTGGCAGCCTACATGGCTATAAAGTATTTTCGGTACATGGTGGAAGGACGCAATTTTACGTTATTTACGGACCATAAACCTCTCATTTATGCTTTTAAGCAGAAAGAGGATAAGTTTTCTCTCCGACAAATCCGGCATTTGAACTTAATTGGTCAATTCACAACGGACATTCGTTACCTGAAGGGAGCTGACAACGTGGTGGCCGATGCTTTATCTCGCATCCATATTGCAACGATCAGCACACCTGCTGCAGTGGATTTTCTAAAGATGGCCGAGGAACAGCAGAAAGATCCTGAATTACTCGACACATTGTCCGGAAGTGTTTCCACTTCGCTTAAATTGCAGCCTTTTCCTATTGGACAGCCTCCAGTGATGCTTCAGTGTGACGTCTCATCAAATGGTATTCGTCCGTTTGTACCTGAGATTTTCAGACTGGATATTTTCGGAAGCCTACATTCCCTTTCCCATCCTGGAGTAAAAGCCTCGGTTAAGTTGATAGCTGAACGATATGTGTGGCCTTCGATGAAACAAGATATTGCACTATGGACTCGTTCATGTCTGCAGTGTCAGAGATCAAAGGTGTCACGCCATACGAAGAGCAAGATTGGAGATTTTGGACCTGCCAGTTCCCGCTTTGAGCATGTACATATCGATATAGTAGGACCTCTTCCTCAGTCGGAGGGTTTCCAGTATTGCCTCACATGTGTGGACCGATTTTCGAAGTGGCCTGAGGCATATCCGCTGGAGGAGATCTCGGCAGAAAACGTGGCAAAAACCTTTTACGCTGGCTGGATTTCTAGATTTGGTACCCCTATCAGATTGACAACAGATCAGGGTAAACAGTTCGAATCGTCTCTCTTTCATGCTCTGATGAAGTTTTTGGGTACCGAGAGGATTCGAACTACTGCTTACCATCCAGCAGCAAATGGCCAAGTGCAGAGATTCCACCGGCAGTTAAAGGAAGCAATTAAAGCCCATGGAAATCATCAGTGGACCACTGTGCTGCCAACGGTACTTCTGGGATTCCGGACAGCATGGAAGGAAGACCTCCAGGCATCAACGGCAGAAATGCTGTATGGAACCACCTTGCGTCTACCGGGAGAATTTTTATATCCTACTAAGAATGTCGCTGACCCCGCTACTTACGTGGGCAGACTCAAGGAGACTATGCAGCGTCTAGCACCAAGAGCGTCTCGACAGCATGGGCAGCATCCAATTTTTGTAAGCAAGGATTTGGTTTCTTGCACCCATGTGTTCCTGCGAACCGATACTCTGAAAAAGGGTTTACAAGCTCCTTACGAAGGACCATTTAAAGTCATTGAACGTGGCGAAAAGGTATTCAAGATTTTAAGGCACGACAAACGGGTTGCTATTAATATTGACCGTTTAAAGCCAGCATACATCTTGAAAGAGCTCACGGATAGCATTGACAAGACAGATGCCGAAAGAGTAGCAACGCCTGGAATGGAACCATTGAATCAGGAAAGAAAACCTTTGGATCCTAGTTCGCCAACAGAGAAGTGTCATGGGAAACCCGAGAGACCAGAAGTAACTACACGCAGCGGCCGTAAAGTGAAATTTAACCCCAGGTATAGCTGAGATCTCGCTATCGCTGGTGGGGGGGGGGGCTACCTGTGGCGGCGCTGCTCGTGTAAATGAGTGCGGAGCACCTTACTGCGCCCGCGCCGTACACTGGCCAATAAGAGAGCAGCTACATGAAGAAATTTAAAATGTTATCTTTTTTGAATGATTGTTTATGTTGGTAATAATTTTGTGCCTGCTCTGTGATCAACATTATTCATTGCTGTGATCTCCTCTTAAGAAACGTTTGATTATTTTGTGTTAGTATGGTTGTGAATAAAAATACAGTTTAAAAAGTCAAGAACTCTTTTATTCATCACCAGTACTAAATATATCAACAAATCCTTGCTAAGCAGATGAATGGTTGTACTTTCAAAATCCAATAAATAATTAAAACAAAATAAATTTAGAAATAATCACACAATTAACAGTTTAAAAATTTTCAAAACCAGGAGTCATTCAATCCAATATGTGCATTTTACAATTTAATTCATTATTTTTTCTTCCAATTTATGTAAATTGTATTAAGTTGGTTATATCCCACGTTTAGGAAAGCTGATGAATAGAATGCATCCTAACGTTATTTACAAATTAAATATATTTATCTTTTCTTTTTAATGTGGTACAAATATGCCATTTAATTAAAATTTAGGATATTGTCTTTTTTGCGAAAATCAGGCAGAAATCTGGAGCATCCCAGCTACACAGAAACACCAGGCAATGTTGCACAAGTTGAAAAATACAACTTTTTTTCATTTCCTTTCTCATTTAAGACAATTCAATATATATTTTAAATAAATAATTTATTTAAAAAATTAAAAAAGGACAATTTTATTAAAATTCACTGTTAGTAATAAAACTATTGAGATAAAGGATTGAACCCATTCTTCGGAAATGAGTCCGAAGTCTTACATTTTCATACAAGTAGATCTTGCCCATTCTCCTGGATTGAAAAATTAATAAATATAATAAGTGTTAAAAATAAAGTCGTGTCAAATAAAATTCTATAAATATTAAATTATTTAATTACTCCTCAATTACAGGATTCTACGATATTAACAGAATTATGAAAATTAATTAAATGCCCCAAACTCGAAGTGCTTCAATAATTAATCAGTGATGAATTCTATGTTCTAAGAGTCCTTCTAACATTCCCGCTGCCCTCAGTACGATTTTCTGTGCCAGCAGAGAAAATATAAAATATCTAGCTCAAAGAGTAGCTTTTCCAAACAGGGGGTGATGTCTCCGAAAACAGGTGTCCGTTTCCGAGAAGCCTTTACAGTGAGAAAGGGCAAGTTTTATTGGGAATGGGTCAAATGACCTTCTGAATGCAACACTTCCACACAGCAGTATCTCCTGGGGACCAGGAATTCTTTTCTGGTTGGGTGTTATTCGGCTTGTCAATCAAAACTTTTAAGCTTCTTTCGTTAGCTTAGTCACCGCCCTATCACCCCACCGATAGGAGGCGCTTTCGTCGACATCGAGTTTTTTTTTTTCTGTATATGGCACTCTTCAGGGAGCAAGCTACCCATCTTTCAGCGCATGCGCATCTTTTCTCATGCACAGGTCCACAGAGAAGGATATTTTTCTCTGTGCACAGGTCTTTAGGGCAATAATACGCGATAAATCTAGAAAATTCTTCAGAAGTTCTGATTTTTTTAAAAATAAGTTATTTACTACCAAAAATAAAACAAAAAATATGTATAATTTTCTTCACGTGATTATATGAAATGAAATAAATAGGAAATGTGATATTTTTTAAACAATAAATGCAAGAGAAAAATTTTCTTGATCGTTTGCAACATCAAATTTATTAATTCAATTAAAAAATTAAAATAAATAAAAATATATTACAAAAGTGCGACAATTAAAACTGAAAAAGAAATTTTAAAAAGGCACCAAACGATAATCTTCTGAGAGCGAGATTAATTATTTAAAATTAAGAAATCTTAAACGAACTTGAATGTGACGTCATTTCAAAAATCCATGAACAAAAAGCAATTGACAAGATTTGAGTAAAATATTTTTGCATTCGTGATTTTTTTTTAATTTCAAAGCAATAAGACATGTTTTGAATTGTTACTTTTACTTATGTGAAGAAGATATATTGTGCAAATCAAATAATTCACCTTCGTGATTGTAACTTATCTCCGCATTTTAATGAATCATGCGAAATAAAAACACATCTGCTTTCAACAAAGCAACTGGTTGATATTTCGATTTCAGGTCTTTGATCACGATAGAAAGTAACAATAGATAGATACGATCTGTCCAATGGACGCTCTCTACGAAGCATACGTAATATTAAAGCTATGCCATTAAAAGCCGGTCAGTTATTTGAAAATGCATCTTCTTTCAAACAAGCATACGTAATAATTAATGATGCAAAATTTGTAAAAGCAGTTAAAAATATTTTTTTACCAGCATATTTTGGAAACATCCAAACTTTCTAAACAAAACAATATCATGTTCGCGCATGAGAAAAAATAAATCAACTATCGTTCCAAATTAAACATATAAAAATGTCATTTTTAGCACGTGTCTGCATAAAATGAAACAAATATGAAACTTGATATTTTTGGAAAATAAATGTAATGAAAGTTTTTCTATGATATTTTATAATATATATATAACTAATCCAATTAAACAGTTTTATTTAAGGCAAATATGGCATAATATCTACAGGGCATCATCTGTAATCGGAGCCCAATATCTAATTTTTTAATTTTTTTGGGAGAGACACACATCTCTTAACAAATGGTCTAAGTGAAATATATAAATAGTAGATTGAGGGAAAAAATGCTGATGAAGTACAACTTTTAAATTTTTACATATATCATTTGCTCTGTGAATCATATTTAACAAAATATTCTAGAGACAATACGTCCTTAAAATAAATAAAAAAAAAGTGGCACTCTATGCAACTAAATCAATAATCAAAGCTGATCAATCTATGAAAATTTCAGTATAACTATTCGGTAAAAACTGGTGATTTTAAATCACTTTATCAAGATCTCAAAGAAGCCAATCAGGGTTTCTCTAGAATAATTGGCCTAGATTATGAAAATGATGATTATTCTAAACTTACAATATTCAGAACTGAATAAATCAGCCATATTTGATCGCAGAAGATAGAAATGTTTATTTATTTGTTTTGAAGTTGAAATATTAATAATACTTTACAGAATATGAATCTATAAGACAAAAGGGATTCAAACGATAATTTTTTTGAAATATATTTATTAACCAAAAATAAAATAAAATGTTATTATTGAGAGCATTTATATACATGTAAAAATAAAATTATAAACTGAATGTTTCATTTAATCTGTGAAATGCTTGCCAAATAGTTCCTTGAGATATTATAAATTATAAAAAAAATTATAATGTTTCAATTTCTGTAGTGAACATAAAACTTCAATGTCGGACTACTCTGCTTTCAGTTCTTAATTTTATTTTAAAACATGCTTGGATTGAGTAAAGATGTCTTTATATTAGTTATAAAGATGTCTTATATTATAAAGATGTCTTATTATTAGTTTCATCATTTCCACTTTAATTTAAAGCTGAATTTTACGTGCACTGTTAGAAAATCAGTAAGAGATGTGGAGTTCAAAGATTAGGACTGCTTAAAGCCTACATAATAGTATAAGTGAATTATATGACTATCGAAATTTGAAGCTCAAAAATATTTTGCTGAAAAACTTATTATGAGACCAAGTTATATATAAAAATTGATTGAGCCCTTTAGTCAGCATTAATACAGACGTACCGACTGGTTGCCAAAGGCAGTTAGTTTTAAATAAAACAAAATACATACTATCTTTTAAAAATTTTCAAAATGTAATTTTAAAGCAATCGTACGCGATAAATTCTAACTTGCCACATCAAGCAACCAGCTGGTTCGTAGGAATTAATGATTGCTAAAAACTTAATATTTTATGAAACTGTTTCTTAATGATTTACACTATAAAACACTTTTATATAACTACATAATTACTACGTGAAATATGCGCATTCCATTCTGTTTCTAAATAACTGTATTATTTTCATCATTTTTAATTTTTTAAAAATAATTTCTTAAAATATTTAATTAAAAAATAAAAAATTATGTCAAACATTAGTATTTAGGTCTGATTTCATTTCGTCTTACTACTCCTAAAATAATGACTGCAAAAATGTATTTGATTTACCTGGGCTTAAAGTGTAAATATCTTTTCAAAAACTTTTGTTTACGCATCATAAAATGGAATTTTAAAATCGTTTTTTTTCGGTGTATAGTCACCTGACATTACTGAGTCCCCCTTTTTTTCTAATTATGAGGGATATTTAGTAGCTTTTGCAGAGTCTTGTTTGTAATGCGCAGCGCTTGTTAAACAAATCCTTTTCCCCCTGGACACACACACACATAGACAGACAGACAGACAGAGAGAGAGAGAGAGAGAGATTCTTTTGCTATACTTCGAAATCAGTCAAAAATGAGACTTAGGAATGACGAATATTTTACGAACGGTTATCATATAAGCAATATTAAAAAGTCTCAAATACCAGTGATCAATAATTTTCAAAAATAGATATGATTCAAATCCTCGTTGATATGATTTTACTGGAAATATTTAGATTTAGAGATGTCTAATCTATGATTTTTTGAATAACAAATAATTTTGCTATTATTATTCTTAAATATTTATTTCAAATAATTGTTATTTTAATAATACCGTTAATCAAAAATTATTAATTAGTATGAAATATCAAATTTATTCATTGTAATGGGGTCAATTCATGTGACGTAAAAGTCACATATCATGAAGTCACATAAAAATCACATATCCGCTTGGCATTTCAATCTTCTTCCATAACGATTTCCTCGATGAGTCGGCCATTAACACTCTCCGCCAAATATGAAGCGGATTTTTTGTTTACATTCGTTGTTATAATTTTGAGTCAGTTTTCCTCTTATTAATATTAAGAAAATGAAATACTAATACTGATATACTACTGGATGCTTTAATACGAAACACAAAAGTTATAGTCAGGATAAAATGTTTTTTTTTTTCTTCTTTAAGTTTTTTCACCAATTTTGACTTCGTTTGTTTACCTTTGGAATAGAAGGTTTTCAAAATCAGTGATATGCGACGTTTATTTTGAAGAATTCATTCAGTATTTCCGTTTACTAAATATACGAAATTGAAACCTAAAGCTGTTCTAGTAATTTTTTTAGAAAATCTCCTCGAAGAAAAGGAAATCGGTAAGCGGTTTGACGAGAACGACAAATGGAGGGCAATCAAATAAAATCAGGAGCGCATTTCTAATTTTCTTTATTGACATTTAATAAAATTTTCTGATAATTTTGAATATGCATAGAAGGTTTTAAAGTGTTTACATGAATATTAAATCGCATTTTTTCATTCAAAATCTTATCTAAATTTAATTGAAGTAAGTAAAAAAAAATTCTGTTGTTAAAAGTATCATTTAAAATTAACAACCGCTATAATGCTAACTTGGGTGGAAGAGAATAAATGTCTTAAAAATTTATTTAGTAATTGAGTCTTTTACTGAATAATGAAAATCCAATTTTTTTTATTGACTGTTATCAGCATTTATAATTGATGTTTTAAATTGTAAGTGCTCTTAATTTGATAAATTAAATTATATATATATATATATATATATATATATATATATA
>JAOUZG010050968.1:11100769-11144150 GCA_026289955.1 Argiope argentata | reverse complement strand
TAGTTAAGTATATAAATGCAAGAGAATTAATAACTTAGCAAAATTATTTCATTGGAATGTACTCTGTTTCTCCCCAGATTTTTTTTTTTTTTTTTTTTTTTGAATCGTCAAAATCAGCAATTTTCATAGTGAGCTAGAAGAACTTCAGGATTCTGTGAGGAAGAAAGATTAATTCCAGACAATATTGTTAATGATATTAAAATGAGGACATTGAGGCGTTTCATTAAAGAAATTATTTACTCTTTATATATTCTTTTTTGAATTCTGAAGTAGGACTTCAAAAATTAGATTTGTCGAAGCATCAAGTTGATTTGTATGTTATGTAGCTTGTTACATTAAGTATTGGAATTTCAAATGATTTTAATCTATTTTTTTCGAATTTTGCTGTTTCAAATCATTTTAATTTTGTAACAAAAGTTTTGTATGAAAAATTGAAATTGTTTCTGTAGAATACTAAATGGACTGTAAATATCACTTTTTCAATCAAGTTTCGAAGAGTGCTGGCTTTGTTGCTGTATGATGAAACTATTTCTATTCCACAATAATTAATTATCAGTTCTATACTTTTCATTGCAAGACGCTCACCATAGAATGACAACAACCAAACGAGACACAAACAAGAAAGTATACAAAACAAAAATCAGAATTTAAAAGAAAAATAGTTGCCACAATTAGTGAACTATCATCTGACATAGCGATAATAACAATAATTTTGTTTGATGTTTAACATTTCCCCCCTAATTGAAAAATTATGCTGTTCAATTAATCATTAAGTAAAAGATATAACATATTGAAGTGCAATTTAAAAACTGAATAAACAACATTTTTTACATATTATTCAATGCGAGTTCACATACAATTAGCATAGTTTATACAAGTAATTATAATTATGTACAATCAGATTATTTAATTGGCAGCAAACTTAACTTAGAAATTGGCAGTTTGTACGAGCCTGTAGCAGTACGAACTATAGCTACACGTACGTTGTTGTCTTTACCTGGAATTACTTCTACAATGCGACATAAAGGCCATTTACTCAAAGGTGTGTTGTTTTCTTTCAAAATAGCCAAGCTGCCTACAACAATATTACATTTTTGAAAGTTCCATTTGTATCTATGCTAGAGGTGATTTAAATAATGACGCTACCAATTTTTTCCAAATTGTTTGTACAAACATGGTTACCAATTTCCTCCTACTTAATCTATTTAAAGGTAAGTTAATTTTATTTTCCGCTATTGCAGTTATAGGACGACCAATTAAAAAATGGACAGATAAAAGAGCATTAAGATCGTTGGAATCGTCCGATAAGGGAGTAATTGGTCTAGAGTTTAAGATGGATTCAATTTGATTACTAACAGTTAAGAATTCTTCATGCGTTAAGTTAGTGGTTCCTACTACTCTTTTATAATAGAATTTAAAGGATTTAACACCCGAATACCAAATGTCTCCAAAAATAGGTGCTCCGGGGGGAATACACTTCCAAATTACATCTTCAGATGAACAATTATCAGTTATTTTATCTTTTGATTTTTCAACTAAGTTATAAAACTTTTTTAGTTCTAAATTAGCACCGACCATATTTGTAGCATTATCACTAATCAAAACACTACTTTTCCCACGACGAGCAAAAAACTTTTTTAGACAAGCTATTAGTGCTTCTGAAGTTAAATCATCAACCATTTCTAAGTGCACAGCCTTTGTGGCTAGACA
Source organism: Argiope argentata (assembly GCA_026289955.1). Taxonomy (NCBI): domain Eukaryota; kingdom Metazoa; phylum Arthropoda; class Arachnida; order Araneae; family Araneidae; genus Argiope; species Argiope argentata. The sequence goes on along the minus strand of JAOUZG010050968.1, from coordinate 11,142,440 downwards.
AACAAATATCTCGAGGTAAATTTTATGATAAATTCCTTTGCGTTGGTTTCTATATTTAATTAAAAACAGGCCAGTAAAAAAAATACTTGTTTTGTTAAACACTGTACTAGGGTTAACTCGGTCTGATGGTAGACTTCCCATTATTTGTTTCTATCTTGTACAGGCCAAAAATTTTCTCTAAAAAAATTTAATAAGGCCTGTGGCCCTGCATGCAAATATTTTACATGATAATGCTGAACTTATGTTTTGCAGGTAACACAATGGGGAATTTTGAATCATAGTTTAAATTTGATTGTTCCAATCTACCACCTACACGAATAACATTTTTATCTAGAAAGGGATTTAAGAACCGTAACATACTTTTTGGAGATACTAACTGCCCTTTATTAAGCGAATTTATTTCCTAAAAAAACTCACCTTTTTGAATGAAACCAACAGTTATTAATTCTGCTTCTTTGATTTCAGCAGATATTTATTCACCGATCATTTTCTTATTAGGATGTCTGCAATTGAAAAGAAACCTATGAATAAAACTAAAAATTCTAATAAGTTTAAGATACATTCACTTCCAAAAGTTAAGCACGGAGAGGAAAATGCTACTCTCCGGGAGCCAAGCAGAATTGAAGAGGATGAAATTCGCTGCAGAGGTAGATGGAAGTATGCAAATATGTTAGGTAACAGCAAATCACGCCTTTGTGCGAAGAAATATTCAAAAAGGGCAGTCTTATAAGAAGACAGCTTTATGAAGAGTTACAGAAGTTGATTGTAAGTGCTGATAGAAGGTGTTTAATACTTTCGTACGATTTGTTTTCAAGACATACGTGTTTCTATGACTTCATCTAGCTTCCAGAAGATGAATGAAAGATTCTGAGCCCTGGCGTGCTGTGGGGTGCATTGAAGCAGGACAGTCGATCAAAGATTCTGCTCTTTTCTTCAGCGTTCATCATTCGGCAATTTTATGCTTAAGGACACAATTCCAAACCACACAGACAGTTGTCCGAAGGCCCGTAGTCGGTCGCTCAAGAGTTACAATTCCACGGAAGATCGATATATTGCTATTGTAGCCAAGTGGAATCGCAGAGCGACCTCCACACGTGTGACATCTATGGTTACAGAGTCCATTGGTAAGGCGATATCTGCAGCTACTATACGCTAAAGATTACAGACGAGTGGACTGTATGTCCGGGTACCTCGAGTTTGTGCTCTTCTATCCATCCAATCAAGAGGAGCACGATTAAAGTGGTGCCGGGAATATGTCAATTGGACTGTGTCTGACTGGGGCAATGTCATGTTTACTGATGAGTCAAGATTTGCTCTGCAGCCAGATGACAAGCGTATAAGGATATGCCGTGAACAAGGAACACACAATCAGCCCAAAACATCACCGAACATCACGCATTCCGAGGCGGAAGCATAATGGTGTGGGCAGGGATTTCAATAGGACACCACACTGACCTGCATATCTTTAAACGGGGTTCAGTGGCGGCTTCCCGGTATCGAGATGAAATCCTAGAACCCATTGTGAGATTGTACGCTGCAGTAGTTGGCCCTACTTTTGTTTTAATGGACGAGAGAGAGCTCATAGAGCTCATATCTTCGATGACTACCTGGAGAGTGAAGGAACTGCCCGTATGGCGTGGCCGGCATATTCTCCCGACTTTAATCCCATTGAAAATCTTTGGGATTCTCTCGGCCATGCTGTATCTTTGCGTTTCCCATCTCCAGCCACTTTTATTGAGCTGGAAACTGCTCTACGAGAAGAATGGCGATTTCTTAATCCTGCAGTGGTTGCCTACCTAATTGAAAGCATGGTCATAAGGAGTAAACTTTGTGTACAGATAAGGGGGGAGGGTCACATGCTCTATTAATCTCCTTTTTTCATTTTATGCTGTTTATTTTCACTTTATACATAATTCTGTATAAGTCTCCGGTATGTCCTTATCTGGTAACTTATAAAAATTTAATATTGTTTTCATTTTTTAATAAAATTATTGATTTAGTTTTATGCATAAATATATATGCTACTTTCCTTCTGAATTTTGTATCAATCAAAGCAGTATTTGTTGATTTTTTTGCCTTTTACATCTTCGTTCTTAGCTTATTGAAGTGAGTGTATTTTGAGCATTTTTCAATTAGATTCGTAATGAGGTTACAAGTATCAGTTATCACTAATGAAGAAGTGTCCGGCTGTAGTTTTAATTCAGATAAGCAGTCACTTGAGCTATTATATATTGATTCTTTGTCCAAAGTTGGTTTTAGTTCATGTTGCAAAAAGGATGGACCATACAACCAGCGAACTTCTAAACGAAGCTATTCAGGTTCTAGACCTCTTGATATCAGATCAGCAGGAGTTTCATTGGAACGCACATGTTGTCACAGAAAGTCACTGTTGATAGCTCACTTGGATACATACATCAACTCTTCTCCTCACTGAATATTCATTGATTAATTAAAAAAGAAACTCCACTCAGAAAACACACCACCACTTCCGAAAAATCTCAACTCTTTATTGACAAGAGGGCACTCGCAACCAGAAGTAATTCACTTCAGTTTACAAAAGAATTCTCGCTTCACTTTACTGAACATTCCGCCGCCCGTTGACATGTTTACATTCAACTAATTGTTAATAATCACGTCACAAAAGATACATTTTTAACACTGAAATTACAATAAAATATTAAACATCACACTGTTAAATAATATTTTAAAGAAGATAACTAATAAAATAACTACTTTATACAATACACAAGAATTAATCACTTTTCAATAGGCAATAAGCATACCTTTGATATAGGTCTTTTAAAGAGACCCTTTTGGGTTTTAATAGTCACAACTCTAATTTTATTATCATTCTCTGGAAATAACTCAACAATTCTTCCCAATGGCCAATTACAAACAGCCATATTATCTTCTTTGATAATAACTACATAACCAATTTTAACATTATTTTTCTCAAAACACCATTTCCCACGTTGTCGCAAATTTGAAAGATAATCATTAGACCACTTTTTCCAGATAATTTGAGACATTTTAGTTAATTTTTGCCAAATTTTTAATCTATTATCTGGTATTTGAATTAAATTTGGCTCTACAATGGAAGTAATTGGTCTTCCTATAAGAAAATGACCTGGTGTCAAGACATTCAAATCATCCACATCAGTTGTTAAAGGAATAAGAGGCCAAGAATTCAAAATCCCTTCTATTTGTGTAGTTAAAGTCAGAAACTCTTCATAAGTTAATTTTGAATTTCCAGCGACTCTTTTAAAATGGTGTTTAAATTACTTAACCCCAGCTTCCCATAAACCTCCGAAATTTGGTGCTCTGGGTGGCAAGAATCTCCATTCAATACCTTCACTACTGAGGTAACCAGATAAAATGTCGTCAGGGTTTTTTTACCATGTTGTGTAAACGCCCTAACTCCTTATGGCTCCCAACAAAATTAGTAGCATTATCTGAGAATATTTTAGAGCATTTTCCTCTTCTAGCGAAAAATCTCTTTAAAGTAGCAACAAACGCTTGGGATGATAATTCAGTAACAAGTTCTAAATGAATGCATTACGTTACAAAACATATAAAAAGAGAAACATAAACCTTTTGATAATTTCCCTTAAGTTGATTTTTATACTTAATCAAAAATGGATCTGTAAAATCTACTCCAGTACAGTTAAAGGGGTAATTAGCTGTAATTCTTTCTTTGGGAAGAGATCCCATTAACTGCTCACATGCTACTGGTTATACTTTGAAACAAGTTACACAATTATGTACGACTTCTCTGCAATTTGTCCGACCGTTTAAAGGCCAGTACTTTTGACGCACATGAAATAATAAGGATTGAGCTCCAAGATGCAAATTTATTTTATGATAATACTGCAATATCATTCGTGTTACTTTACTTTTCGAAGGTAATACAATTGGGTATTTTTTATCAGTACATAACTCACTGTTACACAATCTTCCACCAACTCGTATAACACCATTCTTATCCAAAAATGGATGCAAATTGCTTAATTGACTGTTTTTACTTACCTCACCTTTTTTCTCAAGGGAATTGATATCTTTCGCAAAGTAATCACTTTGCACCAGCTTTAATATAAACACTTCAGCATCTTTTAACTCACTAGGGTGTAGTGCATCTTTTTTCCTTTCAACCTTATTTTTACAATTACTTATAAACCTGAAAATATAACTTAAAATACGGATTATTTTACAATAGTTATTACTTAAATTAATTAAATTATGAGCAAAATTACAAGCTTCATTACTAAACACAGAAAAACAACTAGAGTTGCCACTAATAGTGTTCGTCAGTTCATCCGAAAAGTCATCTTGAAATACGGATGCTGGAATGTCCCTGTCTGGATAGTCTCTACCGGTCAGGAACTCAGGACCACTCCACCACAAAGAGTTTTCGGCCAACTTATCTGGATTCATACCTCTGGAAATCAAGTCAGCTGGGTTGTTGTGGGAAGATACGTGTCGCCACTGCTTCACCTTGGTTAATGCTTGTATTGTTGAAACTCGGTTTGCCACATAAGTTTTTAAGTGACAAGGTTCTCTTTGTAGCCAACACAACACAATCATGGAATCAGACCACAGATAAGTGCTGGTTATATCCAATTTGAGGGCGGAAATTACTCGAACTATTAATTTGGAAAGCAGAACTGCTGCACAAAGCTCCAATTTCGGAATTGTCAGACGTTTTAATGGCGACACTCTGGATTTACTAGTTATTAATTTTACACACACTTCACCAGTTTTGGGATGCGATTTGCAGTTAATCGCTGCTCCATAAGAGACTTCGCTAGCATCCGCAAAACCATGTATTTCAATCAAATCTGGGTTTGGAAGTAATATACACCTGTCAACCCTAATACCATTGATATATTGAAGAGCTGATGAAAATCGTAACCATTCGTCTTTTTCCCTTGAAGGGAGAGGATCGTCCCAGTTTAATTCCAGTAACCATAACCGTTGCAAAAATATTTTTGCTCTTGTAACCGCTGGACCTAAAATACCGAGTGGATCAAAAACACGAGCTATGGTAGATACAACTTGGCGTTTTGTCACACCGAAATCCCCACTCGACACTTTGAAAGCAAAACAGTCCTCTTTGAATTTCCAAATTACACCAAGTGCTTTGGTTTCTTCTGCATAAGCAAAGGGGTAGGATTTGTTATTTACTGCAAATTCAGCAGTGTTACTGCACCATTTATGCAAAGTCATCATTCCGCTGCTCAATATCTCAATCAACTCTCGTTGGAGTGTTTTTGCAGATTCTAAACAATCAGAACCAGAAAGAACATCATCCATGTAGAAGTCATTTTCTAACACAGTTGCTGCTGCAGGGTATTTCCTTCCTTCATCAATTGCAAACTGCTTTAAAGTTCTCATTGCCAAAAAAGGCGCACTTGTTGTTCCGTATGTAACTGTAGTCAACTCGAAAGTCTTGGTAGGTTCCTCAAGGCTTTCCTTCCACAATATTTTTTGTAACTTTCTTTGATCAGGATGAATAGCAATTGCTCGATACATTTTTTTTTTCATTTGCAGTAAAAGCAAAAATATGTTTTCGAAATCGTATCATAATTGAAAACAGATCTTCCTGTATGGCGCCTCCATTGTATTGTATAGAATTCAGAGATTTGCCTTCAGTGGTTAATGAAAAAGCATTAAATACGACTCTTAAGGGTGTTGACTTACTCTTCTCTAATCCTCCTTACACTCCAAGGTGAGGAATGTAATATGATCCACTTTCATCCTTACTCTCATGGGTTTCAATCATATGGCCTAACTGTCGAGATTCTTTTAAAAAATCTGAATGCAACTTTAAATACTCAGGTTCTCTTGTTAATCGAATCCATAAGGAATTTAGCTTTTTAGATGCAATTTGTTTTGAACTACCTAAAGTATTTGGATCCTCTTTTAGAGGCAATTTAACCACATATCTACCAGATTTATCTCGTGTGAAGTTTTTGACGAAATGTTTTTCACAAATTAATGTTTCTTTATTTTGAGGTTTTTCAATCTCAACACTCTCAATTTCCCAAAATTTTCGAAGTGTTTTATCTAGATTATTTTCTTCCTTTGTAAGTCCGCAGTGAATCTCATTTTTTACCTCTGTTGGAATTGTCCCCGATACTACAAATCCAAAAACAGTGTTTTGAAGGATAAGATTAGAGTTATTAATATGAATTTGGCCTGGTTTCAGCAACTGATAAAAAATTCCAGCTCCCAGCAACATTTGAGCTCTCTCGGAAATAATGAATCGTTTGTCTGCTGATTTGACATTAGAAAAATCTAATGCTGAAATGTCAATAGCATTCGATGGAGTTTTTCCAGCAGAAATTCTTGGAACCACCAGGAAATCCAAATTCCTAATAAAACTGTTATCCTCATTACAAATTTAAACATTCACTTTGTGTTTTATTGTTAAGGATATATCATTAATTCCTGAAACTAAAATATTAGTTTTTTCTCTTTTTAATCGCAAATGCTGAACTAAATCATTAGATAAAAAACTGGATTCACTTCCAACATCTAGCAAACATTTAACTGAACATTTATTTCCTGTCTCATCGATCAGAAAACATACTGCAGTTGAAAGTAATACTTGATTCTTTTTGTTTGAATAGCTACTCATAAATATTTTTTCATTATACACAAACTCTTCTGCATTCGCGTTCAAGGTCGATGAATCAGCAGTTTCGTTAGAGTTACTCGTTGTAGCTGCGCTTTTAACATTTTTATTTTTTATTGATGAAAGTGATTCTCTTTCGCTTTCAGCACTATTTATTCTCGGAAAATGCAAAGACTTATGATGGCGTCGTTTGCAAAAACAAGTAACCCTTGATTTGCAATTCGAAACTAAATGCGGATATAGACAACAAAAGCAAAGTTTCTTATTTTTCACAAATTCTACCCGTTCTTGAACACTTAATTTTAAATAAGATTCACAATTAACCAAAAAATGTGCCTCATTACAAAATGCGCAATATAAATTCCGCACATCTGAGAAAAATACCTTAGATGCACATTTTGTAGGTTTTGAATCGGGTAGGAATACTTTCGCCGTATTTCTATAGCCTTTACCATAATTACTTTCGTTTAAAGGTTTTCCACGGGAAGCAAAAAACAAATCACATTGTTTTGCAAGCTCCGATGGCGTGAACCAACTCTCATCTTGTTTTATACTTATATGTGCTGCCGTTTCTTTATCTAAAGTTTGGAATATCTTGTCTGAAACAATCAATTGTTTCAGTGTCTCAAATTCTGTAACGTTTCTTAATTTTTAGTACTCAAAATTTGTTGTAAGACGCGAAGCAAATTGCACATGCGATTCATTTAAACGTTGTGCTTTTCTAAAGTTTTCTAAACAAACCTGGGAAGTAGGTTCAAACTCTCTCAGAACTATTGATTTCACAACCTCATAATTTTTAATCTCGTCATCTTTAATATACACAATGATATTAGATGCACGCTCACCCAGTAAATTAAGAAGGATTTCTGCTTTAAGAGTTTCGGGTACATCTTTTGTCAGGAAGGCTCTCTCTAGAGAAGAAAAAAAATAATTCCCATTACTCTGGTTTTCTTCGAACGTTAATTGTTAAGATTTTAATGCTTTTAATTAAAACATCTAATGAAACATTATGTTTATCACTCTCGGTTTCATCTGAGCTTTTGTTGCTATTAACGTACGATTGGGTTTTTGATAATTCCAATTCGAGTTTTATTCGTTCCATTTTAATTTTTTCAATTTCTAGAGTCCTAATACTACTTTCTTCATAAGATTTTCTTTCACTCACAACACTATTAACATAGTTTATCACAAAATCTTTATCATCTTCATATGATTTAGATTTCAAAATAAGTTCTTTTAATTCGCTTACCTTTGCATTTGAAGGCACGCTATCGCAGAATTCCTCCCCGATCTGCTTGAAATCCTATTTTATGTAGTTTTTAAACATTTTTGCAAAATAAATCTCACTCACAAGTAATAAATCCTTCTGCTCGACGGACCAAATGTTGATAGCTCAGTTGGATACATACATCAACTCGTCTCCTCACTGAATATTCATTGATTAATTAAAAAAGAAACTCCACTCAGAAAACACACCGCCGCTTCCGAAGAATCTCAACTCTATTGACAAGAGGGCGCTCGCAACCAGAAGTAATTCACTTCAGTTTACAAAAGAATTCTCGCTTCACTTTACTGAACAGTCACTTGTTAGTTCTTGAATTTTACTTACTCTATTGGCAACGAATATTTTAAGTAGATATGGTGATTCCTTTATCCAGGATAATACGATGTTAGAGTCTGACCGCAAATGAATAGATGATATATTTAGTTTTAACGACTTTACAACCTTTGCTACAAGTTTAGATAACAGCATAGCAGCAATCAGTTGAAGTTCAGGAATTGTAATTGTCTTTAAAGGGGATTTGCTACGAAGAAGATTAGTTGTAATTTTTCAATTAGATGCGATACATCTTATATATATTACTTCTCCATATGCTTTTCCACTTGCGCTTGAAAATCCGTGAAGTTCTACAACTTTTACATTTTTCACCGTAACAAATCTACTGATGTCCAAATCATCAACCTTGCGAAGTGAGTCCAGAAACTGAGTCCATTCTTGAGATTTCTTTGTTGGATGTGAATCATTCCATTCTATTTTTAAAAGCCAAAGAGTTTGCATGAAAATCTTTGTCTTTGTAATTAAAGATCCAAGAAAGTCAAGCGGATCACAAATTTTTGCAATAGCTGATAAAACAGTTCTTTTTGTAAATTTAGCAGAATTATCTACAGTCATTCTGAACAAAAAGCAATCAACTTGAGGCTTCCCCCAAAATCCCAGAGCTTTTACTTCGTTTGAGGAATCGAACAGGTAATCACTATTCTTGTGGTTATGATTCAAAATTTGATGGCTGTTAGAGCACCATTTGTGTAACTCCATACCACAACAAGCGAGCATTTGAATCAGTTAGGTTTGCAATTCTTTTGTAGTGTCCAACGTGTCCGATACAGACAAACAATCATCCATGTAAAAATCTGACATGAGAACAAGAGCTGCTACTGAGAAGTTTTCACCTTCATCAATCACCAATTGTTTTAGAGACCTTGTTGCTAAAAATTGCGTGCAACTTGTGCCATATGTCACGGTTTTCAGCTTGTAAATTTTGATAGCATCGTCCTCATTATTTTTTCATAAAATTCTCAAAAGATCTCGCTACGAGTCCTCAATTAAAATTTGCCTATACATTTTTTAACATCCGCTATAAATTCAAAGCGATGGGTTCGAAACCGGCACAAAATTGAAAACGGTTCTTCTTGAACAATTCCACCATTCAGTAGTAGAGAGTTCAAAGAATGTCCAGTTGGAGTGTGGAGTGTTGAACTTGTGAGGCATTAAAGGCAACGTGAAGCGGAGTTGAGCTATTCTGGGGGCGGTACACACCTTGATGAGGAATGTAGTAAGTAATATCAGGTTCTTCACATTCGTCTACTTCTGACATGTAACCCAAGATTTGGTATTCATCTATGAAATTTTTATATAATTTCTACATAATTAGTTCTTTTTTAATCGTTTATATTGCCAATTAAATCTCCAAAGAGCGATGCTTTTCGATACTCCTAGTTGAGAATTATTTTCTTCTTTCATTAGAATTTTAACCACATACCGACAAATATCCGTTCTAGTATGAGTTTTGACAAAATGCTGCTCACATATTCTTTCTTCCCTTGAACAATATTTTCTTCATCAACAGCCAAAATTTTTGAAAAAATTTCCAATGCTTTATTTAAATATTCAGTTTCTCTTGATTGGCTCCAATACATACGATTTTCTGCAATGGGATTTTCAATTGCTCCGCTAACTACATATCCAAATTCAGAATCCTACAATATTATTTTTTGTTCCAGAAGCTGTTTTATATCAGGTTTCAAAATTTCGGAAAAGACCTCCGCACCCAATAAAACGTCTATTTTCCCAGGCCTATTAAAAGAGGGATCAGCAAATTAATAATATTAATATTAATATTCTTTGGACAATTAATATGAGTAACCTCTATATATTTCGACGTGGTGACATCTGTTATTTTTGAAAAAACTAAAAATTCTAAAGATATTGAAAAACTAAAATTATTGTTTGAAACATTAGCCTTTATTTTCGATTTAACTGACATCTCTTTCCCATTAATGCCAGAAACAGCAATGTTTGTCTTTTTTTCCTTAAATCCAATAAATTTGCACAATGAGAGCTTACATAATTAGAAACCGATCCGATGTCTGAAATTTCTCTCAAACACATTCTTTCTCCACTAGAAGATTCGATATAAAAATTTGCTGTAGTTAACAAGACGGTTTTGCCTTTCGTTAAAAAACCGCTGGTGCTGGAAAGCAATAATTCTTTTCCTTCCGCGTTGTTTACACTTTCAGAGCTACCGGGCCATGTGGCAGGTATATTTGAATCGACGGATCTATTGACATTAGGGGTTGGCCACGGCAATGACTCAGACGAAACCTTCTGCTTATAGAAGGCACCAGAACTATTTGATTCTTTAGAAATATGAAACAGATTATTGTGCTTTTTTCTATATTGATTGCATAAATACTTAGATGAACAACTACTTAAATGATGACCCGTCATTAAACAATTAATGCATAAATTATGTTTTTTCGCTACATCGTATCTTTCTTTAGGGGAAAGTTTTTTTAAACATATAGCTAGAATATATGGGATGTGATAAATAGCAAAAAACACATTTCTTATTTTTCCCATTTGAGTTCAACACAAAACTTTTGTTTCGAATCGAGGGTTGCTTCGTTTTCAGGGAAATATTCCTGTGGATGTTTTCCCAAGACCTGACTTCTTTTTTACATAAAAGTCAATAAATTATTCAATTCAGGTTCTTCAGTATTTTTCAAGGCTGAAAGCTCGAACTGTTTTTAACTTTCTCGATCCAATTTTCTCAAAACAATATTTAAAATGATATCGGACAAATTGTTTCTTTCAAACTTTAAATTTTTTGAAAGCTCTTAAATTTCTATTTATGTTATCTACAAATTTTCTTAATTCTTTAGGTGATTCATGTAACAGTTTTTCACTTTCTAAAATTGATTGAATATGGTTATCAACAATAATTCATTTATTTTTACATCTTTCTTCCAATACCTGGAATAAAGACATAAATGTATCATCTTCTGTTTCCAAAAGTTCTGCTTCATTTTTAAGAGAAACACGAAGATAATGCAATTTTTCAGTATCTGACAGATTATTGTTGCATCCAATAACGCTAATAAATTGACTTTTAAATGTTGCAAATTCTAAATAAGTGCCTGAAAATGTAGGAATAGGCACTTCAGGTATACGATAATTTATGCAATTTGACATAGAAACTTGTTTATCTTTAGTATTATTTATATCAATATCTATTTTACAGCTTTTAATGAGGTGTTTAATTCTTACCTTTAATGTTTCAATTCTGAAGTCGATATCCAACTGTTCATCTTCGACTTTATCCATTTCAGCTTCATTCTTCACAGCCACACAGTATTTTTCGCGTAGTTCGTAAACAGAAGATTTTAAATATTATATTCTATTTAATTTTGTTTGTAATTCAATTTCATCATTGAATTCTTCATCCAATTTGTCCAAAGATAACAAATTTTCGAAGCGAGTTAACTGAGTTTTGACGCTCCTCTTTTTTTTTAATATTTAGTTTTTCCATATTCATAAACGGATATTATTCAGTCAAATATTCCATAAACTAATCCAAGCGAGAAAAAAAAACGAAATCATTCAAAAACTCCGGCTCGATTGACCAAAACGTAGAATACTTAATGGATTGTACACATAACTTTTTCAACAAAGTTTTGATGAATGCTGGCTTGCTTTCTGAATAATCAAACTAATTTCTACTCCACAATATTTAACTATCGGTTCCATATATTTCATTACAAGATGCTCGCCACTAAACGCCAACAACCAAACGAGACACAAACAAGAAAGAATACAAAACAAAAATCAGAATTTACAAGAAAATTGGTTGCCGCAGTTGGCGAACTATCATCTGACATGGCTATAATAACAATAATTTTGTTTGATATTTAACAGTTACCTATATTTTATCCAAATTCATTAATTACTGAAAAATGACAAAATATTTTGATTCTGAAAATAAAGACTCCAGATTCATTATTGACTGCATTGAATTTCCCATATATAAACTTAGCAAATAATAATCATATGCATTTTATCAGTATTTTTTGTAATGGGTAAATAAAAATTATGAAAGCATAATTTTATTTGTTCTTTAATGATTTCTATAAATTGAAATGAAATAACTGATTTATAGGTTGCATAGATATTTAAAAATGGTATCTATACCTTTTATATTTCATAATTTGAAATTGTATACAAAATTTATTCATTATATAATAATTTGAGTTTCATGTTTTTTCTTCTGAGGAAACTGAAATTATCCATGTTTCAATATTAATAAAAATCATTACTTAAGAAAAAATGTAATAATTTTTTTGGTAAGCTTCAAAATCTTGACTTATCTGAGAGTAATAATTATTTTTAAAAAATATTTCCATAAAATTCAACATACAGAAAAGGATATGGTCTTTTTCTCTGTGATTCAACATTTTTTTAAGAAGAAGAAAATATGTAATTTTTCAACTACACTGCTATAGCCGTTTGTTAAAATGTATCTTTTGAACAAAAAAAAAAAAAAAAAGGTATGGAAAAGAAAAGAATAAAAGGGTAGAAAACTAATTCAAAAGAGATATTAATTAATTAGGCAAACACAATAATTTCATTGAAAATACTAATTGAAATTTTAATATAAGAAATAAAATTACATTACTACAAAAGTTTGGTGAAAATAATTCAAAATACTAAATTAAAAAAAATATATATGAAAAGTTTTTAATAATTATTCGGCTAGTGTAACATTTAATTGTAATTCTTTCATCAACGTTATCGGCAGACATGTCGAGATGCACAATACGGTAGAAAATCGAACAGAATCGGTTTGTTTAGCAATTGACAGTTGACCCATGAATTGACCCCATTAATACTTAATTTGGTAATTTAAATAACGTGTTATTGATTTAATTTATCTATTTCAGCTTACTTTTTAATCTGATTCTTTTTCAAATTTATATATTTATTGGAGTAAAAGCATTTACTAAAAAAGCTGAATTTGAAAAAAAGTGTCATTTTTTAAATTTTTTTATTTAGTTCTATATTTGCGTAATAGATGGCGTCTGTAGAATGGATAAAATAAATACCAATTGAAGGTTATGTTACAGGCAATTAGAAATAATCTGTTGCGACATAAATCTTAAAAATTTTCTTTAAAAATAATGCACGAGTAGTTTAATATTTATCATTTTGTAAATAGTTGTAAATTCAAATTGGCAACAGTGATATTTTTGGAACTTTTGATTTTAATGTTTTTGAAAGCGATATTAGAATTTTAATGAAAATACGTTGATGCAAATTCGATAATATTATTTATAGGTAATAAAATTTTGTTTTATAGTAAGTTTGTCTGCATTCCATTTTTATGGACACACGAGCTTAGCAATTGTTGATCCTACTTTTACAATGAAAACAGATAGAGGAGATTTTACAAGCGAAAAAACTGCTGTAATGGATGGCTAAGCGAATAAAGTAACATCAAAATTCCAACCATTTTGACCTAAAAAACCCTTTATTTAGTTTTATCAAGTTGAAGCGCAGTACTAATAAAGTTTCTTCAGAAGAAACGGAATTCAATTATTTGATTTCCCATATTGAGCCAAAATATGTTGAACATATATGGAACATTATTAAGGACACTAAGCCTAATAAATATGCCTTGTCTAAAGTAAGACATTTAAATTTGTTCAAAGAAAAAAAAACAAGAGGACTCAGTACATAGTTACTAGAATAGACCTCGGAGATTACAAGCTAAGTCAGCTTTTGCAGAAGATGACAAATTTTGGAGCCGACGATTTTTCAGAAAAAGTGTTAAAATCTTTATATATCTATGAAGTGCCTGATTTAATTCAAAACATGCTTCTTGTTAGTGAAGAAAGTTTGCACGAACTGGCTACGGTGACTTACAAAATTTACAAGAAGAAATCTGAAAAAGAAGTTTAATGCTGTTTCGTTAAATGTTAATTATACTGATGCTTTATTTGCAAGAATAGCTGCATTAGAACAAAAAATTGATTCGATGCAAATAAATGATCATTATAGATACAAATTTAGAAATCACTGGAATATATCCTGAAGTCGCAGTCGTTCAACCAAGCGATTTAACCAAAAAGATAAATAATGCTTTTACCATTTTAAATTTGACGATCGTTGTCGACCTGATAAATGTTACTCGCCATATGCCTCGAATGAAAAGGTGGGAAACCCCAAGGATGCATCAGGATTAGTAGCTACCACTGTTGCTGATATTAATGAAAGCTGCAAGTTTCGCTTATTTGTAAATGACGAAGATGTAGCTCTTAGTGGATTCAGGAGCTGATGTTAGTCTCATTCCTGCAAGTTGTCGAAATAAAACAATTTATGATTTTAAACTATAAACAGCGGAACGAAAATTCTTACTTACGAAATTAAAATTTTGACGTTAAATTTAGGCCTTAGAAGAGAATTTAAATTTCCTTTTATTTTAGCTAAAGTTGATAATGCAGTAATAGGAGCTGGTTGTTTGAATGAATTTAAACTTTTATTAGGTATTCTTAATAAACAAGTTATTTATGGAATAACTAATCTGTCCATTCGACACAACTTAGCGACAGTATCTGTTGATGATATTATTAGTAATTTGGATGAAACTTCTAAATATGCTGACTTGTTACAACAATACCCAAAATTAGTTTTATTTTTTCCATGTCATTGTATGCAGGGACATTTATCTCATTTATTTGTATTTTAATTTGATTATATTAAGTATAATTTATATATCTTGTTCTCCTATTTTTTAAAAACTTTTCTTCCTGTCTGTCTGTTCCATAATACCCCCACCCCTGTAAAAAGGGGCTGTGCAAACGAATGTGATGAGTGTGTAGCTAAGACGTACTCTTGGCCCTAGTTGGTGAAACTTGAAACAAGAGGCGCACTCTAGGCTTAAAATCGCTGATTGCGTCCGTGAGCTTGTCCATAACAAGTGCCATAAGTGACAACAACAAGAACTTCGTTTGAAAATTAACTTATTTTCTGCTGCATCGTGCAACTTTTTTGGGCTTGTGGTTGAAGCATCAGAGGCCATATAACATCTACGGTACACAAGCAATTACTTTTTTATTGTGGTTATATTACTTGGCTACAAATTAGAACGTTGCAAGTTCGGCTCTGGAATAATCGCATCTGCCAAAATGGTGACCCACGACCTAGAATATGCAATCTTCGTACAGCTGCTGTGGAGCCCTCATCAATTGGCATAAAAAAATCTTGAGGCACTTTAAATACAACACCACCAACTCACACACACACTTGTCATAAGCTTGGTGCAATTATATCGTTTCGTCTCACCACCTATTCATTGGTGGGAGAGTAGGTGGTAGAAGCCTCGTAAGAAAGACAGATAACATCAACGGTGCACAAATAATTACTTTTTTTATAGAGGTTATGTTACTCGACTAAAAATTAGAATTGAAAGTTTGGTGCGAGAACAATACACATCTGCTGCAGGCTGGTGAATTCCATTCTTTGAAATAATTCAATTATTATTATTCAAAGGTTTCTACTTATCATTTCCAGAAACAATATTCTTAAAATGAATTTCATTACATACTGCAACAATAGATTTTCTTCGATTATAAATCAACTTGTTGTGCTTTCATTCTTACGGATGTTTTAATTAATTTAATAACATGAAGAATAATTGCAGTTTCATATTTTTTTATCAAATCAATCAGTCTTTTTTTATTATGGTGAGTCGAATGTATTCATTTTTCATTTCAGAATTCCTTTTTGAACTGGCTGATAATACTGACAAAGTTGCTAACGCTATATAAATTAGCATATATACCAACTTGGCTCATTTCAAAAGTATTTCAATCAATTTGAAACAGTAAATCTAAACAGCAATTTAGAGAAGTTCATACTGATGGGTTAATGCAGTACCTTTATTTAGGAGGCGTTGTTTAATTAGGACTCCGGTTTTTCAACTCTAAGGGACAGTTTCATCTAAATCAAAGCTTATTTAGAAATTATCACAATTTTTTCGATATCAAATAGTGTATTCTTTCATTCCAAGTCTTCCTCAATCATTTAGATATATGATTTAATTCAAAATATCTCAGGATGAAATTGAGGAGAGTTGATTAATCCAATTAGAGATAATATAATCCGACTCCATGAAGGAAGTTTGGAAGGATCACTCTCTTCATTATATCAAAAATAAACTTTATTCGCTCTCCGAACATCGTACACTTCGCCACTGGGGGATTCCCAGAATGTATTACTCCGCGCTTGCCCCGAGGCGGAGAACAGAGTACTACTACGCCGCAATACATTTATGATTCACGGAGAATGAAATGCACGTCACTTTGGCGCGCTTTCTCCAATAGATTTATAAGGATCGCTACAAAATACATAATCTATTATTTCCTTTATTATTTCGATTTGTCCCTTCCAAAGCATCCTAGAAATAGAGATGCATAATCCACCTTTTTTTGAGTAACAAATAGTTTTGCTATTGCTATTTTTAAATATTTGTTCCAAATATCTGTTATTTCAATCATATTATTAATTAAAAAATTTTAATTGTTATTAAATTTAAAATTTATTAATAATATTTAATACTTCATTTACTGATGTACGAAACACGTGATCGAATTAATTTATCTATTTTAACATATTTTTTAAATCCTTTTTCAATAATATTTATTTAATTTATTTATTAGATTAAAGAATTTTCTGAAAAAGTTAAATTATAAATAAATGTCATTTCTTTAATTTTTTTATTTCGAAATTCTACCGATAGATGGCGCCAGCGAAGTGAATAAGCGAATTACTATTGTTGGGGTCACATGTGACCGTCCAGAGACGGTACGACTCACGTCACAGGCAATACAATGATCATAGAGAATATTCGAAAGTCAAGGTCACTATCAGTGTGAGGCCCGCTGTGATTTATAACTTTGCAGCGACTTCACTGAAAAGTGAGAAGTCGCTGTTCCGATAGATTTCAGTGATATGCAATTCAGTGTTACGATTATTCCGAGAATAACCAGTCCGATCACGTTTCAACCCATTCACAGATTTCTCCTTTTATCTTTATTCCCATTAAGGAGACGGAACACTGAGGATACAAGGGGAGAATGCTTTGTATTTCTAGGATTTCCTTTCCTCCCCCTGTAGGTTCGGGGATCACCCGACACCCTTCTTTTCTTTCAGAGCTGTCGGCTCAGGCCATTTTCAGATAGCATAGTGTCAATACGGGGAGTTGTAACAATTTGCGATTTTAGGTTGAAAGGAATCAGCTACTCTTTTTATTTCTCTTACACAACACATTTGCTTATAGCCAACTGAAAGTTTTTGCATTAATATCGTGAATAAATTGAAATCGACTGACTCCTTCATTGTCTTTTTGGTCCATTCATTAAAAAATAAAACTATTGTGTATAAATTTTTAAGACTTATGAATACATTTTATTATTATTATTTAATACATTTTTCAGTATTTCAAAGTAAAATTATCATTACTGAGATATCAACACAATATTGCGACTTATTTTACTTAAATTTCAAATTGCAGTTTTTGATAATTTTATTTCATTTTTTACTGTTTTTGACAACGAAGCATTGTCTAGTGTTTATCATGAGGTTTCATGGTACATTAACAAGAGAATGATTAATTGTGTATTAAAATGTTTATTTTTTACCCATTATACAATAAAGAGATCTTATATTCATTTTTGTTACACATATTTTGGAGAAAAAAAAAGCTTTCTTATAAATATTTCTTATACAAAATGCATAGTTTTATGGATGTGATTTCAAAGATCGTTGTAAAAGAAATAATTCCTTTATTGTATAGAATTAGAAATAATCATTAGTGAATGGATTATTCAAAGCATAACTATATTCATTTTATCATTCATTTTAATATTATATTCATGCACATTCATTTTATATTTATATTCATTTTCATCGGGTTTTTGAATTCTGAAAAAAATATTTAAACTTTTTTTTTCTAAAATGCATGCTTTAAATATGATTTTAAAGAATGGATGACGTAATATATTAAACCATTGCTCTGAAAGAAGATTCTTTTATAATTAAATTTCTCCATTTCCTGCATTGTTTAATATTTGCTACATTGTTAACAACTTTTAGGTGTGACAAATTTGGTAAAGATATTGTTTTCCCCTTCTGGACAATAGATAAAAATTAATTCTAGCCACCTGGAAACAGCGTCACTGTTGCTTATCGCGTCGTATTTTCGCTTTGTCAGAATATATCTTTTTTTTTCTTCTTTTCTTCAAAATTACCTTATAATTTCAAAACGTAGTAATTCTTTGTAGGAATTGGAAATCGTTTTTCAATTGTTATGCATAACACTGCATAAAACTTGCTTAAAAAATATATTTATAATTTTTACTTTGATGAGGTTCTAGCTGTTATAAATTAAACGTGTCCGATCTTTTGAACTTTTTGAAAAAAATGTAAACTTATTAAAACATTTTTTGTTTCATATAATGGTAAAATTATTTCTTAAAATTAGGGAGAATTATTTATTTCCTGAAACAAAACAAAAAATGTATATATTTGCATAATTTTTGGGGGGAAGGAATTTATTTCTTGTTCTACTTGTGTATGTGTATTTTTAAGAATTACTAAAACTGGTTTGATTTCCTAGTATCGAAAAAATAGTATTGTTAAAATATTTTATAACCCTTAATGAATTAAAATCTTAATTTTTTACTTTGCCATTAAAATATCACATTTCGTCATAGTAAAATATTGTGAATACTAAGTTTGTTTCTCGTAACCTCCAGAAAAATGAGGTTTTAAAAGTTTTTTATTAAAAAGTTTTTTTATTAAAAGTTATTTAAAAGTTTTTTTATTAATAGTCATATTATACTACACTATTCTGCAAGTTTACCGTAGAAGGGCTTGTACGTAATATTCTTATATTCTTTTGTGTTCATAAAAATAAAGAAGAAAATAATTTGATTTTACAACAAAATAATAACTAAGTAAGACTTATAAGATGTAGAACTGTATTAAAATTCAAATTATAACAAATGGAATTATACAATAAGCGACAAGTTTAATAATCAATATCATTGCCTGGAATAAAATTTTAAATCAGTTAAAAAATCCCTAATGCCCATCCAAATGTCATTTGAAACGATTTTCAGAATATTTTATGAGCTTTCTTTTTTGCATAAAATCGCATAGTCTCCAGTGACTTCGTATTTTAACTTCATTTATTTTTTTTCACATTAAGTCAGATAAATTATGTTTTGAGAACATTTTGATTTAAAATTTACAATAATACAATGAAGAGTAATGAATCAAATATATTCACCAGCGGTTTAAAAAAGAGATTCTTAAAAATTATCAATTTCAAATTTAGTAAATAATAAAATAAAATTAGTCTCATAACAATTTTTTTTTATTTAAAACTACAGCTTTTAATTCTTTAACCTCCAAGCCCTTTTCAAAAAGCACTGCCTTTAACATCCAGACTTTCTCGGGTGTCTCTGGACGACATGGGCTCTTCCAAGCTGAGGGGCAGTTACTTCCTGGGGTCCGAAGTAATAAATCTGTCACAGTTCCCCTTTGAGCTATTGCCTTGCGGTTTTCCGAGGAGTTGCATTTTCAACCGGTCGAAGTGTTCTAATGTGTT
The DNA here is from genome assembly GCA_026289955.1 of Argiope argentata. NCBI lineage: Eukaryota > Metazoa > Arthropoda > Arachnida > Araneae > Araneidae > Argiope > Argiope argentata. The sequence goes on along the minus strand of JAOUZG010050968.1, from coordinate 11,122,577 downwards.
GATGCTTTTTAGCGTGAAACGTGTCATTCATCGACTTTATGGGGTATTTTTTTCATCGCCAAATATTTGACAATTTTTTTTTACAATATAATTTCGAAAATAGTTTTTAGAAAATTTATATTAGATTTCAAACCATTGAAATAAAAACTGGCATTAATGCCAATTTCAAAAACATTATAATTTTTTTTAAATTTTCCCCGATATACTTTTAAAATATTAATATAATATTGTATTGTCAAAACTAAATAATAATATAGATATTAGAAGGCAATTTCTTTTACATTATAATAGTATGCGACGTGTATATTGTATAAAGGAATGCAATTAGAATATTTTTTACATGATACAGATGTCAATTCAACTTAGTGACAGACGAGATAATGTTTTAAATCTTTATTTAATATTAAAATGAAAGCATACCTTGAATTTAAAAAAAAATGTGAAAACAAGCGCCTTTTGGAAGAAACTTCTAAAATTTGTTCTTTTAACATTCAGTTGAGAATTCTTTTACTTTTTGCCGTCAGTATCAACTTTATTTAATATATATTGTTACTCTCATTGAATTTTTGAATATAAAACATTATTTTGAATTTTGAATCGTAATACAAAGAGTTTTTACCTTCAATTAAATTTTTAAAAATGTTTTCATGTTTTGTTTCCGAAAGCTTATACATTCTTGTTTCTGCTTAAATAATCGAAGAGGAGTGTGAGATAAATATATATTTAAAAATATTTCTATCTTATCTATAAAAGCAATTCGATAAATCAAATAACATTTTTTAAACATTATTTAATACTGATATTAAAAATTGCTCAATATATTTAGGGGAAAAAATTACTCAGTGAAATATATATCGCAAACACATTCCTTCAGTTTCTAGTCTGAGCATTTTACTTTAGTTTGTCATAAATATTACTTCTTTTGGTATAAACCGTCATGATAAATTTTTCAAGCATAATTTCGGATTTTAAAATGTTATTTACTTTTTCTTTAGTATTGTTAAGACAAGATCTAATTACAACGAAATAAAATGAATTTTAGAACAAACGTTCCATATTAAGTTTCCATAAATTTACGCATGAGTGTATCACGCACAAATTTTAATAAATCACTTTTCAATCATTGAAATAAAAGTTAGAACAAATATCTACAAAAAAAAAATTCCTTATTTTTCATAAAACTTAAAATGTCATTCAAACAATCGTTTGTCAATAGTAGATAAAATGACATATGCTACTGCTTAATTTTTTGTTACATCAAAATAAAGCAGGAAATAGATGTGATAGTTTTAAAACTTCATTTTACAATGAATCAAGAAAAATAAATGAAATTCAAGAAAATGTAAAACATCAAAACAGCTAAAACATTGTTTTTTGGACAACCATCATCTTCGTTTAACAGATCACTGTCACTTCATCAGTAGCAGGTAAAATTGTTTTAAATTGAAAAGGTAAAATTGTTTTAATAAAAAATTACTCTGATAAAAAAAACGATTCACAATTTGTATAGTAAAGAGTAGAAATTCACAACTGAAGAAAAATTTGCAGAATGACATTCGGGCAAGGAACGCACCATAAAGCTTATCTCACTCTAAGAACGGGGAAAGTAAAATCTAATTATTTTTTTTTGGGGGGGGGGGGGTTATGCTGTTTGAAAGATGTCGTTTGTCCCCGGCATTTAAACTTCTGACGACCGTTTCATGATAGATTAAGTAGCTAGAAATATGAAACGATTGTCCTCCACAGTAACAAGAGTCTCTACTCGTTTTCTGAGAAAGTTACTATGTAAATAGGTCACAAAGTAAATGCAATAGTTTTTCTTTATACCTTTATAGTAGTATTAATATTTAAAACGAGCTTATAATGTTTATCCGAAGGGAAAAAATTACGTTTCGGAATGCTTACATATCATTCATCGTTAACAGAGAACATCTCTGTGGAAAACTTCTTTATAAGTAGCCATAAAATCTTACCAATTTTGAGATAGCAACACGTTGAAATAGAAACTTAAAGCCCTTTCAAAACACAACATTGTGCAAACAATTTATTTTGTGAGTCCCTCTCCACCTCTACCGCCTTAAGGCACAGGGGAATCATCTGTGAAAAAGCCGCGCTCGCCAGAGATAAAACGAATCTCCTGCAGTGCGTAACACATCAGCCGCTTTTAAAAGCCATCTCCCCTAAAACGCAAACAAACGTCCCAAACCAACTGACTTGGAAGTTTGGGGGTAAATTTCCAAAACGCCCGGCTGGCATCGAGGGGGTTAAAGATGCAATAAGCCGAAAACAAAATAAAACTGGAAATATCAGAAAGAGTCATAGAGAAAAAACCTATTCAATTCGCATGTGTTCGGTAATTGCCTATTTAAAAGAAAGATATTGAACTTTTTCTTCAGATAGTTTTTCCCGGAAATGGAGTCCTAAAAGAAGGTAAAATGCGATGTGAACCCACGAAGAGGGCGAATGAAAGACAGACCTCCCAAGCACAAAACATTTACTAATTTTCAGTAAACCTTTTACCCTCGCACCAATTTTAAACAATAGGAATTTTGAACATTGCTTTGTTTCATATTTAACACACTTTGAAAAACAAATGGAAAAGTATCTGAATGAATTTTCATTTTAAATAATACTTTTCTAATGCCTTCACATTTTAAATCTTAATTCTTATAGAAAAAACTGACATGTTTTAAAGAAAATTGATTTAAATTTTTTTATATTTTCGTCTATATCATTTAAGAAAGCATCAGTTCTCCAAAAATGAAGTGTATTTAATTTAAAAATTAATTTCAGTCTTTCTTCAAAACAATTTCTTTTGCGAATAATAATTTAGTGTGGAAATGTTTGTACTCATAAGACAGCTGAGAATTACACATACATACATGAGTGCCAAAACAAAAGGCATGACGTATTTAAATTAGTAATTTTGATTGATGTATATATATGTTTGTTTAATACTTGAGAAAGCTTTGCAATTTTTGCGCTAAATCTCTTAATTTTTTATATATGCTCTTAATCAATAACAAATTCTCAGAATGAAATAGTTATTACTTGTGACCCAACAAAATCGATTACCTTCCTTTTTTTAGAGTAGTAATGTCAATTATTATTAATTTCGAGTTGAGAAGATATTAGTAAACTTCAAGCGAATTCCTCCCCTTCTCTCTTATTTAGAAACGCAATTATCGTTAAAGAATATTCAGCAAATTTGATATTTGGCTCAGTAATTATGTTAAGGTATACAGTTTTTTTTAAATCGGTAGAAATTGGCTCATTTTAAATCATTACATTATAAATTTTATTTTCATTATAAAATATTTTTAAGGCATTTTTATCGGCTATAAGTTTAAAATTTAACATTTCAAGCCATTTCATTTGCTCAAAATATTACTTTTCAATTTCTAAAAGTATATATTTTTTGAGAGACACAAACACGCATTTATCTATATCCTTCCTACGCAAAACCGATTTTTTAAAACACTTTCTGTGAAACACGGCTAAAAATGTTACTACAGGGATTTCTTAAAAATGCAGAATTTATTTAAATGTATAAGAATGTAAATTTGAAGGTATTTTAGTTTTTATAATCAATATTTTACAATTAAGGAAATTTATGGTTTTAAAAAAATAGTTTTTATCCATTTCTTGTATTAAAACTTTATCTGAAAACATAAAATATAATTTTACTAAAAATAATATCTAGACAATAGAATATAGAGTATGCATGACTTATAATCGAAAGGCAGGTTGCATTCAGCGATTTATCATCTTTTACTTTCAGAAATTTCCATACGATTTTTTAACCCCTTCGTAAACATTGACATGTCTAACACGCGCATCGAATTATTTCAGTTTTAAACCTGCAACTAAGTGAACACAATTAAGCATTTAAAAATGAAAAAAATCACCTAGAAAGGCTTCAACATCTCAAATGCTCATTATATTATTATATGAATGAAGATAACAATATATATTTAAGATAGTATGCGTCATCTAATTAAAATAACAATTTAAGTAAAACAAATTCGTATGTCAAGGGGTTAAAATTTTACGTTTAGATTGAATAAGACTCAGTATACATTACAGATATTTTCTTGAAATGGCGTTTTTGAAAATACAAGAGATTAAATTTTTGAGTCCAATGATATCAATTCTCTTTTATATACACTTAAAACACCTTGAAGAAGAAAGAAAGAAGAAAGGCAGAATAAATATTATTTTAATTATTAATTTAATTAAGTTCATTCCAATAAAAAATATTTTAAAGAAAATCAATTAAAGCAAAAAGAGTAAAAGAATATCTTAAATGGGAACATTATAAATTATTTCCCGATGAATTCTGAAATCCACGAAATTTTAACAAACGAAGCATTTTTTTTAATCATATTGCCAGCCATAATATTGATGATATCTAAACAAATTTATTGATATATACGTGATGCAAGCCTTTACATTCTCTGTTATAAAATTTAAAAAAAGTATTTAAATTTGCATGAGTTTTTGTGCATCTTTCCCAAAATGTTTTTATAAATCAATGAAGCAAAATTTATCGTTGGCAAATAATTTAAAATGGTCCTTTAATCTTTAAAACAGCTTAATAAGCCATAATTCTGACTTTAAAAACTGGGAAATCCTTCAGAGTAACGGAATTCTCAGGCCAACCAGGCACAGAAAATTTAATTATGAATTTATTAAATCGCTTCAATCGTAGATATTTAGTAATTATAGTATTTATATCCAGTTAAGAATAGATATAAATCTTTACTAATTTTGTTTGAAGCATTGAATATCGGCCGAAACTTGTTGAAAAACACAAGTTAGTATTTTTCTGTGAAGATGAATGCGGAAGAAATCTAGTTTTCGTAAGATAAGTCAAGCCGCGTATAGCTTCCAGCGATGGGGAGAGTTGACTCTTTTTGAAATAGGAAGCTCACTGCGTGTGATCAAAAGTCCCATCACCGGCCACCTTCCCCAATTATTTGTGTGTGGGGGGGTCTGTTCCTGGAAAGCGCATCAGTGGGTAAGGGACTTTTCAAATGCATGATTGACATCTGCTTCGAGAGCGTCCATTGGACAGATCGTATCGATTGTAACTTTCTATCGTGATCCAAGACCTGAAATCGAAATATTAACCAATAAGAACGTGTCAGTGATTTGAATCACACCCATTTTTGAAAAGTATTGGTCACTGAAATCTGTGACTTTTTGATATTGCTTACGTAATAACCGTTTCTAAAATATTCGTCATCCCTACCTAGAAATTCTACCGAAAGTTATACGTTTGATACGAACGATACGTAACATTTTCTGTATATTTAATTTAACTATTTATGTGGCTCTCTTTTGAGTTAACTGCTCCGAATATTTTTGTTGAACTACTTTGTTTCTTTCTAATGGCAACATAAGTGATGTTTCGATGTGTCTGTCTCTAGTGTCGTGAACACTGGATCCTTGATTGGTGGAGTTTTTTAATCCTATAATAGCACCAACATCGCCACGTTCGGATTACTTTATTTACGTTTTCGATTAATTTTATTATGTGACGTTGATCTGATTAACTCTTGAAGCTGTGCAGATTTTAATAGTTACATATTCTCTGTAAAAGTTGATTTAATTGTTGTACTTCAAAAATGGTAAGCTCATTTTATTAATACATTTTCCTACACCGGTTTGTTTGACTGATGTTTGTTTACATAGTTTCAAATATACTTTTTTATGTTTTAGGAATTGACTGTCATTTTTGAATGTCACTCTTAAAAACTATTTTTTATCATTATTCTGTCTTTCGATTTCTAGAATTAATTGTTTATCTTTAATGTTCGATTCATTTAGAGATTCTGAGTTATTTCATACTCTGTAGTTGATCCTCTCCCCCGTCCCGAAACAACTTCCGTTTTACTAATGAAAATGATAGAATTGAATTTATATCAGGAATCAGATTCTACTACATTCTCATTATCCATTTTGTATGTTTCTAAACACTTGAAAAAGATAAGATAGTTATGATTTCTAAACAGAATTTTTCTAGAGGTTAAAGCATTTAACTAAAATTTTCTAGAAGCTAAAGGGCATCACAAATACATCGATTAAATTTATATTAAAAAAAAACATTTTCTTTAAATGTAATTTTTGGAAAATTTTCTATTACATTATAAAGAACTACTCTCTCTATTGTGGAATGTATATATTTGCTTTTTTCTTTTAAAAAAGGTTCCCTTCACTCTTCTGTTAGCTGTGAAATATATGATTTAAACCAAATATAAGTTTTGGAAAAGTTTTGATTGAATAAATTATATAAAAGCAAGCATATGAAGTCAAGAAATTTAAATTTGTTTAAATGTCCTATTGCATATCGTCCTTTAATTGGAGTGAAAAAATGATGTATTACAAACTATACTTCAGAAGGGAGGATATATGAAAGAAAGAGGGAAATAGACTAGATTGGTTTACATATATAAAGGCTGTTAGAATAATTAATACATAATATTATATTAATTAATTTGGCTGATAGTAGATTTTGACATTTGTGATCTTAGAATTTTAGTTTTTACTTTGAGGTTAGATATGTATTGCAAACTATTAGCTTATTGTTATTACTAGCATAAAATTTATGTGAAGTTCATTCCAAACAAAGGTTAATTAAATTTTATTCAAAAATGTTATTTTATTTTTTGAATAAAATATCTCCAAAAAATAAAAATTAACACCCTATTATTTTCACCAGTTTACACTATGTCATAATTATTTAAGCTGGCATTATTTTCGTAAAGGAAAAAATTAGGAATTCCACCCTATATATATATATAAAACTTGTAAAGTGTGATTTTTTTATAATACATTAATCTTTCAACCTTTAAATAGACTTTTAGTTCAGTAAAGGCTTTTTTGAGATTTACTAAATAAAAATTAAACAACTAAAAATGTTTAGAACATAAAAGTATAGCTTTAATTCTGAAATATTCACATATGTTTGAACTTTTTGCACAAAATTTTACTAGGCATCTGAACCCCAAACTTTTGTTATTCTATTATGGACCCTTTAGAAAAATAGGCCAATTAATTCCATCTGGCTTTATTTATTAACTGAGTCTTGCATTTCACAAATACTGGTTTTCTGATTTAAGAACAATTTATCTTTCTTTAGAGTTACATTATTATTTATACTTTTTTAAGATATTTGAAAAAGACCCACATAATCTCATTTATCTTTTTTAATTTCAAAAAGTGTTTAGATTAAACTGAACTTGGCGGCATAAGAGTTGATGTGCATCGAGGCCATTGATGATATCTGCTTTCTTGACCAAGAAAGCATTTGTATTAGCGAGTTTTTTTTTCAATTATTTTCTTATAAAATCTATTCTACATTCTTTGGACAGTTTGATTTAGTTTTACATTCTAATTATTGTAATTCTTATGACTATTATATTCATGGTTATTCTCGTGATGAGGATATGTACTTTTCTGTGGATGGTCCTCAAGGGTTATCGCCAAGTAGTAAACAAAGTAAATGATAGCTCTCTAATGTCGATTACTTATTCGTTTCTTCCCTGGGAGTGTTATAATTCATTGTTCTGTTAGGTGTAAAGTGGTTCTTTTACATCTGCTTTGGCAAATATATCCTAATTTTTTTGCCTTCTCTATAATCCGGTTTTGCGCTTCCACTTTGGCATAAAGTTCCATTTTGTAATGATATTATTAAAAAGGAATTTTGGTGTAATGCAGTTTTGTGCTACTGCTTTGGCATATTTTGTAATGGAACTTTAGTATTATTAAAAAAGAATATTAATAAAAATTAATAATAAGTTTTATTATATGCTAATTAGTTAATTAATTATTCATATAATTAAATGTTTTAAAATAAATTATCTGTTATAGTAATAATTTTGTTTAAATATGTTTATTTTTAATAGTATCAATATTCTTTCAAAATTTATTTTAAATATTTAGGGCCATTAATTTAGGAGCATTTTATTCTTGACTGCATTGAATTATTATTCTTTGTATTATTGTCAAACATTTTTTAAGAAATTAATATTTTCCCCTCTTTTCAAATCAAGTTTCTATATAAAACAGAGGCCAATGTTGACAGAAGAACTGAAGGCTTAAAAAATTATTTTTTGAATAAAGTTATGTAAAAATGACATAAAGAAAAGGCAAAACTATTAGAATGTGCTTATCCCTGTTCCAGTTATATTTATGCAATCTTTAGACACTTTGTTCATTATAATATTTTTGTGTATATTTTTTCAGAAATTAGTCTAAAATACTCAGAGTAAATGGAAAGCGGGCGCCTAAAAATTTGTATAAAATTACGAGTAACAAGCTACATTAAAAAAAAATCTTTTCATTATGTACTTTTATGAAAATAAAAAAAAAAATCCTGTATAAAAATTATTAATCAATATCATCCTTATTTTCTGCATATTGCTAAAGTTTATATATATATAAAAAAAGTATTAAATATGGCCTTTTTACAGAATCGTTTACAAATAGTAGTTCGATTAAATCTATTGATATAATATTTTTGGACCAGAAATTAAAGCCTAGAATATTTATAATTTTTGTTTACTCAAGATATTTAAAAAATAAAACTTACTTTTTTAAAAATTAAAAATTGGAAAATATTGTGGAACATTTTTATTGTTATGCAATTATTATTAACAAGTACAAGGTTTTCTTTTTAATCAAATAATTTGAGAAATTTCTATTCCATGGTGTCAAAGAAGTTCAGTGAATGACTATTAATATTAAATAAGATAATTAACTTATTTAATATTAAATTAATATTAAATAAGATAATTAACTTATTTAACCTGGCTGATCCTTCCTTAGTGCTTGCAATGATATGATAGAATTTTTAATTTAGGCAAATAGGTGCGAGGAATTGCGTATTCAAAAAATCACTATTAGTATCAGGAAATACATTTTCTGTTTACACCAATTGATTTGATCATTGATGGGCAGTCTGTGACCCACTTAGAGTTTTTCTCAGACCAGTTGCTTACTTTAAAACACACTTGATATTATAAGGAAGAAACATAGAATAGCAGTTTTTTTTTTTTTAAGTTAAGATTATTTGAATTTACACTTAAAAGCCATTTATCTTGCTGAGGATTTGAAGTTCTTTATATGCATCAGACATTTCAGTGTTTAGGACAAATGGTCCTATTTATACAAAATTTAATAGTTAACTGATTTTTGACAGATTCTTCCTGAATGTCTATGATGATATAATAGTTTAAGTAAATATCCATGAATATGTGTGTGGTGTCAGGAAATACATTTTTTTTTTCCATACCAGTTGTATTGATCATTAATAGGTACTCTACGACTCGTTTATAGCTTCTCTCAAGCCTGAAACTTACTTTAAAACAGTAACATAATACTTGATATTATGAGAAAGAAGCTTAGGATAGTTCTTTTTCTTAAGGTTAAAGATTATTTAAATATGCATTTAAAAAACAATTTATCTTGCTGTGGGTTTAAAATTCTTTTTATATAGTTGAAGTTTCAGTGTATATGACAAATGGCCCTATTTATACAAAATTAAATAATTCAAAATGAATGAAAATTGTATTTTTAGTTCCATTAACTTACTGACTGTTTGAAAACACCTGAACATGTTATATTTCGGTTTCTTTTATCATAAAAATTGCATATATATGAAAAATAATTTTAAAAATATCTTGATTATGATTTCCAATATTCAATATCTTTGTAATAAAGTCATGAGATAAAAAAATTTCTAACGTATGATAATATGTTGTAGTTATCAGTCTTGAAATATTTGTATTTATATATTTTTGAAAATAATGTTTCTTATTATTCTAGAAATATTTTTGCGAAGATAAAAAACCTTTATTTTTAATTGTCCCCATAAATAATAAAATGATTTATTTAGATAGGTAGTTTAGTGATTAATATTCTTAGCCATCCTTTTGAAATCTGTTTGCATAAATTCTGGATTTTTAGTGATAAAATGTCTGAGAAGGTTATAATCTTCAATATTGAATCTTATAATTATAAAATTACATGAAATAACGTGACTGGATAAGACTGACTGAAATATAAATTAATCAGCATACAATATTTATGGCATACTTTTTGTGTAATATTGTATTTCTGAAGACTATAAAGTGTTTTCATATCCTTGTTATGAAATTATTGAGCTATGCATTATTTTCCAGTAGAACATTTAAGAGAAGACCAATTTCAATTTTGAAAAACTAAAGACATGTTTTTTCATATTTCATCTTATATATTATAAGTTAAATTTTAATGAGAGTTTTTTTCATTGCATTGAAAATGTTAATTTATTTAAACACTTTCATTTGAAACACATACATTGACTTAATCTTTGATGATTCATCATATATATATATATATATATATATTGTAGGAGTAGGACTTAGGTTGTGCAGGTATGGTTTCTCTTAAAATAAGCTTATCACACAGATTTTTTTTATATGTATGTTTGCACAACACCACCTAAAGTAAAAAGCCTCCAGACAGCTGGAACGAGTCATCAGCGGAAGTCTGATGATATCAACAGCCAAACAAAGAGCGGAATGTAGTTTCATGCTTTCTCTATAGTCTGACTGTTTTAAAATACTGGTTAAATTAAATACAAAGCATTTTGATTTTTAAAATACTTCTTTACAATCAAATCTGATTTTTAAAATTTTATTCTAGTAATTATATTACATTCTGGAGTGCAAATTCTCTCATAAATTTTTAAAGAAATAGTCATGAACATGAAAGTTTAAACCATTTTATTTAAAAGCATTTCTGCAAGAAATATACAAGCTTTGGCATGGGAAAAAATTCTAATCAATAGATATTCTAGAGTGTAATACATATACAATTTCTCTCATACTTGACAATTCCTTTTAAGATTTATAAGATAGTTTAAATAATTTTATTTAAAGCATTTTTAAATGAAGTATGCAAGCTCTGACAAAATGCAAAACTAATTAAATAATATTCTAAAGTAGATTAATTACGATTTCTCATAAATTTCATAGAAAAGATTATGAATGAATAAGTTAAGTCAATTTATTTAGAAAAGATTTTTACTTCTTAAAAGCAAGTCAGGGCTTTTTAAATTTTGGAATGAATTCCAACAAGAAGTTAAGTTAGAAATACATAACAGCAAACATGCATATTATATTACAAGATGTACACATCATTGCTGATAAACTATATTATAAATACTTTACAACAAATTATGTAAAAATACATTACATAAATCAACAGTGGGAACCAATTATTAAAATACAAGGAAAAATTCAATCAGCACAATTGAAAATCACTAAAGAAGTTTTAAAATAGAATTATATGTATAAAAAAGTTTACATTTTTAATAAAATTTCTTTATTTTATTTTTCATTTGTTTATATTTCTTTTCCTTCAACATTTCATCATTTTGTTTTTTAATAAAATTATTAAGAAATATATTAGTGTAAATCCAAACTATGTGCTTAACCAAAATTGATGTTTCATGCTGACTTTGACAAAATTCTGCCTCTAGAAAAATTTCTTGTTCTTTTAATACATTAATGATAACAGAAGTTGCTAAAGCTCAATGATTTTTAACATAACGAACATTTTCCTCAAACTCTATAGAAAGAAGTTTTTTAATTCTAATATAACTATACATACAACATTAGGATGATGGTATTTTTAACCTCCTTTGTCAAATTTAGCTATCCATTCATTAGATACATCTGTATTCAAGATATCGTAAGGAAAATTTACGATATCTTGAATACAGATGTATCTAATGAATACATCCGTATTCAAGATATCGTAAGGAAAATTTAACAATAATTAACAATTTTTTTAATTATTGTTAAATTTTCCTTACGATATCTTGAATACAGATGTATGTACATCTGTATTCAAGAGATCATAAGATTAAGACAGATTTAACAATATTGACAATTTTTTTTAGAGTTATATGACAAGAATAACCTGCAATGTATGTTAGAATAGGTATTTGGGGTTAAGAAGCAATTATGCCATTATTATTTACAGAAATATTTTCATTAAAATCACTGCTTTCATTTTGTGTCATTTGTTTCCAACTATCGGTATCATTAAAAGTACTCAATTTAACTTCACCTAATTTATTTAATTTCATAGTAAGAGGAAGATTACTTTCAAATCTTAACTTATGTTCATTTCCAAAAATTTGTCTAATAAATACATGGTAATGCTATCCAGGTAATTGGCGATATTTTCCAAATCTATCTTCCAATGCATTGGTTTGAATTTTGCCAGGAAGAAAATAATCAAACTTTAGTTCTTTAAAACAACATTTGGCAATTTTTTATTATGCCATTGTGGAATTTTTTACGGTTTTTTGAGTTTCTTTTGTCAGTGTTCTTGTTGTACAATTCAAGAGTTCCCAACCATCAAGTCATTTTAAGAATTGATTTAAAAATTTATATTTTACACCAGCAGTATCACTTCTTAAAAGTTTTTGAAATTTATCTTTTTTATGTAAACCTTTGTAAATAATTTTTACAATCACCAATTACAAATAATTTGAATATATTCAGAAGTTTTCTTTAAAGTATTCAATGTTATTATTTTTCCCAAGTACTAACAAACTCTCTACAAGTAAGGGATTAAAGATTTGTAATGCCAATTAGACATTTTCTCTTTCAATACTAGAAGGACTTAAAGCTTTCAGTGTAAGACCATATACATATTTCACTAGTTCTCCACTTTCAGCTTTATGTAATGCTTTTAGTGCAAAAAAACAAGCAGGTTAAAAGGTTGGACTGAACTGAAATCTGAGTAATGCATGCAATTTCCGAAATTTTTCTGGTTTAACCAATTGTTCCATATGCATTTTAGCAGGTGCACAGTATCCATTAGAAAATATAAAGGTCTTTTAAAACCATACAGATGTTTATATGAAATATTTACTTTTAGTGGTATTGAAAACAAAGACATAGCATTACTATTTATAGAATTATTATCTGTAACTACTGCTATAACTTTATAAGTGATGGTTTTAAGACCAATTATAATTTTTTTAGTAAGTGCATGTAAATCTTCAGCAATTAAAGTTTTAACTGGAAGTATATGCACAACATCTTTATAAGGAGAAAGCAAGGGTCTAATCATGAATACATAAGCACGTGAGGCTGCTTCAGATTTATCAAAAGCCATACCTGTTACTTTCCACCAACATAATCAAAATGGCTTTGCAAGTCAATTTCATCTATCATTAAAATAACTATTTTATCTTTCTCAGATAAACTAGAAACTTTTTGATGTGTTTAACTTAAAAAGTTTGAAGTAATATGCTCATATTTTGGATGGGGAAGAAAAATAATTAAATTTTCAGAATTTCTTAAAATTTGTAATAATGTGGCAAGATAGAGTTTAAAAGACTGCAAAAAATCATCAATTCAGGGGAGTATTTAAGAAGTTGTTTAGAAAAATTCAGCTTTTCAATCTGTTCAAGGAGAAAATCACCTGTATTTATATTTTTTACAGATTCAAAAGTGTTTAATTTGGCAGGTAATTCAATTATAAATTCTAAAAGAGAGTTAACATAATTATCCATATTATTATTGATATTTGCAAATGTTTCTAAGTAATTAAATACTTTAGTTATTAATAATATAAATGAATTATGTAAATGAAATGTATACTTAATCCAGTTTTCCAATGCTTGTTTTTTAAAATAAACATCACACTTTAAATCTGATTTCACCATTAAAGAATACGTTATTTCTGAAACTTCATCAGGAATATAACCAATAATTATTTTACCCTTTTTTTCAATGATGGTCCAATATGGATTTAAAGTTTGATATTTAAGGCAGTTGATGAGCTCTGGAATTGATTTAAAGTTCACTTTTTCATCATAGCTGCTTTTGCTTCCGGCGATAACTCTTCTAACAGCTGTAGCTTCTAATTTCATTTTTTTATCCTCAGGAGTTTCTCTTGCTTGGGGTATAGTAGGCTGAAGATAATCTTGAACATAAACTAGGATAGCATTAGGCTTAAGTCTTGGATATTTGAGAGGAGCTCTCAGGATGCAATCACTTTCTTCATGAAAATGTCTCATATTTCTTATTATGACTTCCTCTCTAAAATGCAGTTCACAGACCTGTGAAAATGTAGAAGATAAATTAGAATTAACGATGAAATTATATGTATAATTATTTTTAAGATATAGATAAATGCATATGAATTAAAAAAATATTGCATTATAATTTAATTTTCTTTAATGTATGTTTTTAAAATTTATAAATTCAGATGTTGCTTTTATCATGTTTGAACATGTATTTACTGTTTGGTTATACAGCTAATTAAATAATTGCACTTTAAATAATAGGACAGTGAGCTGGAGATTAATTAAAATTTTCATCGGTATTAAAACTGATTGGAATTTTAATTGTTAAATATTATAACAAGAAATTATAACAAAATTATAAAGTTAAAATTATAACGAGAAAAATATTAAAATATAATTATAATTATACTATAGGAAAGCATTATATTGTTGCTAAGAAAGTTTATCTATTATCGAATCAATCTTTCAAATTATTAATACAAAAAAATTATATGAATTTAATCTGAAACATAGTTTGCTGCTGGAGGACTTCAGATTCGGGGGGGGGGGAAACCGAAAGAAGCCATTCAAACTGTTACTAATAACATTATTCACTATTGAAAGCTAAAAATATAGAACATTTATAAATTCAAATTGAAAATTATCTGAATATTATTATTTGAGAAAGTTACTGAATAGCTGTACTTACTCTTGAGCTTTTTCTTGGCTTGAAATCCGTAGAAAGCAGCCTATGCATCCATTGAGCTTTTAACTTTTCGTCCTCTGGAAATTTGAAAATAGACACTTTTGAACCATTATCATAATTTCTCTTGCAATTGAAGTTTGAACAGTGGGAAGGCATTATGTCATTGAAAAAATATCTATTTATAAAAAATGCGCTGGCGTTGTTTTCTGAAAGAAATACCGGAGAAAGCAACCCTACTTCCAACGCAGTGAAGTAGTTTATATTTTACGAAGTACAGAACATGTCCTCCGAATAATAGTGGTATTTTTTTTTCGAAAATATTAATTTATTTTGATGTTCTAAAACTTCTTCAAGTTCGTTACGATGTCCACTGTAAACTATGAATGACGTCATGTTTTTTTGAAATGCACGTTATCTATTACCTATGCGAAAGCTTTTGGTGTCGGTTCAAGAACTGTTTGGGTATTCGCAATCTTCATCGATCTGGCTCCATCTAGACTTATCTTGCCTAAATTAGAAGTTTATCATTTGACTGATGTTCTGACGAACTGCAAAACTATCTGTAAATTAAAATGGTAAACTATGCTTATTATGAACTCTGATTAAATAGAAATAAAGATGAAACGATTTTTTTTTGCAAACAATTTCTTCTTATCTTTATTCTCATCTATTTTCCATTCCCTTTCATCATTTTATTGTATTTTCTGCTTTGAATCGAATACTTGACATTATTCATTACGTCTGAGAATACTATAGACTTAAATGAACTATGAACTACTCACAAAAACCTACATTTAAGGAATTTCTGGAAAACCTAATTGTCATTGAGGCGAAAGATTTATTTTCAACAAGAAGCATTGAATTTATTTTCAACAAGAAGTATTGAACTTTATTGACCCAACAAATCAAAAAAATGTTTGTCAAAAATTTTGATTTCAAAAAAAAAAAAAAAAAAAAAAAGTCAGTTTTTTTTAAATCGGAAAGTCAAGGGTTTTTATTATTATTATTTTATTTCTGATATATTGTGAGTGAGTTAGATCACAAACAATGTTACTTGGAAAACTCCAAGACCAAACAGAAATACTTCATGAGCAATTGATTAAAATTCAAGCTGTTATGGTAATTGTAATTCTCAGCTATGCAGGCATAGAAGCGAAATAAAGGAGGAAATCCAGATCATGCAGTAAAAAGAGAGACGTTGGACAATAGCTATAATTTATTCGGAGGGAAAAAAAGAAAAGTAAAAAACAAGCTTCAAGCGGGTAATAGCAAAACTCAAGATTTTAGTACGAAATGGTAAGAACGTTTATGATGGAAGTGTGCTTATAGGTTTGCTTTGAAGACATCAAAAAATCAAAAGAATTGGTAAATAATGAAGTCCTTCAAGAAGAATTAACGTTTACGAGATCTTTCAAAATCTCAAAACAAACCCGAAGGTGTAAATTTATAGAGTTGAGGGAAACCCAAAAATTCGTACAATAGAAAGTCGTCGATGTTTTCTACTGAGGCCTGCTGATATATATATATATATTTGGGGAGGGGTCAAAGTTGTGTGTGTTTGATGAAGGCAACTTTCAGATTTTCGGATGAGGACTTATGATTAAAGGTTCGGTCAGAAAATCCCTTTATGCTTATGATTTAAGGCTACTTAAAAAAAAACCTCCCCTTTTTCAGTTACTTCTTAACATTTACGCTTTATTTGTGGCTCCCTATATTTATCGAGTGTGATCTAAAGAAATATATTCGCAAAATTTCTAATTTCTGATTAACTAGAAAATAAGTTTTTTTATAAATCTTTTCCGGCTGTTAATGATGAAAAATATCTACTGGAATTTTTCCATAAAGCATTTAGACAGAACTAAATATATCAGTAATTATAATAAATATTCGATCTATAAAAAATCGTTTCGTTGCATGATGGCTGTATATATTATGAAGAGAATATACCTTCCGACCTTTTTTAATTTGAAGTTTGAGTTGAATGTGCTAGCATGACCCAATAAACAAGTATGAAGGTTTTTGTGCATTGGTATCTAATTCAAATGATTTAAATTCAAAAATGGTTCAAAATGAATAAAGACAAAGCTTCTTTTAAAAAGCATTTTTTAAAATTATGTATATTTATTTCTTTCCTTGTTTTTGCAGCCTTTGAAACTGGATGTAAAACGCAAACTTTTGGCCCGTTCAGATCGAGTTAAATGTGTTGATTTGCATCCATTTGAACCATGGATGCTGGCTAGTTTGTACAATGGTAATATTCATGTTTGGAACTATGAAATACCGGTAAGTTTGTTTTTTAAATCTCCGAGTATTTGATCCCTTTGTGTTATGATATTTAAGAAGCTTAGACACTAAATTTTTTTCAAGATTTTTTCTTTTAAAAAAAAAGCATTTTTATATGTGTGAAAAAGGTTTGGTTAAATATTAAGAGTGAATTTGGGGATTTAAGTGCGCCGCCATAGACGCCGAAATAAAAATTTCGGGAACATATATAAATCGCAATAATTGAATCATACTAAAATCTCTTCAAATTCATTTCCAGCTGAATATAAAAGTCAGATTAAGATAGATTGAAGTTTATATAGGGTCTTTTCACGAAGCTGTTAATTTCAATGAATAAAACACAAACTGTGCATTTTCAGTGAATAAAATAGAAACAGTACATTTTCAGTGAATAAAATACAAACTGCACATTCTCAGTAAATAAAATGCAAACTGTACATTTTTATTGAATAAAACACAAACTGTACATTTCAATAGAAACCTTTCAACTATTCATTACATGTTAAATCAGTGCACTGAGTAAAATAATTTCCTTTTCATAGATTTATTTACTCTTGAGCAGTTTTCGATAATCATGGGGGAAGTGGGTGGTCAACCACTCCCCATTTCATACATTTTCCCTTCATTCATTTGTGATATTGCTACTAAAGGTCATTGAAGAAATTCGTTAATGTTGTTCCTTACCGTCTTTTATTTCATCTGAGCCATCAAGGTCAATCCTTACCCCAAAGATATATCATTAAAGGAAGAACTTAATTTTCGTGCATTATGTCACTCTTCACAAATTTATTCCTTGCTACATAAATATGGACATATTGGTCGTTAATCAAAGCTATTTTATTCTCGAATCGAAATTTGACGAATAAAGATTGGCAAATTTTTTATTGCTTTCAGAGGCTTTAGAAAATAAAAACATGATAGCATGGTATGTAATTGTTTGCTCATGAATTTTTATCCATTAGAATAGATACATCCCTCTGTAGCAAACTGTTCATTTTGAAATGTTTTCAAAATTTATACGCTTAGTTTTATATTATTTTGATGCTGTATAATGTTTAATAATAAATAGTTCATCTAACAGTTTTTCCATTTCATAAGCTTGTTTAATTCCAAAGGGAGAAGGGGGACTTGTATAAACTTTATAAAATATCAAAAATTTTCATATTTAGAAATTTAGAGATATGTTCATATTTTTAATAAACAAAATGCATCATTCTTAATTTGGTATCATCATTTCATTTGAAAGAAATGAATATTTAATTTTTTCAAAATTTATTTCTTTCAATTTATAATCAAAAGAATGTGTAAAGGTTTTAATCAGTGTTCTTTCCTTATTTTTTATGTTTGGAAAGCTTGCCATTTGTCATTATTGAATTATTTCTATCAATTTTTATTGAATTGAATGCAACTTTGAATCCATGAAGCATAATATTTGCTTTAAAAAAAGGGGGGGGGGGGCTCTAAAATATCGCTTATTATCTAATTTTACAATAAAGACTACAAGTCAATCAGTTTAAATTTTTAGGTAATTAACTAGACTGCAATGTTATAAGAGTAATTGTGGATATTTATTATTTTAAAATGATTTAAATTTCTGTAATTGTTCCATGTCTATTTTTAGACTACTATAAAAGTGGAAAGATTAAAAGACTCTGAATGGGGTTCAGGGACAGAATACAAATTTAAATAATGTTGTCATGAATTTTGTATAAATTAGAAGTAAATTTTGATATAAATATTAGTAAATAGTTTAATTGTATAAAATCAGTTATAATTGAATCTTACGTCAATGTGAAAAGACTGTCCTAAGGAGATTTCCAACAGAAGCTCGCCATATTTGATTAACTTGGTGATGTAGGTGTGTTGGCGACATAATGAGGTCGTTAACGGATTTTACTATACGCTAAAAATGTGCAGTGGAAGCTAAGTAATAAAGATTTGTTCCTAGGGGACGCTGAAGAAATTGTCACACTCGCTTGGAACGTCTGTGCTGTTTCTGCGTTTGCCTCGCCCACTTTAGTTTGACGCTATATAAGGCGCGGCTTGGGGAGAAGCAGTCAATCAGTTCAGAGAGCGAGCTGCGATAGTTGGCTTAGCTTGAGAGAACGTCTCTTCTTTTTGGCTTGCGTTCTAGAGGTTTGCTGTTACCCGTAATTAGCGGATTAAATAGTGTTAATTCACTGTGTATTTGTAGTTTGTGTGGTGTATATTTGATACACGTTTCATAGACGATAGAATCCTCATTTTATCTGCATCTTCGCATCGTTCTTGTGAGAATTTTCATAACAATATAATGCAGCTATGTGTCAAACAAGAAGAGCCAAATAATATCTTGACTAACTAATTAGTTTTTAAATACTAATAATTGCCTTTTTCCTATATAATAGGCAGAAAATTTATATAATTTTATTCTTTATCATCTTATATCAAGTTGAAAAAAAACATGGTGTATTTTTCAAATTTAAAATTATTTCATTTTAATTGTTTATAATTAATGTATGATCTTTGTTTTTATTATTTAATTAAAGCATCATTTTAGTTACAAATGAGAATGACCAGCATTGTTGAATTTATGTGGTAGACGCCGCTGTGATCGTGGTTTATGTTATAATTCGCTTTATATTAAAAATCTTTTGGTCCAACCGAAGTATTCAAATGTACACAAAAATATTCATTTAGTATAATCGCAACATCGATTATTGTTATCAGCTTTGAAACAGATAAATAGATTATCCTTTATATTCTAACAGCGTTAACGAAAGACATTCCTGGAATTTCTTGCTGCCCTTTTTAGTAATAATCTGGGATTTTTCTTTCCCATTCGATGATGTGCATTTTTTTCTCTGGTCTTTGGTTTAGATCTGCTTTGAAATCTGTCGAACAGCCATAGGGCAATGTTGAGTGCGCTTGAATTCGGAAAGCAAAAGTGATTGGAGAGAAGGTCTTATTTGAATGCAAATACAAAATTAAAATTCGTAGCACTTCTGATAGTTTATCTAAAATGAGTCATTTCAACGTTGTAGCTCAACTCAAGATTTCACTTTGAGTTGAAATTTCACCTTTTCATTACATTCTGTTTCTCCATTGTAATATTTTAAAGTTCATGACCTTTTTGTTATCAAGCAATAAAAGATTATGTATTAGAAACAAACGTTAAAAGCACACCTTTAGTCAATGTCGAAATTATCAGAATGTTTATATTTTGAAACTTGACAAGTAACAGCACCCAACAAATTTTTTAAAACGACACATGCACACGCGATATTTAAGAAAAGACAAAAATCAATGATTTTTTAAATTACTATTTTTGAAATAAATTATAAATATCCCTGAATTATGCGATTTTCCTTTTTTCATTTCCCTTGTGATAAAAATTTAGTTGATTTCACCCAGTTCGGTTATTGATGTCAATCGGTTGATGTTATCAAATTTCTGAAGTTCCGAAGTGATAACATTTAACGTCAGCTATTATATTTGTATTTCATAATTTGCATATTTTTTTACTATAATCAAAATTACGTTCTATTTCAAAATGTTATGAGAGACATTTTCAGTTTGTTGGGTAACATTTATATTTTTATTTATTTTTAAATTTCATGAATGTTTAATAAAGTTAACTGTATTAAAGTTGTTTTATATCTAGTTATAAATTTAACTGTGTTTTCATGGTAATTAATACAAAATACTTCCCATTATGAAAAACAAAATGTGAGATAATTTATAATGATGGGATAATTTTTGTAAACTATCTAAAATAAGAAGGTTGAACACTTGTTTTTTTTTATTCGTCCTATTATCAAGTCAAGAAAACACGATATTTTAAAAATCAAATTGCGCAATGGCTTTTTAAAAATATCTTTAAATAAACTGAAATAGATCAATTGAACTGTATGTTATTAAAAAATATACTGCATAACTAGCAGTACTCGCACGGCGTTGCCCGTGGCATAGCATCCAAAATGAAAAATTAGCTTTAAACTTGTCTAGCCTTCACCCGATATGACATGGGCATGTTATTCAACATCAAGCAAACAAACAAATATATTCAGAAATAATCAAAAATAGCTTCAAATTAATTTTTTATGGCACACATTCAAAAATATTTAGACTGTTAAAAAGGTAAAAATATGATGTATCCGTGAACAAAACACAGGCGATCATTTCGCTTCTCAGGATATTCATTCTGTCTCCGCAATTCAGTTTAATTGCGATTTAAAGAAAGACGGTTATTTCGCTCATCAAAAGAGTCTCCTTCCCTAAGTGTGGACATTATTTCTCTGATATTCGCTAACTGAACGTATCCTTCCTAATCATTTTCCGTATCGCGCAACAAATGAAGCTTTTTAGAATTCCAAGTGTTCCCGCCTAGGTCGGATTTCGTACTGGGCATAATGAGATTCGAATTGCTGTTTAAAATCAGACGTAAACAAAGAAATATATCGCATATGCATACCACAGCTCTTGCTGTTGGCATATGTGCAGTTTGAGGTTTTCGCACATGCGCGGATTAGTACTAAGTTAAAATCACAATTTTAAAATTCTCTCTTTTTATTTTGGTGTGCTTCTAATGTACTAAAACCTTCACCAATAAATGCTGTACGAAGTGGTATAAATAGCTCTAATATCCGTTAACTATTTCTCAAGTTTTTGTGGTTAACATACAAACGCTTTCAGAAAACTTCATTTTATACTATGTGTCTGTAGCTCAGTAAATAGAGTAGTGGACTGTAGTTTTTTAAACA
>JAOUZG010050968.1:11001329-11100759 GCA_026289955.1 Argiope argentata | reverse complement strand
AAATATGTTTAGAACAATAATAAAAATCGTTTGCCTATAACTTTTAATAATGGTTTAATTAAATAAAATCGTTTGCCTATAACTTTTAATAATGTTTTAATTAAAATAAAAATCGTTTGCTCTAACTATAATATAATACTTTAAAATATTCAATTTGATAAACATTTAAGAAAAACAGAAAAAAAAAAGGATAAATACAACTACTAAAGATTAGTTTTGCTAAATGCCCGTTGACCAATTTACATTATGATATTTGAACTGATGCGTTTCCCCTTTCCGTCACCATGACTACGGGAAAGATCCGCTAATGTCGCCATCGAAGGGTAGGTTAGCGGTCAACTGTCGCCAAACTCAGGAAAGGTTGGCGGGCGGCGAAGTGAGCGTAAACACTATGCATAAATAATTAAAACTAGTTTATTAAAAAAAAAAAACTTTTTACTTAAATGAAAGTGGTATGGTCAAAACGGTATTGTTCTGATTTAACTGCGCATAGAAATATTGGTGAGAATTGTTGAAAAACACCCTGTTTAGTACCACATAATTATCACAGCAGTAGCTATCTTTCATAGTAAAGGTGATAGATTTTGAAATTTGATGATGATTTAATAATCTAAACATCAAGCATTTCTTAAGTATTGACGGATATCTGACATACATTGTGGAGCTGCTGTGAGACCTCTTTCCTTTTTTTTAAATAATTTTTTTAAACTTAATTTGTTTTACATTTTTAAAGGTGGACCTTTGTAATCTATTTTACACATACTTTCCAATGTGCTATAGCTTTGTGTGCCCTCGTGAATTCTGGATGGCGATACATTTTTTTAGGTTTCCAAAGATTAAAGCTAAGCATAACAAATCAACATGACATTCATTAAGATGTAATATCATGTTGATTTGTTATCCTTAGCTTTAGAATAATTTTTTGTATTCCTGCAGGCGAATTCATTCATTATTATCCTTCATATTATATAAAAAGCTTTTCAGGATCGCATTTATTATTTTTGTATTTGGAAAAGTATGAAAAAAATTTCGATCATTCAGAATATCTTATAGGAAATAAATGTGATTCGATAATTATTGGATTTTTATTAATAAAGGTTACACAGATAATGCCCAGAAACGCCATTAATGAACGATTCAAATTAATAAACGATAAATGAACGATTCAAATTAAACTATTATCTATATTTTCCATTAGCTTTACACATTTTCTTGATTATGATTTATTTTATACCATAATGCTTATTATTGGAATGAAAAAAAAAGAAGATTGTTTTCCATAATTTGTTACTTTAATTGGAATTACTCACACACACTGCATTTTCTTTAAAATTTATAATTGATTCAATTCACTAATGAACGAAAAATATATAATTTAAAATGGACCAAATCAGAATGGAATGAAAATAATTAAAAAAATTTTTTGTAATAATCTGTTACTTATTTGTCTTTTTTATTATTATTATAGTTGCTTATTAAGACCTTCGAAATTTGTGATTTACCAGTTAGAGCTGCAAAGTTTGTTCCACGGAAAAATTGGATCATCAGTGGATCTGTAAGTAAACCATGAGCATTTCTTTTAAGGAAAAGTCTCTTTTGTGTTAACTTTTTTAACTTATAATAAATGTGTCATCTCGTACATTGGTATTTGTTTCACATTTTCATTCTTTATTAATTGATTATTAATAAATTTGTGTTTTATTCATATTAATTCCAAATACCATTGTTAAAGTGTCGAAATATTTATAACCCTTTTAAGTGAAAGATTGAGACATATTAATTATTTACAAACATTTACTTCTTAGATAATTTTTCAATACATGGATTTTGATTCCCCCCCTTTTTTTAATTCTCGTTTTTGTATATTGTGTTTCCTTATAGGATGATATGCAAGTACGAGTTTTCAACTACAACACTTTAGATAGAGTGCATATTCTGGAAGCCCACTCTGATTACATAAGATCCATTGTAGTGCATCCTACTCAGCCGTTTGTCCTTACATCAAGTGGTATGTAGATTACTATTTATATGATTCTTTTGAATTTTTGTTTGCTTGTTATGATTTAAGACAAAAGAATGTACTAAAATATTTGTTTAGAACAGAATTTGTATATTGTAGTTATGTGAAGAATTTAGGATGTTTATCTGAAAACGTTTAAATATTTTAAAGACTTACAGGTAGTTTTCAAAATAATGGAAACACTTTTGATTTATAATAATCCTTTTTAGTGTGATTTAGAACCGCCTTTGGCATGTAAAACCGCTTGGATTCGCGTAGGAATCGATTCGTACAAGTGTTGAATCGTGTTTGAAGGAATATTGTACCATTCTTCCTGGATATATTGTGAAAGTTTTGTGAGAGTTCCTAGTGGAGGATATCGTTTCTGTATTGAACGCTCTAAAATATACCATAAAGATTCAAGTATATTGAGGTCAGGTGACTTTGCGGGTTAAAACAGATATTTACTTTCATTCTCATGTTCTTTACACCATGATTTGACAAGTGTTTTTGTATGGATGGGTGCTGAAAAATTCTAACCTTTGCAAGAGTCAAAGTTTAGATCATAGGATGGAGCTGGCCAGCTAAATAATTTCTATATTTCGTCCCAGTGATCCTTCCGTTCAGGGTTACGATTGGTTCAGCAGCAAACCACAACATGGCTGTACATATCATGACAGATCCACCTCCATACTTGGCAGTTGGAAGGAGACACTCACATTCACTTTTGTAGGTGTCCTCCAAACGTGCGCCCGTCTTTTTGCAAGGACAATTGTGAAACGTGATTCCTCGGACTATATTACTTTCTTACACTTATCAATCGAGTAGGTTTTGTGAGTGTGACTGTAGACGACGTTTACTGTTAATATCTGTAACAAGTGGCTTGGGAATTGCTTCTTTGCCTTAAATGTTCTGTTTAGGAAGGTGTTTTCAAATTATAATCATTGACACTGGAGAATCCACATGGGGATTGAGCTCTGCGGTCACATTTGCTGCAGTTGTTCTCTTTTTAAAAATTACAATCCGCCTCAATACCCGTTGGTCTCTTTCACTGAGTCTCTCTTTCCGCCCTCTATTTTGCTTTGCCGAGCTTGTCTAGCCACGCTGTGTGTATGCTGTTATGATTTTAGACACCGTACGTGTTGAAATGCTTAAAAATTGGTACTTTCGCTCACACTTGGTTCAGGTAGTCGGGCTTCTACAATTTGGCCTCTTTGAAAATCAGAAAGGTTCGACATTTTACGCTTTTGAAAAATTACAGAATCCAAGAATTATAGAACTTCAATACAGCTAACAAATACCACCAGATATATATAGCATTTATACAATGATATATATAAACTGGTGGATATATATGGGTCATTTTCAAAAAATTTGCCAATTCACTGTCCGGGCTATTTTAGATCTGTTAATTATTTTTTATATTTATTTAAACAGAAAATAAGTGTGTATTTTTGTTTATTGAACTATTTTCTACATGATTGTTAAAAAATTTAACCATTTTTGGGATTATAACACCAAAATAAATTAAACATTGACTTGGAAACTGGCTTTTTTTTGCTGTCCGAAGTCCATTTTCTCAATGGTAACTTGATTTTTCAAAAACTAATTTACATTATTCATATAAAGAAATAAATGTTACTTATTATATATGGAATTATCTACCATATGTAGATATTTTTAAAACAAAAAACATATTATTAAGTGTCAATATTGAGTTGTAAAGGCCTGTCCTAGAACTGTGTCATGAGTGTTACTGTTTTTTGTTTTAATTATTTAAAAATAGATGGCACTGTGATCTACAAGCTTTTGGTGTTTATTACTCTTTCCCTAAACTAGTGCAACACAGTACATGTGCTTTTGTTGAATTTTGTTGATTGATTTAAGAAATATTGGGAAAAACAAGGCAAAGAAAGGTGAGTATTTTTATTAATCATCATGAGTGTTACTTTACTTTTTATAATTAATTATTAGATAAGATAAGTTTATTTTTAATATGTAATTAGAACATGAATTTGTTATTTATTAAGCCTAACAAGTTGCTTCTGTATTGACTATTACTATGGAATAAAATTAGTATAGTATACTTTTGTCATGAGTGTTACTTGTCATGAGTGTTACTTTTCTATGGGTAACACTCATGACAAATAAGTAACACTCATGATTAAATTGTGAAAAATCAATTTGTATGAAATTCAATTGCATATTTGCCCAAAACCAAAAGTAACAAATAAAGATTATTTTTTTTAGTATGTTTGATTGTTATTTTATAAAAATCTATGCATCATATTTGTTATTCTAACAGTTTTATTTCTTGAGGGCTAAAAATATTTTTTCTTTTTTAAGATGCCACCATGCAAAAAAAATGAAAAGGCATTATCAGCAGCAGAAAAGCAAAAAAGATACAGAGCAAAAAGAAGACAAGATGCACAGAGAGAATCTTTATATAAAGAAAAACACAAAATAAGAAATGCAAAGAGAAAGAAAGTTAGTGAAATGACTAGCCGTGAACACAGGCAGGTAAAGAGAAGATGGAAGATTTCTACTGCAGCTTCTAGAGAAAGAAAAGCTTTGAAAGCTAATTTTGAATCTCCCTCACAGTTAAAAAGCACACCAGTTTCTGCACAACTAAAAAGCAGACAGAAAGGACAAGGAAGAAAATGTATCTTAAAAAATAGATCTAAAACTGTAAGATTAAATACAAAAATGAAAGAAAAAATACAGGAGTTGCAGAAGTTATTAGATGAAAAATCAAAGAAAATTGAGAAATATAGAAAAAGGTATGCAAGGGAAGTGACAAGAAAAAGCGCTATAGTTGAAACTCCTAGATCAAAAACAAAAAAATTGCTGAAAAATTTGGGAATAAGGAAAGTTAACATGAAACATGAAGCTGCAAAAACGCTGGTATTTCATGATATTTTGGTATCAAATTTGAAAACAACTTATAGAAGACTACCTAATGCTAATGATAAGAAAATGATTGGGAGAATTATGTCATCAAAGCTATGTCAGAAATATAAAATGCAAAGTAGAGCAGCTCACACTATTGGATTAAAATATAAAAAACGTACTGTGGTAAAAACTAAAGAAATCAAGGAAAAGTATGAGAAAACAGAACATTTTTTTTTACGTGATGATGTAAGTCATGCTACTGCAGGAAAGAAGGAAACTCGAACCAAAAATAAATTAAAGATGCAAAAAAGGTTTTTGTTAGATTCCATGAAAGTATTGTATAAAAAATTCTGTGATGAGAAAATAACTTCTGAACCTGTGTCATACACTTTGTTTACAAAATGTCGACCATTTTATGTTCTGAAGCCAACTGAGTATGACAGAGACACTTGTAGGTGCGTGCAACATGCAAATTTAGAGTTCATGGCTTGCAAACTACACCATCTGAAAGTTCTGCCTACTGCAAACCTGCATGTATTGACATCCTACTTAGCTTGTGATAAAAACAACTTTAACTGTATGTTCAATATATGTAAGAGTTGTAATCATAATACAATCCCAGTATTAGTTAAAGATCTGGACAGTAATACAACCTGGAGAAAATGGAGCAAAGTAAAAGAAGAAAGGTATAGAACAAAGGATGGAAAAAAGTCATTGTTTTGTGTAAATGTGCAGAAAGTTGTAACACTTCATGGAACTGTTAATGAATTGAACAATTCCTTCCAAAGCCTGATGAAAGCATTCAAATCCCATTGTTATAAAATAAGACATCAAAACAAGTCTTTTAAGGAATGTAAAGAACATTTATCTGATACTGAGGCTGCAATAATTATTGATTTTTCAGAAAATTATAATTGCAAACTGCATGAGGAGATACAGAGTTACCACTTTGGGGCTTCACGACATCAGGTGACTCTTCACACAGTTGTGTTATATATGAGGGATAAAAGCCCTTTCTCTTTCTCATCAATTTCCCCGAGCAACGAACATGGTCCACCTGGAATCTGGGCTCACCTCGAACCTGTTTTGGATTGGTTAAGAAAGGATTATCCAAATATACAAGTTCTTCACTTCTTTTCTGATGGGCCTTCTACCCAGTATAAACAAAAAAAGAACTTCTATCTTTTTACTACAATGATCTTTGATTTTAAATTTAAAGCAGCTACGTGGTCTTTTTTTGAATCTGGTCATGGCAAAGGAGCTGCTGATGGCGTTGGGGCAACGTTAAAGCGAACAGCAGATCAAATTGTAGCACATGGTACTGACATACCTGATGCTGAAACATTGTTCCATGTGTTACAAAATGAAAGATTAAAAGTGAAATTATTTTTTGTACCTCAAGACAAAGTTGATAATTATTTTCAGCGAATACCATCCAATCTCATGACAGTCAAAGGTACTCATTCCATTCACCAAGTATTAACTACAAATTCCGAGGTATTCTTTTACCGTGATGTATCATGTTTCTGCATGGAAAATGAATGGACATTAGGAAAGTTTTGCAAGTGCTTCCAATCTTTTAAAAAGATTGTGCTTAAAGAAGGGGTCAAACAAAAAAGATCACCAATTTACAGCACTGATGATCGACAGCCCAGGAGTTAGTGGCTGTGAATCTAAGCTTCAATCTGGTGCTTATGTGCTGATTAAAGTTTTTAGGGATAAACCAAATAAAGCACAGTACCAATATGTTGGAGTTTGCCAAGAGTATGATGCTGTGGATGGAGAGCTTAAGGTTGCTTTTTTTAGAGTAACTGGTGAAAATGGGCAACTGTTTCGATTAATGGAGGAGGACATTTCATATGTAGAATTTGATCAGATTATAAGTATTTTGCCTAACCCTCAACTTGTAATGAAAGGCAACAGAGTTTATTATCGTTTCCCATTTCCAATTGATGTACTTGAAAAAGCATAACATGCTTTTATCTCTTTTTATCAAAGTGTTACCATTTGTGTCAAGAGTGTTACCATTTGTCATGAGTGTTACCTAGTAAATAAGCTCTAAAATAAAATAGAAAAAACCAAAACAAATCCATAATAACTCCACTAAAATTTGCAGAATACTTAAGAGTAACATATTTTCATAACAATATTACTTTAAAACATCTTTTCTATTTCATTTACAATAGTGATAGGTAGTAAAAATATGATATCGGGTAACACTCGTGACAATGAATATTGTGCATTTTTATTAAAAATTGATTATTATTTTTTTTTTATGCGATATAGTCAAAGGACAAATTTATTAATGAAATATATCATTTTTGAAAAAATAAACCTTTTTATACTTTATAGAAATGTAGTCATGTTGTCCAGTAACACTCATGACATTGAAGCTCAAAGATTTACTTTCAAAGTTAAAAATCTCTGGTTATATGATGAATTAAGCTCAAATATCATTGTATCCATAAAAATTGAGTATTTTTAGGTATGTATCCAAAAATAAATTGAACAGTTGATGATTTTCAATTTTGAAATTTTTCAAATGCTGTTTTGGCAAATTTTTTGAAAATGACCCATATAACTTAGGAAGCGCCTTCAAAAGTGCCACTTTTATTTATATGTTTTTCCATTAACCACCAATTGATAACCACTTTGTAAATTCCAGAACGCACAATTTTTGGGGCTAATTTTCCTATCCTAAACTTATATGTGAAAAATTAGATTGTAAAAAAATTAACTGAAAATAGCATATATTAAGCACCCCTCCATTCATTTTTAAAGGCATATTGAACTTTAAAAAAAGAATTTCAGACAAAACTAGTATTTTTGTTCTTGTGTATATTTCTTGCATTTTTTGTATGTTTTGGTCATTAAAGTTAATAAAAATGATAAATAATTATATATAGATACCTGTATAGTGTACTTTTGACTATATCGAAAGTCACCTATAAAGTTACCCATTTACTATTATTACTAACTGAAGTTTACTCAATTAGTTTTAACTCTGTTTAATTTCTAGATGATATGTTGATTAAGTTATGGAACTGGGAGAAGAACTGGACTTGTACACAAGTCTTTGAAGGTCACACTCATTATGTGATGCAAATTGTTATTAACCCTAAAGATAACAATACATTTGCCAGTGCATCATTGGATCGTACTGTGAAGGTAAATATTTTATGTACTTCAATTCAGTTTTTTACATTCTGCTTTATTTTAAAGTGGATCCATTCGGTGCCAATTAAATTACTATTTTCTCATTATATTCTGCTCAGATGTAATGATGTTATGTTGTAAGAGATTTTATTCAATAATATTATTTGATTCTTATTTTTTCTCACCAATCTAAAATGTTTCCTACGAAAAGTATTTGTTGCAGTTTGTATTTAATACTATATTCTAAGATGAGCACTTTGTTATCTCGTATTTTATTTACATATGAAAAATGATAAATAGTGATATCAATCATATCTAGATTTTATTAACGGCTGCAATTCAATGCTAGCTCAATTTTATATATGTGTATAAAAGAATTTAGCATGAATTGTAGAAGTAAATCGGCTACATTGAAAGTCCGATGTTTTCAGATTTTTTATTGAAGTTTTATTACTTATTTACATAATTTTATTTACTAGGCAGATATCAATAAGTAACCCAAACAATTTTGCACGCAATAATGAATAATGCAATGTATGGTAATGTGAAATGGAAACGAAAATACTACCAGTTTATTACTTTTCTGTATAATTTTCATTTTTATTCATGCATTTATCCTATACCTGGATTAGATTAAAATATCGTCTCACAAAACGCTGTCAGCACGTATGAGACTGAAGTTAGGGTCAAACTTCAAACTGACAAAGAATTTCTTCATGGATTTAAATAGACAAAATTTTGGGGGTGCCAAGTTGTTTAAGTCTATATGATAGATACCCCAAAAGCTTCCGACAAAATCCTTGTAGTTTGACTCAAACGGGCCGGAGACATTCTATGAGACCACCGGGGACTACAAGCCTATCCAGGAATAGAACAAATTCTACAATATGAATGACAGTTATGCCAAAAAGTAATAAAAGGGAAATGCTCCAATTTCCATTTCTCATTGTTATACTTTCCATTTTTTATTGTGTACAAAATTGTGTTACTTATTGATATTCCTTCACAATGTATATATTTATTACATTATTTGCCTTTTTTAATAAAACATTTTTATACTATCAGTAAGTTACAATATGATTTTCATGCAAATTTGAAATTTCTTAAAGGTTTGGCAGTTAGGCTCATCATCAGCGAATTTCACTTTAGATGGACATGAGAAAGGTGTTAATTGTGTTGATTATTACCATGGAGGTGAAAAGCCATATTTAATATCTGGAGCGGATGACAGATTAGTCAAAATATGGGATTACCAGGTATATTTTATCTTTATACTTTGCCATTTAGTAGAAATTTAAGTATAGAAATTTAATATATTTAAAAAATCTTGAAAGATATTTTTAGCCATATAACAAAATTTCCTTCTAATTGAGCTCAGTTGTTAATTTGCAAAATTTTATGAATAGTTGCTTTGGATAAAAAAAAAGGGGGGGGGGAGATTTGTGTTGCTATTTTCTTGCATTTCTTCTATAGGGTCTTTGAATATATTTCTTACGATTTTTCGAATCCTTTATATTCCGCCAGCAATTTTTTTGGTTTAAATTTTAATTTTTAAATATAAGATGAACTCATATTTAATAAGATGAATGAACATATGCTTTCAGACATTCCTTTTCATTTTCATTATTTATTAATTAGTAATTCTCAGAAAAAATACTCCTTGTTAAAAAACTAAGCATTTTTCTTAATGTTTGAAGTTATTTATCAGAAGTATTTTAATATTCTTTATAGTTTGTATATATAAAAAAAATATATCAGAAAATAATAATTTTATTCCTTGATAGAGTGATTGATTTTTATAGAAGGATTGTCCTTGCATTACTTTATAACTTTAAATCACTTGTTATTAAAAATAAAGAAATGCACAGACTTTATTTCATTTTCAGTATAAACTAATGCTCTGTTGAAAAATGATTATAAATTAGGAATTCCTTTTTCACAAACTTTGATAGTATCAAAGCAAAATAGGAGATTTGTTGTTTTGAAACCCAATTCTATAGAATATCTGTTGTATAAAAAGACGTTTGAACTAGTTAAATTAAATAGAATTGAAAGTCTTCTTGTTGGCCTAACACTTTGGAATAGAAGAGACTAAGACATAATTCTATCGTCTGGTCACTGTTCAAAAGTGTGAAGACCATCCTTAAATATCATTTGTGTAACCTCAGAATCTGGTATTAATGTAATTAAATTAATCTAAAAATTTCAAATTAGTTCAATTGTGTATGTGATCCACAGTTTATTGATTAATTAAAATTACAAATAATATTAGTCAATAATTTCCTAGAGTTAGATTAAATTCAATTAGCTCTTGAATTAACATGATTAAGTCGAATTTTTGTTAAATTCGATTTAATTAAAAAAAATTTCTCATAAAACCTCTCAAAAATTGGAAATTGGTTTTATGTTTTAACTTGTAAGACATCAGAATGAGTAAAACGAATATAATG
Organism: Argiope argentata; assembly: GCA_026289955.1. Classification (NCBI taxonomy): domain Eukaryota; kingdom Metazoa; phylum Arthropoda; class Arachnida; order Araneae; family Araneidae; genus Argiope; species Argiope argentata. Next base: position 11,090,262 of record JAOUZG010050968.1, on the reverse strand, counting down.
AAGGAAAAATAAAGTTACACTTTCAGTTTTTCACTTAAAAAAAATTCAAAATTTTTAAAAATCATGATGTACTTTTCTTTTGAAATATAGATGAATTTGCTGAATTAAAAAAAAGTGTAATTCATTTTATCTACCAGCAACTAACATGTTTCGTTTTGTTTCGAAGAAATTTAAGAGAAGTTTAAAAAAAATCCTCATGTAAATTTCATGCCACATAGAAGTTGATCTAATTTCTTATATCTCTTTATGCACATATATGTATGTAATTAAAATGATTAGAAACTATTAATAAGTTTAATAAGTTGAAGTAATTTTTAAATTACAATCAAATCAAAACATTTTTAGAATTGCTGAAATAGTTTCAAATCACTAATTGTTTGTATAATTTTAATAAGGCATATTTTTTTCTTATTTTTTTCTGGTAGTTACTGAAATATTAATTAAATTTAAATTAAAACTAACATTATTTATATAAAATGCTACTGATGCAAATACTTTTTTTTCTTCTTAAAAATAGTAATGTTCCCTTTTTTATCCATTACTTTTACTATGTAGCAACATATTAATGTTACTATCTGTTTGCTGTTTTGAGCATATTAGTGGAGAGTTTGCCACTGTAGAGAAAAATTTATAATTTTATTGCTGATGTGTAGTGTACCAAATGCTTTTTTAAATTTTAGTGGAAAATAATTATTAACAATTATTACAAAAGGCTTCATTTCTAAAAATCGCCTTAACACTAACTGTTATGATTTTCTTTGAAAGATGTTAATATTTTGTATTCTTCCTTTATTATACAATAGTGGCTTACTGTGGGATTTTTTAAAGGGCAAATGGAGATTTTGGTAATGAATTCTAATTGGTATAATGAATGTATTTATTTAAACATTCACTTAGAAATACTTTTTCTATCATAGAATAAAACTTGTATACAGACATTAGAAGGCCATGCTCAAAATATATCCGCAGTTACTTTTCATCCAGAATTGCCTGTTATAATGACTGGTTCTGAAGATGGTAAGTTGTTAGAAAGTTAACACCATATAATGTATTTACATTATTTTTTTTAAAAAATAGTTGAAGTAAATAAAAGTAAGGACTATTTAATATTTGTTTGAATTTTTTATTTGAAATTAGTCATAAATGTATAATTTTCATTATTAGTAGACTTCTGCTGTTTTTAAAATTATTTAGGGAATTTCTTCTGATCCCAGTATATAGCAGTAAAAAAATTATATCTCCTTTTGTGCTTTCTTTTCATTATTAAATCATTTACGCTTTTGTTGAATTATTTCGATCTCATACTGAGTAATTCAGACGTAGTCTAGATTTGGACTATTGGCATGATTTTTTTTAAAACTCATTTCAATATATTTATCAAATGGAAGAATGAGTTTTACTAACATGGTCTCTGTACTTATGTTTTCTAATTTTTCTTATTGGAAAAAATACTGTTTGCATTATTCATTATTGTAAATTTTTTATAAAGTAGTTTTAAAAGTCCAATAGTGTTTCTAAAGCATTATAGTTTTATGGAATACCTATAATTTGAATTTTTGAGCATTTAAAAAATTATAAATTAGTTTGATAATGGCAAGAATTTCTGTATGCTTCCAAACAGTAATTTTGAATTTTAGATTCAAATAAAAAATGTGAGGATTGAGTTGAAAAGTTGTAACTGTTATACTTATGAAAAACTCTTTAAATGTTAAGGTTTAAATGTGCCAATTTACTAAATGTAATAAAATTTTCCAAAAAAATTCTGCAAAAAGTTTACTTTTTTTTTCCCAATATGTTGCACGGTTCATAATGACATAATTCCTTCACATTTATGTGTCAGTATCTGATTAAAAAATTCTGGAAATGAATAACAATTATAGCTCTACAACTATATGATTTCACACTAATTATGTAATTTGAATGCATTAACTCTAAATCACTACACTTTTCATTTCATTGGATCTGAATTTTCTAGTTTGTTTATTATTTAAATACAAATTTTACTTGCATTTGCTGATGAAAATTATTTCTATGCTGATTAAAATTCTAGTTGAATAATATGTTCTGCTCATTTCATTAATTAACAAAATAATGTCTAGATTTTAAGTTTGACTTTCTGTGCAGTTGTGTCTTATGGAAATATTGGTGTTGCAGCTGCTAATTTTTAATAATTTTTGAAATTTAACATTTTAATTGAAATTGTATATTTTGCAGCAGATATAACCAACTAATAGCTTGTTTATTGTGTAGATTTTTTTTTGTGCATATAAGTAAATATCTTTAAAGTATAATTATAACTTTATTAGCAAGTTGATGTCATTTTTTGACCACTAAAATGAGGAACAATGTGCATTTTTTTTCAAAAGATAGTACTTAATTACTTTCTCTTTAAACACAGCACGAAAAATTATCGATGCAATTAGCTTCCAGGTTAGAAGCTTAATTTTATTGATTCAAAATGTGATGAAAATATCAGATTATGCATAAAGAATTCACATAAATTCAGAATTATTTTTTGCTTCAGTATTAACATTTTGTTTTGTTACTTTCACAAACTACTTAAAATTAATATTTGTAGGAAAATTGAACATTAATCCCTTAGTACTTTTTTATAATTTTCATTATCAATTTACACATCCCATTTCAGTAACAAGCTGATCCACACAATAAATTCAGAATCTGAAGAATACTTGAATTGTTTGTAGATTATATGTAGTTTCTGTATCATGAATAATAATGTTTTTGAATTATCTATTTTTAGCTTCTGTACTTGAGAAACTATAATTTGATGCATGTATGATGCAGTCCTGGAAAAAAATTACTAAGGTAAAATTTCATCTCATTTATATGAAATATATAATGAGATGAAATTTTACCTATAATGAGCATAGCATTTCTCTCATTATATTTTGAAAATACTTTTTTTAAAAATATAGGGATGATTTCTTGAAATATTTTTTTAGATATTGCAATAAATCCAAACGATAAGAAAACATTTCTTTTATTACAACAACAAAAGTTTTATTACATGACTTTCATCATTAGGCATGTCTAGCATATATGTGAAGTACAACATATGCAAAGTGGGAAATTGCCTCTATCATTTTTTATTTTTTTCCATACAATAAGGTCTAAATTATTCAGAAATTAGAATTTTTCTAAAAAATGTGAGCATTACTGTATTAAGGTATAAGTCCCTTTGCATAGTAACCTTCTTGCAAATTGCAGTTATTTTTCCTTTTATTTCTGGGTTGCCTTCTTTCTAATGAAATTTAATATCTCATATGTTGACTGCCAACGCTATTTCTTTGAGTAACATAACTGCTAGATGTTTTTTAGAGGTTTTGTGTGTTATTATGTATTTAGTGTTACATTTAATACTTAGTCACTTAAAAAAATCATTACGTACGTTAACAAAATTGAGATATTGATAACTTTTCAGGCACTGTTCGTGTGTGGCATGCAAATACTTATCGTTTAGAAAGTACCCTAAATTATAATTTGGAAAGAGTGTGGACAATTGCATGTTTAAAAGGCTCCAATAGTGTAGCAATAGGCTATGACGAAGGAAGTATCATTATAAAGGTATTTTGGATTTAAAGAAAATCAGTTTTATTATATCTAGATGGTTTGGGCAATTCTGTATTCTTTTCTTGATTGTGTTTAATTTTAATCAGGTTGGTCGAGAAGAGCCTGCTATGTCAATGGACAGTTCAGGAAAAATTATATGGGCCAAACATTCAGAGATTCAGCAAGCTAATTTAAAGGCCATGGTGGATGCTGATATCAAAGATGGTGAACGATTACCTTTAATTGTCAAAGATATGGGAAGTTGTGAGGTATATCCTCAAACAATCTCTCATAATCCTAATGGAAGGTAAATTTTTTAAAAAATATGTGAACATCATGGTATTGGAACTTTTTTATTTAAATAATTCGTTTGATTTAAATGGTTATTTATAATTCTTTTTCTTCTTTTTTAAAGATTTGTAGTTGTTTGTGGTGATGGTGAATATATTATATATACAGCCATGGCCCTCAGAAACAAAAGTTTTGGTTCTGCACAAGAATTTGTGTGGGCATTGGATTCTTCTGAATATGCAGTTCGGGAAAGCTCCACTTCTGTCAAGATATTCAAGAATTTTAAAGAAAAGAAAACTTTCAAACCAGATTATGGGGCAGAAGGTTTGAATTAATTTGAACGATCTTTTGTATATTTAGTGGTATACATTGAATTTATGAGGAAATAATGTTTTTGTTTTATTGGATTTGTTGTTTTAAAACTTCATTTTTTGACATTCGTAGCTTTATTTTTGACATTTTTTGGTATTAAAAATTCTCCTGGCAAGAATGTTTGAATTCATAAATATGAAAATACTTTCATTTTTTAGCATTCCATGCAAAAAGAATAAAACTAATTAATAAGTTTAATTTATTTCTTTACAATTTGAAACTCTGTTCTTGGTTTTTGCTGGAACAAAATTGGATAATTGGTGCTGGTTAAATTAAGCACCAAAAAGAAAAGGTAGTTAAATGACAAATTTTTATTTATTTTTGAAATTGTCATATTTTTATATTACATGATTTGACTCATGTAATCTACATAGATAGAAAATTGATAGACCCTAATTTTTTCTTTTATGTTTATTAGGTCAAAAATATTATGATTTATGTATCATAGCTTCTTTTTTATATCTGCTTTATTTAAAGAAATGTTAGTTTATTTTATTTCTCTATTTTATGTCAAAATTCTTTTATAAGGTATTAATTTGATTAATTTCAGTTAAATCACATTATTAAATTATAATTTGAAATTTGAAATAATTAATAGTCTTGAAATATAAAATAATTATTTAGTTAATTTATTTAAATGAAATAATTCTTTATAATTGTTTGTTTAGATAGATATAATTTTGCAGATCATTTTAAACTCACAATGGAAAGGAGACTTTAAATGATTGCAAACTTTTAACTTTGATCTAGAGAACTGCAGGTGTGTTGCACTATAAATTATCTGGGATCAAATGTAAACCTTCATTTACTGAGCTGACATCTCATTCTCTAAACTTCTACAAGAAGTGGAGCAATGAACCACAAGGACAGATTTAATTTGCACCAGCCTACCATAATCCAGAGAAATTTCGTTACAGTTAATCAGAAAATTTCATTTTGTCATATATATTTCTTTATAGGAAACTGGTAAAACTTGAGCATCTAATACTCTTTTGCAATTCCTTCTACTTCAAAGTGAAGCTTCCCTACAATTAATCTGAAAACTTGATAGCATAATATACATTTCTTCTATTTTGTAGTCCAAGTCTCTAACTTTCTCTAATTGTTTATATCATTTCAAATATAAAAATTGTTTGCTCTTGTTGAGAAATAATTTGATTTTATAAAACTTTTTTAACTTTTCAGCATTAAGTAAAATCTCTAAAATAAAGTTATGGATTTTGTAAATTCCATAGATCATTCTAACAAAACTCCAGAAATATTTAATTCAACCCCAAAATGTTCTCGAGGCTTGATTGTGTCAGGAAAATTTTATTTAAAAAATTAAATCGTTTAAATGTGCAAAAAAAAAAAAAAAATCCATTTTATTTTATCATGATACATTTATTCTTACCTATAGATTTTATATGTAAATTTGTTTATTTAAAGTCTGTTATCCTAAAATGTATTGTTCAATGTATTTGTTAAAGAAAAAAACTATTTTGATAAGAAGCAAATAACTATTTGATAGATCATGCATTTTGATCACACTTAAATATGTAATGCCAAGAGAATGTAATTTTTTTATATCAAGTTATGAATATTTTTAGTGTAAAGGAAATTCTTTAACATGTGAATGTTTATAAATTAATGAAATATATGCATGCATATATTATTAATATAATTAATTCAATCGCTTTTGTTATTGAGAAAAGAGCTACCAATGTTAAATACCGATATTTTAATACCTTTTCTATGCAATAATACAGAAAAATCATCTTGATATGCAATTTCCTGAGTGACTAAGAATGAAATATTATGCTTTAGCCGACTCTTGGTACAAAAAGAGGGGAATTTTTTAAAGCTATTTAAATAGGCTAGATACATTTAAATAATTAGTGAAGTAAAAAAAATCTGAAATCATGCAAATTAGATGCAGAAAGAATTTTTTAAATGCTTTGGTTTTGATTTCTTTTTTCCTATTTTCAATACATAATTCATACAGTTAAAATCGTTGATAATTTTTTCCCTTTATAGCAATTTTTGGTGGTCATATGCTTGGTATTAAATCAATAAGTGGTTTAGCCTTTTATGACTGGGAAACATTAGATTTAGTGCGAAGAATTGAAATTCAACCTAAAAATGTAAGTGTGCTTTTATGTCTTAATTACATATATATATAATATTGCTAATAGTGTGTTTCTGGATGTCATATTAAAACGAAATCTAAATAAAAATTTTCTTTTTTGTTTAGATATCAAAAGTTGGTTAAAGAAATCGATAGGTTACACATTAAAAATTTATTATATTGGTTAAAGCAATATCTTGAATATCGTGGGTTAAATTCATTTAAAAACAGCTCTGGGGATGTATTAGAGCTTCCAAAAAGTAATGTCTTTTCAATCAAATTCAAACGAATAAATTTTAACAAAGTTTTATTTTTAATTAATGATGCAATCATTCTCACTATCAACTATCTGCATTCAGTATTCAAATTTTCTGTTCCAGATTGATAAAAATCAATTATAATGAAGCAAAATATTTGTGGATCTCATTTTGTATATCATCACCTCCCCCTTCTTTCTTGTTGCGCATAACGTGTTTTAGCGCTCGTAATAAATAGAAATACGTTGAGACAATGTCGGGTAGGTGTGGTGAATATGGAATTACTTCCAATTCCAGTTTATTAATTCTTTCCTGTGTCGCAATTCACTGTGTGATCTTGAATTAGCGTATTGCAGGAAAAACCTCTTTTCTGTTGACTGCCTCTTGGTGCTTTATAATTAAAAATTGGTTTATTCTATCCATTTGTTTAGGTTTCTGTGCTTTAAAATGAGTGATTCCACGAATACTTCACCAAACACATAAAATATCCTTTTAAGAATGCAACCTTGTTCCTCAGTACCTCGTGGCGGTTCATTCAGAACTATCCCCTTTACATTTGAAAATAACATCGAGGACTTGATTTTCATCTAATGATTAAAAAACACTTCTCCACGATAAGGGAATTAGCTGTATGTGGTTAGCTTTGTTTTCTTAGAACAGATTATAAATATTGACATGCGGGAAACGGCATAAATTTCCGATTCCTAGAGAAATTGAATCTTACTAGCAATCTCAATAAATGGACAAATTTAATACTTTGTAAAATGTTCTCGTTTCCGTATAGCTAAGTGCATCTTTTATCTCATCAAAAGTTATCCTATTTGATGAATAATTAATGTTCCAATAATAGATATTTCTGTTTTAAAGTCAGAAAATGAATAATTTTCGTCACATTTCTTTGTAGATGGAATAAACATGAACTTGGATAGAATTTTACCTCAAATCTAGTTTAAAGAAATTAGTGTTCATTGTTAAATTTCGTAATTTTGAGTCATCTTTGCAAAGAATATATTTAGTTTATCAAAATTAAATGAATGCATTTTTATTATATGGGAAAATGGAAATCAAAGAATAATATATCATCAGTATATCAAGCAACAAACAAATTATTTTGAAATTTTGTATAAATGATTAATCATTTAATATTAGAAATGTTTGTACGGTAGGAAAAAAGGCCCTCACAATTGGCAAAATCTGTGTTTATAGATTTTTAGAACAAAATATTTAATTTAATTTTTTATTTTTCCTTTAAGATATATTGGTCTGAAAGTGGAGAACTTGTCAGTATCGCAACTGATGAAACTTTCTACATCTTGAGATATAATTCTGAAGCTGTGATGAAAGTTAAACACTTCAAAACTCCTGTACCAGAAGATGGAATAGAGCAAGCATTTGAAGTAAGTTAGATATAAACTATTAGTTCAGTTTTATTTAGATTTGAATATGTAATTTCGAAAGTTTCAAATTGAAATGGAATAGAGTTATGATTGTTTTCTATTCTTTTTAATAAGATATTCAGTAATGACTCAACACTAAATTGGAGAAAAACTTCGGTTGTTAGTGCAAGTGAAAGACGAAGTATTGCATGGATTCAAAAATTCCATATTCAGTTTGAAGCACTTAGTATTAATACAATTTTTTTTCCTGACTGAGTTAAGCTCTTCACATTGTTCCACTAAAAAGAATTTTTCGACTGAAAAAATAATCTTGGAAAGTTTAATTATTGTACTGTTATCATAAATGATGGGTCATTACTTTAATTACTAAGAAAACGATTAAAAAAATTCCTTCAATATCATTTTTAAGTATTGCAGAAGTCGGTGTTGACGATTAATTCAGATGTGAAATGTCAGATCTGAAAGAATTTCAAATGTATGTCTTCTATGACTGCTGAAAATTGGTATGAACTATAAGAAGATAAGTCACTATAATGCAATAGCTTAGTTACATACTTAAAAAGTTATTGTTACATGCTTTTAAAAGCAAGCGTTGCATACATAACTATTAATAATATTTCGCATTTCTTGTTCGAACTAACTGAATATAATACAGATTGACGATTTATTCGAATTTTTAAATTTTACAGCTGATCTTTTGATTTTTTTAGTAGAAGGGTTTTTAAAACTTAGTATCTTTTATTGATCAGTTCTTTGGAAAAATATATTGGTATATATCTGCAAGATACACTTATGATATTAAAGAAAGAAAAACCTCGAAAATTCTCAAGAAAGAGAAAATCGTGCTCGCATATTTCTTTGTAGCATTTAAATTTTATTAGCTGCTTAATTTTTTTTTATTGTCAGTTTAGATTTTCAACATTTTCTTTGTATTTGATTATTTTGTAATTGCTGGCTGATTGTAAATTAATTAAATACTTTTAGGTTCTTGGAATGCACATGGAAACTGTGAAAACTGGTCTTTGGGTTGGAGATTGTTTTATTTATACAAATTCTTTGAATAGGTTAAATTATTACGTTGGTGGTGAAATTGTTACAATTGCACATCTGGATAGGTATGCTTAAAAACTCTTGCCTGTTTAATATTTACAGATATTAATTTAATGTATTGATACATATTTTTTGTGTTAATAATTAGCATACAGATTGATGCAATTTAAAAATGTATTTATTTTTAAAATGGTCCTTTTTTTACTTGGCCTTGTTATGTATATTTTTTATTACTAATAAGTAAAAATATTTTTCCTATTCAACACAGATTTAATGAATTTTTTTTAGTTTCATAATTTAATATCATAAACATTTGAAAGAAGTAAATTTCTGTTATTTCAAAAAGTAATCTAGTTTTGTTTTGACTAAATTAACATTAAGAAGGAGGTAATTATAGTATGTAGAAAAGTGATATTCCAGTATATTATAAAAAAGATAGGAAATAATTTTTGTGTGTATTTATAGTTTGTCTGTTTGGCCCCTTTTTCCTGTGATAAAAGATTTTAAATGGTTGTTAAAATTTAAATGTTGATGTTGTTATGTTAATATTGTTATAGCGTTTGTTAGAGAGCTTAGGTTTTGCAATTTTTTTAGAATATTTCTAATGAAAAGTTTTCTAAGCATTAAAGCAAAATTCTTAATGTTAAAAAATAATTCTTAAATTGGATTTTATTTTATTATATCAGGATTTGAAGAGTTTTTTTTCCTCTAGATATTTTGAGTGAATATTAGATTATCTAGAAAACTGAGAGGGAAAATAATTATGTATATTTTTTTAATGGAAAGCAATTGCTTTGTTATACCTTCTTAAATTCTACAAAAAAAAAAAAATGTTTTGATGAAATTTTCACGCAAGATAAATAAACTTTAATGTAGCAGAGTGTCAAGCAGTTGATTTGTTTGCCTTCTTCAGATGTACGAATTTGAAATTTTGTTATAAAATATTTTTTATACAGGTAAATGAAAACAAATATATGGAGGAGAGTTCTTGCCCCTATAGATCTTTCTGAAATCGAATTTGTAATTTGCTTTGAAATAATTTTAATTTTGACATCAAACCTACGTAATTAATTATTGAACTAATATAAGGTGTTGTCTATTTTCTTATGCTTTAATTCCAGTTAAGGAATTTTTAAGTTTAAAATTATGTCTAATAAAATTATAGTCACAATTTGATCACTAAAGTATGAAAAGAGTTTTTAAAGTGTTTCACATTTTTGTAACATTTATAAAATTTTTAATATTTTGCATTTAGTTCTGAATATATTCTTCCAAGGCAATATTCGACTGTAATAATGATATAAGTTATTGTTTTCTCTAGTATTTTTAAACCGCATTTTTCGAAATATTAAGTTTTACAATTTTCAATTAAGAAGCCTTTAATAAATTTCAAAAAACACTAATAATTTCAATATTAGAGAAGCAAATATATAGCCATTCTGATTACCTTCTGATTCAGCCTGTAAAATGATGCATTCAGCCCGATTCTAATGCACTGAACGAAATATCTATTGTCTTGGAATTCTAAAAGCATGTTTAATTTTGATTGAAATTAGCTAACATTTAAATATTTTGACCAATAAAATGTATGTATCTGCTTACCTTAGAAGATGAGATAAAGAGGCATTATAGAGATGGATTATTATAAAAAATGTAAATAAATTAAATAAAAAGTTTATTTTATTTCAAAATTTCTTAGTAATTTTGTATTTTTTAACTATAAAGAAAAGAAACTTACTTTGTTATTTGTTTCGATTAAAGCATTTAACGGTTATTAACTGAATATACGTTTTATATATAGAATTATTTTTATTAGATATAATTATTTTACATATATTTATTTTAACGAGTTTCTTCACTTTTTTTTGTGTGTGTTTGTAGATATTATGGAAGTCTTTAAAATTAGTGTAATATGTGTTTTAGTTGTTATTCTCTGTTGGCTATTTTATTTTTATTCTAACCATGAAAATGTATTGTAACTCGATTTTTCAAAAATTAATTTTTTATGTGGCTATTAATAATGTGATTTATTTTTTTAGAGTTATGTATCTTTTGGGATATATTCCAAAAGATAGTCGGTTATACCTTGGTGATAAGGAATTGAACATCGTATCATATTCTCTTTTGTTATCCGTTTTGGAATATCAAACTGCTGTTATGAGAGGAGATTTTGAAACTGCTCACAGTGTATTGCCATCTGTTCCTTGGGAACAGCGCACTAGAGTGGCTCATTTCTTAGAAAAACAGGTAAGTATTGTATTTGTAAAAGGCAACGAATATATTAAGACGTATTTTATACAAAGATCAGCGAATCAGGTATGATGTAATGCATATATAACTACATGATATTCCTGGAAGAATACTGTTATATCTAAAAGAAAGAGATTACTATTTTATATTAAACCACAGTGATTAAGTCTTAGGGGATATTTGTACTGACGGTGCCACATATCTGATTCGATATTTACCGCTAGAGCTCTCAGATGTCATTGTTTTGTTTTGGTATTGTTTCCATTGCCTTAAACTATACAATAGTTTTTAAACTCGGAGCATTTTTTTAAAAACGCGATTGTGTTCTTTTAATTATAATCGTAGCCGGATTTAGTTAAAAGTGTTTAATAAATTTTTAAAAAATCATCAAGAACTTATGATTAAAAGAGCTTATAAGAATTATTTTAATATTGTTTTCTTGTTGAGGAGATTGATTGCTGTTTTGTTAGGAAAGTGTATTCAATGCTCCCCCCTCCCTTAACAAATTTTATTAATCGTCCCAAAAAGTTAGAAATTACCTGAATTTTCTTTGCAATTTTGTGAAAAGCCATATTATTTTTGGTGAAATTATAATATGAGAAATAATCCACAGTCCTCATTATCTTTGATAATAAATTATTTTCTCCTGTATGTTTTTTTTTTTTGGTATAATCATTAATTTTGGTAAATTTTACGGTTTTGAAGTACGAAGTGAGAATTGTTTTGAATAATGAATACTATAAAGTTAATATAATTGCTACAGAAACTTTTATACTATTTAGGGTTTTAAATCACAAGCTTTAGTGGTTTCTACTGACGCAGATCATAAGTTTGAGCTTGCCCTCCAGTTGGGTGATCTTAGTATTGCATACGATCTTGCAAAAGATGCTATGGTAAGAATATTTTCTTAATTTTAAGAGATCATTTATTTTAAAGGTAAAATTGTTATTTATCATATTTAAAATGACTGTTCAATTGTGATTAATTAAAAAAAATTATCATTCTTATGTTGCAACAGAACTATTTTTACTTTCGTTTTTGCTTTCTGTTGTTTTTTATGCTAACCATGATCACATCCTGTTCGTTTCAATTGGACTAGATCTCTATGAAATTTAGAATTCAGAAGTTGTTTAAGATAGTTTTTGTTTTATTATTAATAATTTTTAATTAAGGTTTTTCCTATGATACAGTTTTCATCTCAAATTTTTCGAAAAACTTAGCTGTTTTATTTGTAATGCATAACATGCATTTTAAATGTAAACATAAATAAAGTATGATATAAATGAAATGAAGTATTGTATTAAGAGATAAGATAATTACAAAAACTTATTTTTTTAATGTAAATTTTGATTGAAATGATGCCTTTATTTTGACATTGATGAGCTAAGAACTTATATTTTAGGAAATATTTAATCTGATCATATAGTGGAATTTAATTATCACTAAAGAACTTTAATATTTTTTTCTACCTATACAATTCTTTACTCCAAAATTCGACTACTTTCTTAGGAAAATATTAGTATACCAATGAGCACATCGCACAGAGAAATATTAGTGTTTATTATGCATTTAAAAAATTTAAATATTAGTGTTTATATGCATTAGGTATCTGTCTGTCAAGATTGGGCTCAACTGATAATTAAAATTTTAAAATTTATATGTACTTGCAATCAGGATGCATACACATAAAGAACTTATTTAAATATTCATGCTGAACTAAAACACTATCTCGACAGTGATGTGACATTTATTCACTGCACAAAATTAAATATCTAATTGCTGTGCCTCACGCTAATAAAATATCAACATACCACCTAATACATAATCTTCCAGAATGTAATATCTAAGTCTTTGTAAGCTAACTTAAACACCATTTACAAATGGTATAGTTTTTTTTGGTCGCGACTGAAAACCCTGAAGAAAAGTAAGAAAAAATATTACTTAACACTGTTGGTTTCTGTTGACTCGCTGGCATCTGCAGTCTATCCCGACTTCTTTCTTCTTTTGAATTTTAGAAGTACTGTCCTTAAACCTTTAGTTGGCACTTCTAATGTGTCGTCACCCGTTTATTTTTATTCATTCATTCTGTAGTCAAGGGGGTGATAATTCATGTTTTTCCCATTGCTTCATAGGTCCAAATACGACTATCCAGCATGAGAAACTATTACTGAGTTGCCAGTGATGAAAAGGAGATTTCTTCTCCTTGAGTGACGTGTCGTCTCGTGTTTCACACTTAATTTTTAAAAAATGACTCTCTCTTCTTTGCCCTTCTAGCTTAAGTAGCCAGCATTGATGGTATCATTAATTTTCCCTTTGATAGATCTGAAGATTTTAGTAACTAGGGAATACACTTATTTGTAAATTCTAATTATTTAAATTAATCTGGGAATAATTCTCAATTTTTCTTAGTTAATCTCCTTCTTGCCTTAAGGGAATGAAAGATTGTAACTTTGAATATACTTGACTGCAGTCACAACATTATAAAAATTAGATTAAATGTTATACAGTACTTAAAGTACTACAATTGGGAAATAAATTGTTGTGCTTTAACATGACATTATAAGGTAATTGTGTTTAAAATAGATGCAAAATCAGGATGCATTTGTTAAAATTGAAATTAAAGTATATTTAGTCCTTAACTCCTTTGCATTGGATAAGATTGCAGTGTTAAGTAACAACTTCTTGGAAGCTTGAAATCACAGATTTTAATGGCTTATAAATATGCATCTGTTGAAATAGCTGATATATTGGTACTTTTAGTTGCTGAACTTGTCTTAAGTAATGGTAGTGAAAATTTGACTTTTTATAATTTTTAAACATTTTTTCTTTTGGATTCAATTTTAAAATTGTTCTTTTATTACTATTATTTATATTTACTACTGAATGATTGAAAATCATTATCAGTATCAAGTTATGATTGTATTGTTTAAAGTTATAAATAAACTTCTTCACTTCAAGAACTCTGCATTCACTTCTTTACGGTAATATAATTTATGTTTTATCTTATTTCATTATAGAATGAACAAAAATGGAAACAATTAGCGGAACTAGCTATGACAAAATGTGAGTTTAAGCTTGCTGAAGAATGTTTGCAACATGCCAAAGACTTCGGTGGACTACTACTTCTTGCTACTTCTTCAGGCAACGCTAATATAATAGAAAAGCTAGGGGAGAGCTCAGAAGCTGCTGGTATCAACAATGTAGCATTCATTTCATACTTTTTACTCGGAAAGTAAGATATGATAGCTTATTTTCTCATAAGTTGTTGTATGTTTGATTTTAACAATTAATTTTTCGTTTTGTTGATATTTGAGTTAAACTTCATAAGATATTAGAAGTAAAAGTTTTTTCCCTTTATTTATCAGTTTCCAGAATGCATAAAATACTTTAGTTTTTAGTGAAATGTGAAGTTTGTTTTAAAAGAGTTTTCTATATTTCAGAAAGGAAAAAGCGCTAAATATGCTTGTGCAGACTGGACGCTTACCAGAAGCAGCATTTTTTGCTCGTACATATTTACCTAGTCAAGTTTCCAGGTAAATTCCTTGTCATAAAAGGCATTAATGTAATTTTGTGCTTAGATAAATTTATGGCTCATCAATGCGTTTATCGTTTTGAATGAAGCTCATTTTTTATTTTATTTTCCCGAGGTTGAATTATCAAATATGCAAAATAATCAATTGCTTAAAGTTCTTGCGATTTGGAGAGGGAAGAGGGCTCTCATTATTCTTGAAATTTTTTCAGGATAACCTAATTTAATGCTTTTATTTGATTTATCAGGAACATGTACTCGAACTTATTCAATTACAATTTAAGTTTTAGTACATTATTTTTAGATTTTTTTTATTTTGTAATTCACCTACGTATCAGTAAAGTCTAATCTATTTTATTTATTTTTTTTAGCGCTGGCTGCTAACTTATTTGTCAATAGTTCCGACAAACCTTGTATTAGAATATTTAGATAATGTTAATTTGAATCGAGCTACCTTTGCCATTGTACTGCATCTTGGAAAATGTAAAAATTGATCTTCCAAGACAGTATGGTCAGACATTCAGTTGAGTACAAAATGATCCTCATCATAGTGCAGCCCATACGCAACTCCCCACCTTGAAAGGAGTATAACCCACCATATAACCCACCATCGCTTAGACCTTCACCATTTCTGTACCCGCCAGGGAAACGAAAACCTACTTATTTATATAGCTAATTGTGATTACGATATCTTAAGTGTCCCCCACCCAGGGAGAATTAGGTTTATGTTTAGAAATGTAATTTTAAAAAATTTGTACCTGTCAAATTAAGTTAATTTTGATTAAATTTTTAATTATTTCAATTAGTTTAAATACTTGTTACTTAAAGTTACTGAGGCTGGGATTAAAATAATATGAATATTTTTTTCTGGTTTTGAAAGTTGGGGTGAAAGAGGTCACCCGAAGCTGGCATTGCCTAATGATCCCAGCAAAGCTTAATTTGTCCTGTGCTTTGCTGTTTAACACTAACTAAAGCATACAAATATTTTATAGGAGCGTACGGAAATCTGATAGCATGTGTGTCAAAGGATCAACCCTGGGAAAACATATTAAGTTACCTGAATTCTGTATAAGATTTTAATTAGTAAATTTAAATAAATACTTTAAATCTTATATCTTTAAAAGAGCAATTCTTGTATGTTTATTTACACCGTAAATCTTGGAAACTGTTCTTGTAAAGTTTTATATTTAGATAAAATTTTGCTTTTTAAGTTAATCTATATATATTTCTTTCCTATGAAAAAACGCGATTTTTCATAAAGGCCCCCATTTTTTTTAATAACTGTTAAGAGTCCAAGAAATGGCGCCACCAATCCAAACAGAACTTAAAGAAACCGAGGTAAACACCCGACCTTCAGTAAAAATCTTATAACTTTAAATGAGTAATTCTTGTGTAGATATATAAATTTATTTATTTCGTATGTCGTGGAAACAGTTTTAACATTTTTTATAACTATAGATCTGTTTAATGTGTAATGTAATATATATAATAATTTGATATTTCCATCTAATTTGCTCAGTCTTCATTCTTACCGTGAATAAATCAGCTTGAAACATATAATAAGCATGAAAAATTTTGTAAAACACATAACACATGCATAAATCTCATATAATTTTCCTTTTCTAAAAAATACTTAGTTTTGTACGAATCTTTGTTTTTCTCGGGATTGTTTTTGTCTTTATTCAATTTCTTCAAATGAACGTAAAATTATAGGATACATATGCTTTTATCTAACGTTTTTAAATGTCAAGAAGGTTTAAGAAAATAAAATAGGGGTCGGTATATATTCTTTCATTATGCGATACATTTCTATTAGTGGTTGAACAAATTTTTAGAAGACCCCCCTTTTTTTTGTAGTTAATCAGCCCTTTGACTACACATCTATTTAAAATTACTTTTTGTATTTTAAGCACATTTAAGGTTTTGAATATATGAAGGCAGTAGATTTTGTGTATGAATTTATTTCTTATTATTCAGAATATACACTGCTGCATGATAATGAGATAACTTAATTAACATTAAAAAAAGGCCATAAGTTCAAACAAATATGGAACATTCCGATGTGTCAAATGTACCTAAAGGGTTAATCTGGAATGTGGCAATCTAAGTGCGCTTGTATTCTGCTATCAAATGCCTTTTTTGTGATTGTCTTTAACATTATTCTTCTGCCTTTCTCTTGAATGTTATTGCCCATTGCTTTCATTGTTTATAAAATATTTTCTTTTTTTCTGTAATTTGATGTGCTGAAATTATCCTACATGTTAATTTGCTTTAGAAAATTTGAATGTCAGAAGTAAATGTTTTCTTCTGATATGAATAATTCTGCTAAATTTCATTTAAAAATTATGGTATTTTCTGTGATATTAAATTGCCTTTACAAGTTATTACAAATGTTATAGAAATCTTTCTTGCTTGTGTAAACAAAATTTCCAAAAAAACAAAAACATTTTTGCTAACAAAAAAAAAAGATATAAGATATTTGAAAATAAATATCTTAATATACCTTAGTAAATATTTGTGGAGTAAACTTTAGGGCATTGTCTTTTGTGTATTTAAGTTGTTTTATCTTTATTTCTTTTTCTCCATTTTATATTTCTTTAGAATTGTGAAATTATGGAAAGAAAATTTGAAAAAAGTAAATGAAAAAGCGTCTCTTGCTTTAGCTGATCCAGAAGACTATGAAAACCTATTTCCAGGAATAAATTCAGCTATAAAAACAGAACAATTTATAGAACAAAATCAAATTCGTCAACCAGCTGCTAGCTACTTACATGCAACAGTGAGTCATAGTTTAATGTATCTCTTTAATTTAGTTTGGTTTTTTTACCATTTTTTTGTATAACGTGGAGAATTAAAGGATCATGGACATACTTTATCAAGAAAGTGTACATTTAGAAAATTGTTCAAACATTTTTGAACGTTTTTAATAACATTTATTCATATACTAGAAGATAAAGCTAGAGTATATATCTATGAGCAGATGGGAAATTGTTATATGTTATTTCCCCCCCAAAATTGAATTTTCACTCTTTGGGCAGTTTCGTTCTTAATATTTCGATAGTAAAATATGTGGCAATGGTAACGCGTTTGATATGTAAAATAACGTATTTATTTTATATGATATTTTAAGATTCTACAGTCATAAATAATTGATGTGTTAATGCCCTATAAAGTTTTTAAGAAGTGACTTAAAACATCTTGCCATCTGAACTGAGATTTTGTGATTGTCAAATCATTAAAAACAGACAATTTTTGTAAGTTGCAAAATTAAATAAACAATTCTCAACTTGATTTCTTTTTGAGTTAATTTTATTGTTTATTTTGTGAAGAGAGAATGTTCATCAATTAGGAAAGAGAGAACAGTTACCGCTTGTCTCTGTATTATAATAAAGCAGGTGTAGCACATACCATTACCTTTATTTCTAACCTTTGACTTTTTTATATGTTTAAGAAGTATAATACTTTGCTTCCGTTTTCTTTTATAAGAATATGCCTGCAAGACATATTATGAAAGAGAGGGATAGAGGCAGCAGAGCTTCGAAGGTCATGGTAAAGTCTGCAAGCGAAAGTATTTTATAGCTTATATCGCCACATTTTTGCTTTATAGAATAAGGAAGAAAATCGTTTATTCATTTTTGATAGATTGAAACAAAATTTGTTATAGATAATAATTTTGAATATTAGGCCACATACAATATTTCCTTTATCTAAGTCTCTGTATTTTTGAATTATAATGCTTACATACATGCTTATAAGCAGAGTGGCAAACACTAAACCGAGTGACTGATTGGGTCCAAAATTTGACGAATGCCTGGAATTTCGACAATAAAATTGTATATAAAATTTTATGCATATGGCTCTTCATTTGTTTTAACATTTGGGCTCACTTGCACAAGTATGGACTGCATTAAATATATTCCAAAAATTAATAGAAACGTACACATTTAATGTAAAAACATGTACCAAATTTTGAAAAGTTCGTGTACAGAGATAAGATTGACAAGGGGAAATTATTATTATTATTATTATTATTTTGCTGAATTATCCTACATTTTAATTGGATAATTCCAATTAAAAAGATCAAAATTCGGAGGTCGATTTTTTTTCGGTTACAATATTTTCTCGTTGATTGCTTCATGTATGAGATTTTTTTTTTTTTTTTAAAAGACCTCGAAGGATTGAAATAGTAAACAAAGAATGAAGATAAGTTTAAAAAAAACTTTGGTATAACATCAGACATAACTCCATGCTAAGCAGAATATTTCTTGAAAGTATGTTACAGATGTCTGAACACTAGATATATACTACACTTTATCGTTAAGCTGATCTAAACTAAGTCCGTTTAATCTTTTTTCGTGAATCTTAATATTCTTTGACATTATAACGATTCATGCATGAAACTTTGTCTCTTATTTCTCTTTTTTGGAATGCACCTCAAATCTGTTGAACTTTTCTATAATTCTCAGATTTCGTTTTTTTTTTTCCACTCTCATTTTCCAAGAAATTTCTTTTCTCATTATTTATTCAAATATTCTCACTTTTCTGACGAATTTACATTTGTACTTATCTACTCTTTGAAATTCTCATTATTATTATCATCTAAGGATAACAATTTGTTCTCGAAGGAAAATATAATCTTCGGAATTAAACTGAAACGAGACAACTCAAATGATAAAAGTGTATCTCTTTATCTTTTATCCGAGCTTGAAGAAAATTAGCAATTTAAGTTCATACTTGTATTGTAGTTGGATAAAAGATTTATTATTAATGCTTATGAAGAAAATGAGCAAAATTAAATTAGATATGATAAATTATAATACATATGAACAAATGGGATAGAATTAGTATTTTTGAGGGAGAGTTTAAAACTGTAATTGCCAAGATTCCTTAAATTCACATATTCTTAATTTAATTTTTTTGTTGCTTTCTTAAAATCTCTAACATGTATTATTTAGTCCTATATTTAAAATTTTTATTTTGTGGCATTTTAATTTTTTTATTTATATATATAGTCAAATTATGAAAAGGACCCTATTAAAGATATGCTGGAAGCTGAAGCTAGTGGAAAATTTGTTTATGTTCCTGACGATGATATGACAGGAAGTCGAAATTCTTTATCAGAAGTATGCACCATTTATTATAGATCTGTATTTGATTTGTTTTAGATAAATAGTGGTTACTTTATTCAAAGCTTATATTTATTGTACCTTCTTTTTAAAAATTAATAGTCGGATACATGATTGTTCATTCATAATTTCTTGTAAGTTTGAAATCTGAAAAACTTCTAGAATATCCTAATTGTTTGGGAACTAAGGAATTTTTATATGTCATTGTTCCTCCAAGAGTAACAATTCTAATATTAGATAGGGCGTGCACCAAATTATTGGAAACATTTTCATTGATCTTAATGCATTAATATAGATGCTGTAAAAATTTACAATTTATTGATAATATTGAAATTGTGGTTTTGTTTAGTGAATGCACATAAAATTCTAATGTCCGTAAGCAAAAGTAAATTGTGAGTGACTGAAAGAAATTGACTTAGTAACCATGTAAGGAAAAGGATGTTATTTATTGATTATCAAATATGCAAGTATTTTGAACCATGTGACAGGCGTGTAAGTCAAACAAAAGGGTAATTAGTGAAGTAAGGAATTAGAAGAAAATCATTTTCCATTCATTTTCAGTATGATTAGTTTTTTCTCTTTTTAAAGCAAATGATATTAATCAAATTATTTTTTCTTGCAAAGTTTTGTCATTCCTTAATGTATGGATGCCAATGCATGTACCATTAAACGAAGAATACCTTTTTACTGTATTAATTTTCAAAGTTCAAAAAGAATTTTCTAGTCATTAAACAGTAGCTATTAGAAATCTACTCATTTGTGTGAAAACTGATTAAAGATATCTTACATTAAATTATCTTGACGCTTTTTATTGTTTGATTATACTCCAATTATTTGACTCTTCAATTATATAAAATGTTGAATTAATAGACTAAAATGATGGTAGCTTTTTTTTTTCCTGACCTGTGTGACAGTTGCATTATCAAAGATTCTTTTTTAAAGTAATGCTTCTTTTGGCTTTCAAATTATATATATTTATTTAATTTACTTCGGAAGTTAAACTTTTTCCCCCTTTAAATTTGAATTTCATTGTATTCCATTTATTTGAAATAAAAAGATGCTTAAGAGATGCCATAGGAAATATCTTGTTAATTGTTTCTCTTGAAAACATATTGAAGCTTGATTAGTACCTTCTAGCTGGTTTCTGGAAAAGGAAAAAGAAAAAAAAAAAAACTGTTTGAATGGAGAGCCTATGGTTTTGAAATAGTACTATAGCTTAATGAGATGAGCATCATCAAAGAAAATTTCTATCTGGTTTCTTTCCTGGACCGTAATACATCAGTTTTGCTACTTTTTGTACTTCCTCTCAACTTCTAGATAATTTATTTGCTTAATGCACTATGATGAATCAACAAAACTAAACTTATTATCATGTTCATAAAACTAAGATAGATATTTTCAAATAATTTTTTTTCTTCCATGATATCATGAGGGATAAACTTCGTAAAATCTAGAAAAGGTTTTGTTTATGAACTAAAAACACTTAGTGAACTGATTTCCTATTCATTTCTATCCAGCAGTGTTGAATTATTATTTTTTGTTATTGTTGAAAATGTATTAAAATTTTACAAATAAATAAATAAATGTGCACTTGTATATTTGCCTTGAGAAGATTTAAAAAAATTGATGAATTCAATGTTTTAAGATACTGTTTATTTTATTTAGATTAAAAATATGAGTTTGTTTTACATTTATAGGAAAAAATATTTTTTGTTGTGAAGAATTACTATGCATTACATGCTAATAAAATATCAGTAATTATAGAAACAATTAATTTCTAATTAAATGCTCTTATACTTAAGATATTTATTCTGATACTTTATTGTCAAATATTGTTTTAAAAGTAATGAAATGACTCAACACTTATATTTTAAGGAACCATAATTTTAGTTCTTTGTTGTTGGATATTTATCTTGATAGAATCATACTTACAAATTGGCTCTTTTTTTAATCTTGATTTCATTACCTATAAATTATTTATTTAATAACTAAAAAAAATTGACACGTTGATGATAATTTGATTCTATAAATAAAAGTTATTTTTGGTTTAGCAATCTAAAACATATCCATAGAAAATATTCTTTAAGTTTATATTTATAATTTAATAATTATTTGTTCTTGAGTTACTCTGAAAATTGACGCCGTTTCTTCTGGTATAGAATGGTGCTGACATTAGTGGCTCTGTTGATCAGCATGCTTCCCCAAAAGTATCAGAATGTGTTGAAAACGTCCCTGCTAATCAACAGACGAATGAAAAAGTTGTAGTATCTGATAAGAATACAGACATACCTGTAGCAAAACCTGTAAGTTTTTATCGTCATTTGAAAAATATTCATATTTATTGTTAATATCTTTGCTTTATATGCCTTGTAATACATTAGATATAAATATTAGTTTGAAGAAAAATTTTATGAGTACCTCAAATAAACAGTTTATTTTATCTTAAAATGAATGATCTTACAAATATAAGTTTTTGTTTCTCTTGCTTATCTTAGATATTCTATCAGGCTGTCCATTGTTGTTTTTGAGTTTTTTCAAAAATTAATTTTTAAAAATTATTTAAAGTTAAGTTTATGAATACTTCTCTCATAATTATGATAATTATTCTGAATAAAATATATTTTCTAAAAATAATTAAATCAATTATCATTTATATTTTGACCTGTTATTTTCAAACTGTACTCTGCTTTTTGATTAAGAGCTATATAGGACTGTTCGTACTTAATATCATCGATTATATGACCATTTTTTTATTAGGTTCAACATGAAGCTACAATATCTGATCTTAACATTGATGAGGAATTAGAGCTTGATATAAAAAATCTCATTTTGGATGAGAACATTGAAAATGTAAGTAAACTATTTCAGTATTTATTTGAATGAGCATTTTCCTAATTATCTCTAATTGTAACTATAACTTCGTATTTTTAGGATATATATTTTGAAGAAGACTTGTTGAGTGAAGACTGATATCACTACTGCAGATCGAACTTCATTCTTAAGATTTTGAAGGAGACCATTTTTTTTAAAAGAAAAAGCATGTTAAATTGTGAATATTGTTCATTATATGATCTTCTCTGATCTTAATCCTGATTGTTGGCTGTTCTTAAAATCATCTAGAGTACTTTACAACATTTCTAAGTGAACTCATTTGGGAAATGAATATTTTAACCATGGTTTTTCCATTTGTCATATTTCGTTTGTTGTCTAAACTTTCACATCAAGGTTGTCAATATAATGAGGAAGATTCCATTTAGTTGTTCATATATTGTTACGTTAACTAAGGTGATTTCAATCAGAGATCTGTGATTATTTGTTTTGTAGAACAATTTGATTTTGCATGTTTTTAAGCTCATGCTTAAATAGTCTTGTTTTATGTTTTTGTAGTTTTGAACATATTGTTTCGTGTTTAGATAGCTCTTTTGTTGCAGTTTCCCCTTAATATCTTATTGTTATTTATATTGAAGCACTTTGAAGTGTTAAAATATCTAATTTCCTTTATTTTGGTTTTTTTTTTTCAGTTTTCAAAACCTCCTGTAAATATCAAACATTTCATAAATGTCAGAAATATTTATAATTTTAGAACATAAAAGGTATAAATAAAACAATTATTTTCACTGAAACGAAATCTTGATTTCATGGGTTTTCATTTATTCTTGTATTTAAAAAAAATTCTATTTCACACTATTTCTTATTTGAAATATTGCAAAGATAAGAGAATAATAAAGAAATATTCTTGAATTTATTTTGATTTCAATTGAGCATTTCTACTTTTCTAAAGTGTGAAAGTTAAATTAGAGGAAAATATTGTTCAAGTCAGCTTTAAGTTTGATAAGTATCACCCAATATCTGCATCATGTTTTGGCAAGGGTGAAAAATACACCCTCACATTATTTTGATTGGTATTCCCCCAAACGGTTATAATTTAGAAATGAATAATAATTTTTTTAAAGAAAATACGACAGAAGATTTAAAATGGTTTCTCTTGCATCTCAGAATACCATCACCCTTTAATTATTATAAACTTTTCTGTGTAATTGTAAACCAATTTCAAGATTTTTTTTCCTTTTAGTTTTGCAAGTTTCATTAAATATATGAAATCGAGCAAGCATAACTTGTATATTAAAAAAATTTCGAGAATTGGTATAAAGCCATTATTGTTTTATTGCATGCAATAACATTTTAGCAAGTCCAATAAGTCTATTCAAGGGCAGTAAATTATTTTCAATCTTGGAAAACTTTCCTTTAAAAATTATTTTCGCTCCCATTAACAAATCTGAATACATTTTTTCTTTAAATACTAAGTTATATTTTGTCTACTTAAGAAAAGACCTTTGATTGTTTTGAAATATTCAACTGTTCGTAATGCACTGAATGGTTAATTTTAATTAAGATTTCATTCATGCATAATTTGAACAATGAAAAAATTTACACTCTGGTATATTTATAATTTAATAAATAAAAATTTTAATATAAATTTTAAAATTAGATTTAAAATTTTGTGCATTGCTAATGTTTATAAAAATCATGGCTTGAAGTTAATTCTTAAAATCCTATTACTCTTCCAGTAATAAAAACCAACACAAATTTTTACAGTTTAATAAATAAGAAAAAACAGATTTCAATATATATAATATATTGCTCCATATTGTTGCAATTATAATATTTTAGTAAAAGCATAAAATTAATACTAACAATAATGACAAATGGTATTCTAAAATGTTATGTACTTTGATTATATTTTGAAAAAACCTTAAAACTTGTATTAGTACATAAAGGTATCTTAATGATTAAATTTCGCAGCCATTGCTAATGCTTTCATTTTTATGCTTTAGTAACTGAAACTATTGATTGTTAAAACTGTCATTTTTAGTTGATTTTAAAATATTTGTTATATATAAAAAATTTAACTTTAATAGTTGAGTTTGAATTTCTTTTTCCATCTGGATCCTCTAGCATTCATGGAGTAAAAATCATGGACAGCCTGTTATATAAGGAAATTTAAATGTTGACTTTTTAGTCATGCATGAAGATTATTTTTGCTCTTCATTTACACTTCCAATTCCATCCTATTTTTCATAACTTTTTATTTTGATCTTTAATATGGTATGTCGACGAAGTGAAATTCAGTTATGTTTTCTGACATTGAACTTAAAAGTTTGTCAGTTATCTCTCAATATTGGAGACATCTGAAGTATCAGAATTGTGGAAGTATGATAATTTTGATGAAGTAAACTATAGGCTGTTATAATTTTCAGAAATAATGATAAAGACGAAGACCTTTGATGTGTTCCATTTTTAATGCTTATTAAAATTATTTTGAATTTTGAGCATAAATTATTTTTTTAAAAATGAACAGGATTAGGATGACAGCTATTGCCAAACTTCAGAAACTATGCTGTCATAAAAAATCAAATGACAGACTATGCTTAGCATTTTTTTTTAATATCAAGTTCCATTTGTAACATATCATTACACAAAAATTAATAGTTCAAAATTATTAAAACGTATTTTCAACTCAGGTTAAGACAGAAAAACTAAAGGAGGGTGATTTCAATTAGGATTTTAATACTAAAGCTACCACGAGCCGGTCAAATGACTGGTTTCCAATGGCAATTCCAATCGATCGGTGAATCGCCGGTAGGTTTAGTGTTAAAAATGGGCCTTTTTCAAATAACTTTAATTTCCCTTTTATAAAATTTAATAGATAGATTTTTTTACATTATACAACGAATAAATGTAAATGTTCCTTTTTTTGTAAAGTAATTGTCGATATAAAAAGTGATTTAATTTTACATTAATTTTGCTACATAGTCAACATTTAATATAAATTCTCAATTAATAATGTGCATCATATATTATAATCTGAGCTTACTGTTTGCTGTAAATTCATATTTAAAATTGAATTGTGACATTAGTAAAATTCTGTATTAATGTTGTGTTCCACACCCATATAGAAGTTACTTATCCTTGTATTGTAAATTAAACTTGTGCAATAATGTTTGTTTATGTTCTTTCTTATAGTTTTGTGACCTTACCAATCTGTTATAAAAATATATGTAATTTGTTAACAACTAGTTTTCTTTCCTTTGCAAAAACAGATTGTATTTCATTTTCCCATGTCAATGACATTAACTTTTTTACTCATTAATATGAAAAGTGTCTTTAAATGATATAGTAAATTTAATGTTTTACAACTTAAATTATTAGTTACTTTAGAGTAGATTTCATTAATTGATTTCTTCTTAACTTTTTAAACACCAACTTAGATTTACATTCTGAAATTGTTATATCATTAAGCAAATTCAAACCCACTCAGATACAGTAACACTTCTTTAGTGCTCGAAGGAGCCTTTTGAAATGACTACTTACATCTACTAACTACTTTTGAATCATAGCACTGTCTAGCAAAAGTCGGCAGAGAATATCCGAACACTGTTCATTTCTGAGAGATTAATTATTATATATTAAATTCAAAACATTCTGTAATTCAAAAAATATGATCTCTAAAAGTCTATATCTATGTAGAGTGTAATAGACATTTTGAATACAAATTCGAATTCTTCATATCAAAATAGTTAATATATTGATTTAGTAACTTCTTCCATTTCTAAGAAACGCAGGCCTAATCAATGAAAAAAATTGAAATCCAACTACCTTAATGTTAAATGCAGTCATTTTTTCGGCATATCTAGATATAATCAATCGATTACAATATTTTTTGCTTTCTATTTAACTATTGGTTCAATAAAAACTATTCTATGTCTCAAAATTAATTGAATAGAAACACAAAAATTTTGCTGCGATCGGGGGAAAAATAATTAAGGGCCAGGGACAACAGATAATACTGCATTCCCTCTTTGTAGTTTTGCCCCATCTGGACCATTTTTAGCTGCTTTTGATCATGGTTAATTAAAGTAGCTTTGTACATTGTAAACGAACGGCAATTGTTTTGAAATATGTTGAAGCGCGCTATTTTTTATATATTTTTATTAAGTTTGATTAATAAAGATATAAACGAATAAATTAATAAATATCTGAATAGATTGAATTCTATAATTGGAAATTAAGATGGTGCCATCTCTAAAATTAAATGTAAAACTAAATGCCATATCAAAAATTTTCACAAACGAAATTAAATTTCTGAGTGTGCAGTTTTTCATAATAACCTAACCATTTTTAGTACCTTCAGAACTAATCTATATTGATCATCTGACATGCTACACTCAACCAAATGGGGGAGGGGGCTGGTGGTAGAGTTGGGGCTCGTAAGTCGTAGGGTTTCAGGTTCAAGACTGAATTCCAAAGAACCTTCGTCTAAGGGGGTCTATTGCATGCTAAACCCGTCAGGGCCAAACATTCTCACCGCTGGTGTGGAGAAGGGGGGATGCCAGTTCAAGTGTCGTCCTCGTCATCAGACTGCTGTTCAAAATTACGTGGTCTGTCCCAAAATATCTCCAATATTGCTTTACAACAGGACGTTAACTAAATTAAAAAATGTAATGGCCGTAGTTACACACCTCACTTGCTCATTACCTTGTGGTGGTGGTCAAGTTGAACATCTTTTACTTTTAAATAAAATGCGTTAGCCAAGTTGCTGTGCTCTTTTTTCCAGATTTGCATAAATCATCTCGGACGTGTGAGCGCTATTTACCATTCTAAAGCTCTCTAAACATATTCCCGCAAATCGCAATTTTTTTCGAGCATCACATTTTTCATTATGATTTTTCAAAAGTTTGCACGAATTTATGACGCATTCTGTATATTGAAAGCGTAACTATGGATATGATTACTGTTCCAGTTTCTTGGAGAGGGCTATGTTCTCCACTGCTATCGATGTACTTCACGCTCCTAATCAGTTCCATGGCATTTCGATGCTAATGATTTGCTCGGTTAAAATTGAATATTTCCTCCAATCCCCAGCCATGTATCAACTTAATTCAAATAGCATTCTAAATATTCTCATTCTGAGGTTTGAGAAAGAAACCGAACTTCTATAAAGAAAAAAAATATTCTCCCAAGAAGATATCACCTCAATAATGAGAGCGAATTAGATTCGTCTAACTTTTCAATGAATTTTCACAATTGTTAGTATTAATGGATCACTTCAGCGAATAAGACCTTTATTTCCTTCAGATTTTGAGAGTGTCCTTTTATTTTCCATTTACACTTCGTTTTAAAGCTCTAAGTTTCATTTGATAATACTCATCGTTTTGAAAACCACCGTTTTATTATAAAAATTTGGAGGGCAGAACGGAACAAATTTCGTTAAAACATGAAATATATTGTATGATATGTGTATGATAAATAAGGTACTTATCATACACAAACTCACTGACCACGTCAGCGATTTTAAGCCGAGTTTGTGAAGTAGCTTCTAAAGGTAAAGGCCCCTGAGCACCCGAGGGCAGAGACTTCTAGCTCATATGACAATCGCTTGCTCAACTCCTTTCATAATGAAAATGTAATAATACTAATATGCAAAATTGACAAAATAAATAATAAATAAATAACATACAATTTAGTTGCAATAAACTTTATTCTATTCAGTAACATGTTATTTATTTCTCTCATTAGCACAGCACATGAAACATATTTCAACATGGGAATCTCTTGCAAAACAAATATAATGTAAATTTTAAATATTTAGTCAAACTTTTCAGAGAATTTCAAGAAACTAAATTCACATCACAATCATTACATTAAAAGCAAAATCCATTTCACAACTAAAAGAAGAATACAGAATTAAAAAATAATAATTTACTACTTTTAATTCAATTTCCATAATATTACATATTAATGAATACAGCTGGAAAATATTAAGGAGGGTATCTTAACTACCTGCATCATATTATTTACATATGCAACTACTTATAACTACAGAGCTTTCTAACAGAATGTAGTTACTAAATTGCCAAATACATAAAAATTCTACAGAAGTTTATTTGGACTTACTAACCATTGCTGTAATAGAAGTTAAGTCTTGTTTTTTATAATATACAGCAACTAATCATGGCAACCAAGCATGTCAAATCCAAATGTTACACAAAAAGTAAATTAATGCGATCGCAAAATTTCCTCTAATTTAAACAGAAAACTTTTTTAAATAAAGTCTAGTAAAAAATTTTTAAAAAGTTTAAGAAAAGGAAAAATTGCACACTTAACAATGCTTAAAAGTAAATCAGAGAGCTTTCATAAATATGTTTCACTTTAAATAAATATCCCTCTACCATTTGCTAATAATTAAACATAAATTTTGTGCTAATAAAAAAAAGCCAGATAAAAATTAGTTTTTCAAAAGGTTTAAAATATATGAACTTGATTCAAATTTAGTTATAAAGTCTTTATTTTTTCACCATGAAATACCTTTAAACTATTTCCAATAAAACTTAATCAATATTTTAAAGCTTTGAAACGAAGCTTATGATACAAATTTAATAACTAAAACAATTGAACATAATATTACATATACATAAATAATATGTTATACTATTTAGATGGCAAGAGGGACAAGAGTTTGACATGCTTGATACATCTTTAAAGAATAGTATATATAAGAGAAAAATACATCAATTCATTTCCTAGAATGAGCAAATCAAGTCCGAAAACAACAACAAAAACAACATGCTATTAATGCATTAGTAAATAATCCAAAATAAAATGAGCACACAGTGCGTGATCACAATTTACAAATGCTACATCCATCATTGAAGTTATAAAACAAGTTTGTGCATAGTATTTTACTAAGGCAACTCTATCTCGTCATAATAAATCATTAAATTGTCATGATTTATATTTCAACAGAATAACTTTAAATGATATATATATATATATATATATATATATATATATATATATATATATATATATATATATATATATATATATATATTCAAGTTTGTGTTATATTAGTTGGATTTATTTTTAAAAAAAATGAAAACATGGCAAAATAAAGTTTATACTGCATGTTAAAGCAATAAATTAAATACTACTTTTATGAAATGAAATTATGTGTCTTTTTTCACACTAATTTCATTTCTGTATCGATGTATTATATTCGACATCGGAGTCTGGCCCCCGAACAACTGTGCGCAAATGCGAAATTGAGCGTAATATTCAAGAAATGGAAGTGTAACTAGATATTCAGAACACATCTGGTTAATTAATATCTTCTATGCATTAGCACAAAAGTTGAACACATCTAAATGCTAAGCTGTTTGTATAAAAGCATCCGTCCATGAACAATCTCACTATGAAGTCTTCTAAAGACCTGCGCTCTCCATAATACACAGTAGACAATATAAAGCGATACTTTAACCAGTTAACTGCTTTCGTTGCATACACGCACCATGTAAAAGAAATTACAATTTGATATAAAAACTCAAAAATTCAGTAAGTTGTAATACAGGTAACCATGCTATAAATTTTTAAAAAAATGAATTAAGTTACATTTTTTGGTATAGAAATTATTTTCCATACAATGAATGGCTTTTTTTACAAAATAAGTTGATCATTTCCTCCCAATGCATCGGGTATTCCCCGACAATGATTTTAACAAGATAAATAAAATGTGCTTACTATGAAGGTCCATGTAATATATGGTTCGTGGGAACAACGTGATACTTATGTTTCAAAAAAACTTTTCTTAGATTCTTTAATTATTGCAGAGGTTAACCGTAGCCAGACCCAGTACAGATGCAAAACTTACATGTCTCTTTGGAAAACATTTCCCCAATTTAACAGATATACCATCCATATTTACATTTGCTTCTTAGTCAATCTTAAATAACACTTTTCTCAATAATGAATTATTAGTTGTTTTTTTTAATCTAATAAATGAAATTTTATCCACTCTATTATGTTTTTTCCCTGCAAAATTAGGGTTGCACTGATTTTGAACCCATCGGGAAAACCAGAAAATTTACAAATCGCCTAAAAAGCCTGTAAAATGCATGTTAATTTGAAAATTTTCATAAAAATTTGGAAAATAAAGGGACTTTGAAGTTGTTAGTTATTTTTCCAATTTAAAACATCCCAATCTCTAAATATTGCAATAAAAGACCGTAGTCATAACTTCTAACGCTAAAAACATTCGCAGTTATGTAATGCGGAAACTCTTTTACTAATCACCCTTCCCCTCTGTACTGATCAGTTCAGTTTCGATTTAAGTCCCCCTCCCCTTGAGATTCCTGAATTGGAAAAATTCATTGGTCGCATACTGCAAGAAGACAATATGCTTATGTAATATGAAAAAACATGCACATACTAGTCATACCAAAAGAAGAAGAAAAGGGGGAACATACAAGATTACTTGACTGTTCAATCGAGCAATCATTGTTGCTGAACTTAGTATCTAAAAGGAATGCAGGAAAAGATAACGTCAAATAAGAAAACGCCGGATTTAATGTCTGAAAATAGACAGATTTCGAACTTTTTAGTTAAAGAAAAATTATTTAAAGTTGAATATTTATTGACATCGTGGTGATTACTATATAAGCCAATTAATATCCTTCGAACTGAAGGGTCCCTTTTGCTTGATTGGTATGATACTCGGCTACTAACCATAAGATTGGGAGTTCGGGCCTAGCGCAATTCGCTAACCCTACAAATGGTGACCCGGACGTGATTTGAACAAGAAACCTTCCGAGCGCAATTCGCTAACCCTACAACATTAAAACTTATTTTGTCTCAATCCTCTTTTAATGCACACAATGATATATCGGAAGCATTTTCACATACGTTTACTGAAAGTGAAATAGCTAAAAAATGTACGTTAGGCTGTACGAAAATGCCATACCTTATTTGTCAAGGATCAGTTCCATGAAACTGATGGATGAAAAATCTGCAACAGTAGCAGAAATTGATGTTCAAATACATGAATTGGCAAAAAATGAATAAATTTTAACAAGTAATATAAAAACAACAACAATTTGTTTATAATCAATTACTACTTTAATAATCAGGTAAATTTAGAAAGTTAGAATTTTTTTTATTTTAGTTACTTTTTATTAAATAATTACAATTATTGTTGTTCTTGTGTTCGGCTTTACAACGGAAGGAGGGGTACAGTAGCTTTTGAGGATATGGACCCCTGAGCACCAGTGGGCGGAAGTCTGACATCTAGCTCACATAATGTCACAAATATTTTGTAGGGATATTTTTGATGTTATGCACAGATATTAGAGAATTAAGTCACTTAACTCATTTGGAATAACATCGACTCTACGAAACAACTTTATAAACAGAAACAAAGTAAACATTAATTTTTAAAAGCAATTTTCGGTTGCCAACTCGGAAAAACATATAAGTAAAAATATTTAGATACATCATAAAAAGTGCGGAAATACGAGTCAGCGAGGATAATCTTTTTTTTTAAATCACAATAATAAATCTTGCATTTCCGCTGATGCACGTGATATAAAAAATAATACTTCAGCGATCAGAATTTAGGTACCACAACCTTTTACCAGGCGGACTTCATTCATCTACATATCGTAATTTAGATCTGAAACACAGATTGTACACAAATCTGTATTGACATCAAATGTCATATACAACAAGTTTAAAAAAAATTACTTGAACATGATATGATAACAAAAATGTTTTGTGTTTTATTTCACCTGAATCCTTAGTTTTGTGTGATTTATAGTTAAAGAACGTGAGAGGTAATATACCCCCCCTCACTAATTTATTAATGTACTAGCTTTTACCTGCGACTTCGTACGCGTGGGAATTTTGATGTGTATATGTGGGAACTGACAGTTTAAACACAATGTAAAATGTTATCAAACCGTATGCATGCGTAAGTTTTGAACGCCAATTGGAGTAACGCAAAGGCGTGAATTTTAAATGCCAGTTGGGGTAGGACAATACATAATAGAAATTTTTAATTCCCTTTATTATGTTTTATTTTAATTCAAAAGTACTTCAAAATGAATCCGAAAAATCGATTCATTAACAATCTTTGGTTTTAAATGCATCAAACACTAATAGAATTGTGGTGATTTCTATAAAAGCCATTTAATATCCTTCAAGCTGAAGGGTCCCTTTTGCTTGATCGGTATGATACTCGGCTCCTAACCATAAAATTGGGAGTTCGGGCCTAGCGCAACCCGCGAATCACCGACAGAATAAACATAATCGTTTAAAATAATCAGTCAAAAATACGTTAAGCCTAACATCATTCGAGTGGGAAAAAACAAAACAAATCGAAGTCTTTCTCATATGGTGATGAAACAATGGAGACTTTTGGTGGGAAAGTTAGTTTTTAATTAATAAAAAAATTAACCACTCAATTAACTGGAATAAATAGTAGCCTATGTTCTATTCTAGATTATAATTATCTCCGTGTTCTTAAGAAGAAATTGGAAAAAATAAATACACTTACTCGGTTCAACTAATTTTTCTTATAGGCAGGAAACAGTTTAAGAATTTCTATTAAAAGAAGAACAGATGAACTTTTCAGTGATGAAAACGTCTTTCAGCCGGGAAATCCACGGGAAAAACAATAAATCACAAGAATTCCATTAGAATGGTAAGATAATATTAAAATGAAAAACGGTGAAATAAAGACAAATGATTCAAAAAGCTCAGGCAGATATTTTCAGATTTATTTTTTAATTTTCTGTTCAGATGAGATTCGTAAGCAGACGATTTTAAACAAAATAAAATAATTGCTCCTTTATGAGAATAAATAATTTTTATTAAAATAAGCACCAACCGAGACAATGCAATAAATGAATTTTCTAAATTATTCGGGATAACGTAGTATAGAATAAATTTTTTTTAAATTTCCTTTATTATGTGTTATTTTAATTCAAAAGTACTTCACAAAGAATCCGAAAAATCGATTAATTAACAATGTTTGGTTTTAAATGCATCAAATACAAAGGAAATAAACAGAATCATTTGAAATAATTGGTCCAAAATATATTAAGCCTAACCTCATTCGAGTGGGGGGAAAACAAAACAAATCGAAGTCTTTCTCATTTGGCGGCGAAGATTTTTGGTTGGAAAGTTAGTTTTAATTAATAAAAAATTAACCACTCAATTAACCGGAATAAGTATTAGCATAAATCCCATTCTAGACTATAATCTATTTCTGTGTTAAATTTCATCCTGCCATTCTGGCGTGATTGATTAACATCATTGATCCAAACTTGCACATTTATAATAGCAGCATAGATAAATTTTGTCTTGTTAAATTATGGATAGTAAATAAAGAGAAATTGTTTTCTTGCATGTAAATATAAACTTTCTTCTAATATGCTATAATTTCGAATAATGTTAAATTGCTGCTTCCCTACCTTGCTTATTCCATCCGTTAAAATTATATTGCATTACTAGCCGCCTTTGGCGACCAGTCGGTTCGCCATTATTAATGCTCGCTAATATTTTATGTAGCTGTGTCTCATAACAGGTTTTTCACCAAAATATATTTAAACCAAACAAATTTTGATAATCATATAATTCATTTATAGTATTATTTAGTCTTATTTTCTTCAGATGTTCTGTTCATTGTACTACTCATCTTTCTCTTTATATCCGTGCAATGATTGTCCCGGAATTGATAATTTACTTAAATGGTGGAGGGAAAGGTCTAAAAAATTTTACGTTTTTACAGAATAATGATACTTAAATTTTCATAAATGTAAACACATTAAACAAATAAAGACACAATTGGTTTTCAAGAGACGCAAAAGCTTAAAAACAGCTTGGAAAATGCCTCGCACAGACGAAATAATGGTGACACACACACCCTTCTTTTCTTTTCTATCCTTTTTTTCTTCACCACTTTTCTTTCTATAAACCCTTTTTTTCCCTTTGTTATTACTTTTTTTCTTCCCTGCCCAGACTTTATTTTGAGCAGGCATAGATTATATATCCATACAGGCTAATAATAAAAGAAACTACTTTCTTTCTTTTTTATACATCCCGTTATTTATGAATGAAAACCAACTGACTTCACTTATTTCTTTCTAAACAAATCATAATTTATTACTTCCTGCTATCTAATTCAGTTGATGTGGGGGAAGGAAATGAAGATTTTTGGCGGGAAAGTAAGAAAAGTGTCGTTTTAACTATTTTCCACGCAGTTTTTTAATTTTTTCTCTCCATAAGAACCATCCTCGTGTCTTAACGAAAATATCTTAAAAAAATTAGCCAAATCGGTCAAGCCGTTCTCCAGTTTTGCGCTTAGCAACGCATTTCGAGTTGCATTTTTATTAATATAGATAACTAGCACATGAATGATATCTGTCCATTTCCTCCCATCTTAAATATGCGTACAGAGAAAAAAACAGGGAATTTTTTCTTCGGATTAGAATGGCAACTCCAAAAATGTATTATGCAACCATTTGCATTGCATTTGATGTGTACACATGTAATCGCTTGATTATGGTTAAGCAGCGGTTGAGGGACTTTTAAAAATAAATTCTGCTGTTAACTGGTTAAACATTGAATAAATACGATTACACATAAATTTTAAGAATAATAAAAAAAGAAACACCTTTTAAATAGAGAACACTACGAATATTTTCAATGACATTTACTTTGCGATATTAGAAACTTTTTATCATTTTTGAAAGTAGTCTATAATGATTTAAGATAGATCAAACTGCTTCTTAACAATGACCTTATGAAAAACAATCTTATCGCGCAATTATTGATTCGATTACAGTCTTCGATTCTTAGCCGACCTATTGCCACTACACATAAATCGTCTAATACGAAAGTGGTAAATTTTTTTTTCCATGGTGATTCTTAATATTAAATTACTTGAGATTCAAATTCATTCTTATAAATAACGCCTGATTCCCATAGCACCGCAAGACCTTTTAAACTACTAGTAAAACATTCTGTTAAATTGGTATTTTTATGACAATATAAGATGGCAGTTACAAGTGTGCTCTACTTTTTTACACGACTTTAGTGGAACATTGCTCTATACATAGCTATGGTCATGGAATAGACATCAAAAAACGTTTCTTGGAGCTTCAATGTTACATTCTTTAAAAGATGCTCAAAATTCCTATTTAACTAAAATAATTCTCTACTGAACATAAATAAATTATTTTAATCTAGCAAGGACTCTTGCATAACACAATATAACTGAAATAATATATTTTTTTCAGTTCTGATAAAATAAATGCACAAATATAAGAGTACGTAAAATAAAGAATAAATTACAGAGCATTAAAAAATGTATGAGAAAAAAAATATTTTAGAATATCATTTAAAATCATGGCTTAATTCTTCCCAATTCAACTTATTTGTAAGGGAGAAAAAACAGTATTCTGACAATACTTCATCTTTTAAATTAATCTTTTATTTCAGATCAATTATTTAGCATTGACCATTCATTTGTATCCAAATAATGATGCAATCTAAGCATTATCAAACCTCTTCAGAGCGAATTAAAAGCAAAAATGCAAATAACAGGATACTACCCCAGTGATGCCTAACGGGAACACAGGCTTGAAAAGAATTAAAACATTAAAAACTATTATTACAACATTAAATACATTCAGCGGACTCTTTCCGTAAAAGGATAATACATTAACAAAACAAAAACAAAAAAATGTGAGTATCACATAAGTTTGCTACATATAAAATAAATGTAACATTTATTTGGCTTGTCTAAAAACTCTTATAAAGATAGCACAAAAATAAAGCAGCGGCAGCAACTTGTACATTTCAACTTGACACCTTTGCAATAGACAATTAGAAAATAATTCCACAATGAAAAAAAAAAAAAATCTCGATCAGAGAGCAAATAAGGATAAGGTGACAAGTTTTAAATTGAAAATAGCTAATTATATGGCCCAATTATTATTTTTTAAAAGAATTATTTTCCAAGAGTTTAAAAACTATATCAATTTTTATATCAATATATTGTTAACAAGTAGATCATTCTTGTTAACATTTATTTTTATAGAATATACTTTCAAAGCAATGCATCTGTCATTTCCACGATCTAGCTATCAACATAGATAGCCTAGGACGTGGGTGGCGAACCTTTATGGATCAACGTGCCATCAAACAATTTTTACTTGTGATTAAAGGGAAAATAATGACAATAAATACTCTCTATTTACTACGAAAAAAAAAATACATTTGTAAATGTATAGTGGTAAAGGTTTTAGTTATACGTGTAATTCAAATTAAAGCAGCCTTAGTGTGACTTCTTTTGCTGTAGATTAGATAACAAATAACTTATATTAGGATTGCAATTTGCTACTTTTTGGAAGAATGCATGTTTAATCGGAGTCATCTACCAAACGGTTTTTAAGAGAGTTTTTAATGTTATTCATCTCTGAAAATAATGACTTAGAAGCATAGGTAGATGAAAATATGGTTAAAATAGCATGAACCAGCTTCTCGAGTTAAATGTCGAATTCCATATTTCCAAAATTTCGTTACTGGCATTTTTACGAATATTGCTTGTTAATCTTTCTGTTTCGATCAATTACAAACTTTCCCTTGTTTTAATAAAGTTTTAAATCCATATTGAACTAGACTGGAAATCAATTAGATGTATTTCAAATTCTTCAATTTGCATCTAATCAAAGAGGGACAAGTTCAGTTTATCAAATGAAGTCACATCAGGGTACATAATTAATTAGATCGTCTCCGATTATTCACTGAATTGAAAAAATGTAGATGAAAATTCTTTGATTGACGAATCAATTACAGAAATAAATTCTTCAATGGCTTTTTCTTCGTCTGGTTTCCCATATACATCTAAATCTTTGATATACACTGCTCAAAACAATTAGGGGAGCACAGGGTTTTAACAGAATTACGCAAAGATGTCTACCAATAAGTAACATAAAATGAATCATCCATAAATTAGAGCCTGCAAGGAAATGGAAGAAAACTTTATATGCAAATCAAGTTCATGACGTCAAAAACCAGAAAAAGGAGATAAGGGCAGAAATCGGGAAGTTGCAGAAACGTTGTTTTTATGCCGTAACTGTGAAATTTGATTGCGCAGTCTTTCTGTTTTTGAGACAAGCTTATGAGAATGTCTGAACAAAGTGATTTACCAGAATCCATGGCATGGCGTGTCATAGGCCGACTGGAATCAGGCCAAACACAACGGAGTGTCGCGGACGCCATTGGAATCGCCAGAAGTGTTGTTGCAAGGCTGTAGAATCGATTCCAAGAAACAGGAAATGTTAGACGTCGACCAGGGCAAGGTCGGCCACGCGCCACTACAACAACCGATGACAGGTATATACGGTTAACAGCGCGTCGAAACAGAACAGAGAATGCTACTCAGCTGCAAAGACAGTTGTTCTTGGCAACAGGACGAAGGGTGTCTAGCCAAACAGTACGTAATAGGCTTCATGGGGGCGGGCTCTATGCACGTAGGCCAATGGTCTGCATTCTGTTGACCCCGCGCCGCCGTGCGGCCCGAAGAAGATGGGCTGCTGAACATCGAGATTGGCAGCAACATGATTGGAGCCAAGTGCTGCTTACAGACGAGTCCCAATTCAGTCTGGAGTATGACACTCGAAGTGTTCTGGTATGGCGGGAGAGGGGCACTCGAAATAACCCCGCATTCGTTCCTGAAAAGTCACAATACAGACGAGCTTGTTGGATGGTATGGGGTGGAATCAGCATAGGCGGACGTATGGACCTGCATATCCTTCGGAATGGCACTTTGATGGGCCGCAGGTATTCAGACGAGATACTGCGATCTCATGTCATCCCTTACACCTTCCTTTATTTTCCAGGATGATAATGCCCGACCGCATAGAGCTCGTCTGGTGGAGAACATGATTGAAGCTGAAACAATACAGCGTATGGAATGGCGTGCGTATTCCTGACCTGAATCCAATCGAGCATGTTTGGGACATTCTCGGACGATGCACTGCTGCGCGGCCAAGGCCGCCTGTGACTGTCCCAGAGTTGGAGATTGCACTTCTTGAGGAATGGAACAGTATTCCCCAAAGTCTGATCGATAACCTCATCGCATCCATGGCAAACAGGTGTGCAGCAGTCTTAGCTGTTCGAGGAGACCACACGCCCCATTAAAACTCATGCATCATGTCTATTCAGAGCCTTTTTTTTTTAATCGTTTACATGTAACCAAATTGTTGCCTTAAATCATCTTTTCATGTTTTTTTTCCATATTTTCAAAGAATTAAAGCCTAATTCCACATTGTTTTATTTTTTTTCTCTGTATTGCGCATGGATACGCGTGTACTACCCATTGTATGCCAATACGTGGCTGTCTCGCACGGTTTTCTTGATTTTTTTTGCTTGCTCCCCTAATTGTTTTGAGCAGTATATATATATATATATATATATTATATATATATATAGGGCCCAACTTAGTATAGTTGGGACCCAAGGTAAAAACTTCTTTGGGGCTCCCCTCTGCTTCACTAATTTAGTAATGTGGAAGATTCATTAAATAAGGAAACTTAAAATATTTATATTCGATTTTGGGGGCCCCAATCATGTAGGAACTCTGGGCAACTGCCCCTCTGCCTCTGCCTTATTCAGACCCTGTATATATATATATATATTTGAGAAACTTGTATTTATTTTAATAATATCGTTCCTAAAACATGCAATCCAGCATCAAAAGCTCAAATGAGATCCATCAAGACAATTGTTTTGTATCTTGAAGCTTTACGTTCAGTACATTGAAATATTGGCATATGTCTACAAAAAACTGTAATTTTGAGAGAAACATAACATCCAAAAATTGTGCACATGGTTCAATTTCATATTTACTTCAAAATACATGGCAAACTGAAGAGGAAATGAACTTGGTGTCATTTAATAGTTGGGTAGTTGATTTCCAATATTGTGAGTATTTAACACAATTAAAAAATAATTTATAATCTTAAAGACAATACCTGGAAACCAATGGCACTGAATTAATAAACTTTTCATTGAGTAACACCCAATTGTAAAACGTTACAAAATGTAAAGTTAAATAGTATTTATTTTTCACGGATGAGAAGGTAGAAGAAAAGTTTTAATCTAAAGTTATTTCAAAAGGAACATGAATTTAAATTAAATTAAATTTAAGGAGGAATTATTTGCTTAGTTTTAAGAGGAACACGAACTCCCTATATAATAAGAGATAAGAACAATTAGGTGGGTAAAATTGATATCACAGATATGGATATCACAAAACGTTACTCCAAGTTTTGATCCCTTGAACGTTGCAGATATCATAACATACAACTGCTCAAGACAGTTTAAAATATACTAAACGAATATATTAAATGAATTTAAATTATTAATTTTTTAACATCATAAATATTAAAAATAGTCTAAATATTAAATTTACCAAAGGAAATTATACCTCAACTCATGTGTTTTTGATAGAAAAAATTACAATTCTTAAGGGGGGGGGGGAAACCGCTTAGGAAATTTGATATAAAAAAATGTCCAATTTTTTTAACTTTGTTTTGTTAGGTAGTTTTTTAAAGGATTTTTGTTGTAAAAAATACTTATTACTAATTAAATATTTACAAATTAGAATGGAAATTTTGAAACTGGTTAAAATCTCTTTGCTCACTCTATCCCTCAACTCTACCCAATAGATATGTCACAATCACACATCGGTTGGGAAATACAAAATATAATTATAACAAATATTGCGAGTAATGATCAATAACTAAAATTATTCAACATATAAGTCAAATAATATATTACAATTTTTTTATTGAATTGGTTATATTCCCTAAACCATAACCATTTATTTCTGAAATAACACAAAAGAAGCATATGCAGTAAATTAAACCTCAGCAAAACAACAAGAATCAATATGAAGTGTTAACTTAGTGATTTCCACATTCCAAAGCTATAAGGAAATTTAATTGTTCATTGGATAAAAAAGTTCGGAGTAAATTATTGCGAATATAATAACGAATAATTATTAAAATACACAAAATAGACTTGAAACTGGATCAGCATTGGGTTTTAAACGAAACATTAATAAAAACTATATAAAACAAAAAGGTATTGCTGTGCATATTATATATATATATATATATATATATATATATATATATAACCTTATTGCAGATCACCCGTTGTTTGCATAACTTCGCTTGCTAAAGTTCCAACTATTCTAAAGTAAATTTAAACTATGTATATACGAATAATGCGAAACCCCGGGAATTGCATATTTCCGAATTCTGGAAAATACATATTACCGAGGAGTCTCTGTACTATCAGATTTTTTAAGATAATTATTATTGCATATTACTAATCTGTGAAAGGAATTAACCTATTCGGATCAGCAATATTCAAAACTATTATGAATATAAATATTCATTTAATATAAAATACGTTATTGCGATTATAATAATGAATAACTACTAAAATGCACACAACAGCCCCGAAACTTGAACAGCATAGGATTTTAAAAGTAACGTAAACTTTAAAAAAATGCTTAAAATAGATAAATATTGCCTGCATGACTTTTTTATATTTATAAAATGTAACTGCAGATCACACATTTATTGCATAGTTTCGATTATCAATGTTCTTACGTATCTTGAGTACATAGTTTTTACATAAAAATAAAATACACAGATGTGCATAAAGTGGAACCTCGGGAATTTGAAATAATCAAGACCGACTTCCAATCGGATTTCGGAAAAGTCAGATTACGCAGGAGTCATTATATTATCGTATTCTCCCATATAACCCTTCTTGTATATTACTGATCTGTAAGAAGTTTTGAATTAATTGGGTAAGTGTTATCCAAAATATGAAATGTTATTGTTCAGGTCGATACAAAATATCACAACATTCAATACAAAATATCAGAATAGATAATTGCGATTAAAATAATGAAAAATTATTAAAATGCACAGAACATCCCTGAAGCTGCAGAAGCATTGCCTTTTAAAGTTAACAAATAGCAAAAAAAGCATCAAATAGAAAAGTATAATAATAATAATAGTAATTAACAAAGATGCTCTATTATTTTTTGACAACAGTATAAAAACATGTTACTTAAAAATAAAATGTGAGTAAAAAGTGGAACATCAGTAATTTGAATTAACCAGAACTGACTACCAGTTGGATTCAGGAAAATTCACATTACCGAAATTCTAAAACAGTATATTTTTTCAGATAACTCTTACATATTACTAATCTGTGTGAGGTGTTGACCTTTTCGGATTAGTATTGACCTGAACAAAAATTAAATTAACAATTATTGCAATTATAATAATGAATACTTATAAAATTACACACTATAGCCTCGAAATAGCAACAGCAATGGCTTTCAAAGGCAACAAAAGTAACAAGTGCACAAAACAGTACAGTAGTAAAAAATTATTGCTTTGTACGAATTTTTTATACTTACAAACTTTAACTGCAAATCACATATTGTTTGCATTGCTGGGATTATCAATGTTCAACAATTTTTACATAAAAATAAAATGCATGGGCGAGTATAAAGTAAAACCTAAAGAATCCAGAGTGACCGAGAAGTACTTTCATCGGA
This sequence comes from Argiope argentata, assembly GCA_026289955.1. Lineage (NCBI taxonomy): Eukaryota > Metazoa > Arthropoda > Arachnida > Araneae > Araneidae > Argiope > Argiope argentata. The sequence goes on along the minus strand of JAOUZG010050968.1, from coordinate 11,047,824 downwards.
TTCTGGAAATTTTAGATTAATGAGGTTTCACAGAACAATCTTAATTTTCTAGACAACTCTTCTTGTATACTTATAATCTGTGAGATGTAACAATCTATTCAGATTAGTTACATATTAAAATAATTATGAAATTTAATTGTTCATTGAATACAAAGTATTAGAATTAATTATTGCAGTTATAATAATGAATAGTTATTAAAATTCACAGAGCAGCCTAGAAACTGCAACAGCATTGACTTTTAAATATAACAGAAATATTTTTTTTTAATAAAAAGGCATAAAATAGAAAAGTATTGCTTTGTGTGGATTTTTTATAAACTGTACATCACACGTTGTTTGTAGAGTTCCGATTATCAATGTTCTTGCTTACACATCAATGCACATACAATTCTTACATAAAAATAATATGTATAGAAGTGCATTCAGTCGAACATCGGGAATTTGAACTAATCAAGACTGACTTCTAGCAGGATCCTGGAGAATATAGATTACGGAGATTCCACTGCACTATCATATTTTTTCAAATAATTCTTGAATTGTTGATTTATTGAACTTACGTGAATTGTTGACTTATTCGGATTAGTAATGTCTAAAATAATAATGATGATGAAGTTTTTTAATAAAACAAATTATAAACAAAACAGTATAAAATTGAAAACTATTACTTAACCACTTAACAGTTTTATTTTCTTTACTATCTAATAAGATGGCGCTTCCTATTTTGGGAATATTTTCTTAATTTGATTCAGATGGAAATCTATTGAATACTTGACTTATCTATGTATTCAAAGTAATTTTACTACTGATTTATAATCGCTGTGAATGGTTTGTTTTTTGCATAAAACTATTGAAATTCGATAAATCGATGCACGTATGGCATATGGGCAAAACAGTTAAGTGGCTAAGAATGATTTTTTTCCCTTCATTATAGAATTTAACTGTAAATCCCACATTGGTTGCATAGTCTGGTTTTTTTTATTGATCAACAAATCTTCGATAAAAGTAAATATATGTATATTAATTTTCGTACAGTGGATCAACAGGGAATCGTAATAATTTGAACCGATTTGCGTTTGGGTTCGAGAAAATTAAGATCACCGAGATTCCACTGTTCTGTCAAGCTTATGCAAAAAATTCCTCTTGCATACTACTAGGCACAAAATTCATATGTTACATATATATTTCATATTCCACACCACAAATGATTAACTAAAATTTATGACTTGGACATTTGAAATTAATTCCATCACTTAATTGTGATAATCACCTTCAGTATAAAACCCATTGTTTACAATCTTATGTATATATAAATCCCATCCATTATTTTCCCAGTTTGTCAAGTCAATTATTAAATACTGGTATTGGAATGCACTTTAACTCACATCCTTTTTTACATTACATTGATGACAATAAAATCTGAAGTGAAAATCTTTTGTTATCTATTTTACAAAGCAGGAATTATTTAAATAATTTATCTCACAACTACACATTCTTTATTTTTTTAAAGAAAATAATCACATTGCAATGAAGACTTCAGAGTTAAGAAATTAATACAATCTTAACTTACTACAGTGATTTAAATGGGGTGGGATAGGGCACTTGCCTTACTTTTCAATGTTTATAATAATTTTAGAGAGCTTTGAAGCTATAAATGAAATGTAATAAAAGCAATAAAGCTTACAAAACATTACAAATAACAAAAAGCACTACTGCAAATTTTGTTAAAAGTCCTGAGCCACTTAAAAGGCTACTCAAAATCACAGACATTTCCAGTCTAAGTATGAGTTTATCACATATTTTAAGACGGCAATATTAACAAAGAATTCATGAGAAATGGTAAAGGAATGACATAAATAGTAGCAGACAAAACAAATATTATACAGATAAAATGGTGAAGATGACATAGTCCTTCAATATGGCATTGAAGGATAATACCAGTATATTTCATAATACTAATCAATGTTGGTACATGATGTTAAGGAAGTTCAGTAATATCCAAACATTCAAAATAAAATTATAATACTGCAAGGAGGTACGTTCAAAATTATTACATAGTTGTAATTATTTCTTTACGATTTCTGGAGAGTGAAACATATTTTGCATTAGTTAAAAGCTGATTGTAAAAGAAACTACACCATTTTAGCAACTAATTTTGCCAGTCAAGCTACAATGGATACTCGAAATAGCAAATATTTTGAACACCAAAATACACTGAAAAGCCAATATTTAATAAGCGATTTCTAAAAACAGTTTTTCAAATGTATTTGATGAACAAAATTTAGCCTCTCAACAATAAAATCTGTTAGATTGCTATGGCAGCAAATTCTGAATGATTTTACCCCCATTTATACCATTTTCTTAATTTAATATTATCTGGGTAGTGGGTTCTTCAGACTCATTAATTACACAAAATTTCCAAATCATAAAAATAATTTGTTTTTTGCTTAGCTTAAAATGACAACTTTTCAATCTCATATGTTGATCTAATGACTTTTTAGATAAACAATGAGAAATGAAATTATATAAGGACAATTCGAATTAATCCTAGCAATTTCAAAACATAACAATTTCTCGATAACAAGATGAAACTTGCATACCGATGAACATGGCATTTTTAGAGATTTTTAATTATTTCAAATATATAGTAGAATATTATTTTACTTCATAAAAGATATGCATATGCAACTAGTTTCAAATGAGCTAAATATATTTCCGATATCAAATGCTAACAAAGAGGAGACACAAACAATTTAATGTTTTACCAGTTCATTGAATAGACATATGTTTAAAATATATACAAAACAATATCCATGATCGCAGAATGGAAAATAGTGAAGTCCCATTATTACTGGTTAAGGAAGATAACCCTATGGTTTTTACATTTAAATTTTTCAAAAAGATACTTTGGACATGATTTACATACTTGCATGATGATCAAATTTCCAATCAAGGTAAACCTGTTGGAAACATGATTTTTTTTAACTATAAAATCTTCCTTAAATGATAAAAAACTCTTCCAAAATGTGAAGAATTTATAGAAATATTTAAGATTAGAAAAACAGAATACTTAACACACAAAAATTTCAAATGTCAAAGTGATAAATTTCATGAATGCGACTAGTCATTTTGAAAGACAGCTCATTATATACAAGTTTACAACAAGATATTTCTTGGAGCAATAACAATCTATTAAAAACAATAAAATCAAAACTGAAAAAAGAAACTCTTGATCTGAGTTGTATTTAGATAAAGCATCATATAAACAGCAAAGAATATAAATTCTGTTCATATTTGAGCATGAAATTAGAATGTCCAAAACCTGAAAGATGACAAAGCGAGAAAATAGCAAAAACCAAGAGAAAAAAAAGCTGTATCTATTGCAATATTTAATAGTCTGATATTTGCAGCACAATTCTTCAAAAAGTAGTCAACAAAATGCATGCAAGTCATGTTAATAAAAACACACACAATAGTTTAAAATTCTTAAGTAAGTTTCAAGTAAACTCTTTATGCTACATAACAATCTATACAAACACTATGACAAATGCATTTAAAAACAAAGCACAATAATGATGCAGTTTTTGATAAATATACTTAACATTTTAGTAAAAACTTTGCTTCTTTACAAAATGCTAGACATTATGAGAAAATTCTAAAGTACATATTTCGATTTACAATTGCTAAAAGCCTTGTGATTATGATGTCTAAGAAAGAAGTTATTATATGCATTGTGAAATACCAGAGGACTATATACAATGAACAAATGAGCAATATAAAAAGTCTGTTAAAATGAATTTGAAGGTGGTCAACAAAAAATATAAATACCATACATCAATCAGGAGGCAAAAAACTTGATAAATGATATTTTCGGCGAATGTGAGGCCTGACATCTTCATTCTGTAAAATACAAAGTCAATATAAGAATTATTACTAATGAAAGAACACCGCATTATAGATTTCAAAATCACATTTAAAATATTTAAAGGACAAATAAATGAAATACAATTTAACTTAAACATTAAACTTTTATTAATCAAGTTTATTTAAAGATAAATAAATTTTAAATGAAACAAATATTTTGATATTAATAGCAGTTCATTTCTCAAAAAATATCTTCCCATCTCACATAAAAACCAAAACACATAAAAATGAGAAAATTTATTTTTCCTTAGGAGTTCAGATTTTTAACAGATATTTATTTCACAAGGTTGTCAAGGTAGATAAAAATCTCTATTTTTTAAGCAGTTGAAATTTGGCATAAAATAAAAGACAACTTTTATGTCCGGTAAATAAATTAGTTTAATATTGCGAAAAGGATATGGATATCAAGTCAATATCAATATATAATTTATTTTATCTAATCGAATACTGACAAAAATGCAAAATATCACGAAAAATGAGAATGTGAAATCTTAAGGATATTAGAAGGGAATTGGACGATCTATTTAGTCATCAGGTATAATTCATGCCAATACACATTATACAAGAAAATTCAATATTACACATAGACAATTAAAATAATATATTTACCATAAATGCTAAATTTTCTAAAAATGGGATGAGCTTTTTCAGCTCACTGTCGGCTTTATCAGCAAACCAACTTTCAATCGGAATTCCATTTTCTAGCTGGAAAATTAAAATTACACTTCAAATAAGTAAGACCATCAACAGCAGAACAAGCATTACAAAAGCATTCAAAACAAGTAGACAAAAATTTCAGAACAATTAAAACTATATATATATATCCTTAAAAGGAAATAATTTGGTCAATTTTTAACATAGACAATAAATGTTAACCCCATCTGAAGAACAAAAGTATTAACTTCAGAAAATAAGGATAAAAACAATGATAAGATGAAATTTTTTGAAAATACCTTATATTTAAAACATGTTTTATCACTTTACTAGTACTAAATCGATAATATTTTCGATTATACATGGAAATTCCAAAACCAATTTCGCTACAAAAATATTAATTAACAAATAAAAATATTACTGATAAACTGATGGGAAAAAGGGGGAAATTTTTATAAAGACTGAAACATGTCTGTCTCATTGGAATAATCTCATTTTCTACCAATTTTGGACTTTTTTGTAATTAACAGCAATTTTCTTTAACGCATAGTCAAAGTAAGCTTCATCTTTGGGGAGACATACAGCAATAAGGAACGTCTTCTAATAATTAAATGATAAATTAAAGTTAATAGAAGAATTATTTCTATTAATATGTGACTTTAATTTTGTTAAAGTGTTGTCAGTGATGAAAAAACTGTCAGTAAAACAAGTGTTTTTTAAAAAGTTGACTATGGGAAGAAAAAAAAAATTATATTAAGAACAGTTTCAATATTACATGAATCTGATAAGGATATTTAAGGACTTAAAAAATGAAATCGGCGAATTATATTATTATTTCAATCCAAAACATTTCTGTGAATCGATAAACTGTTTAATAATAAAAAAATAACCAATCAGGAAGACAATAGATCATGGAATCAAAAATATTCACAGAGAAAATATAACTGATCAAACAAATAAATAAAAGTGTTACTTCAGCAGCTTCACAAAAAATTAGGTTTATAAAACAATTTGTAAGGCCTTTACCAGGAAAAGATGAATACTTCAAATACCTTGGAGATCAATACCCAGATTTGCCTAAAGCAAAACTAGGAAGGTGTGTTTGCAAGACCAGACATCAGAAAAATGATAAAACAAATTTTTTTGGACTAAAATGAAAAGGCTAGGAAATTTTTAATCCTCCTAACGTCGGAGACGTGTTTTTCTGCAAATCAAATCCGCTTTCAAATGGGCAGAAATGTCTACATCCGTCCTCCTCAAGATGGGTGCAAATGGTGCCCTTACCCCCCCCCCCACCACCACCATTCATGACTCTTTTGACAGCAATGTAAGAGAAAGACTGCAGATTGTATGGATGGAACTAATTTACGCTGACTAACGAATTCTTTATCTTCAAAACGATTTAAGTGAAAGAGTTATTATGTTGCTTCCTGAATGGAAGAAATTCTTCCTTAGAATGCTGTTTTAGACGCTAAGTTTTATACTAATTTTCAAAAGCAAAGCAAAATGTTGTTTAAAAATTTATTACATAAGGACATGAGAAGACATTCTTAAAATATTTATTGCCATTATCGACATAAAAACAAGATTGTCTTTTTATTATATTATAATACATACACAATCTACTTAGCAGAAAAGTTCAGCCTCAACACTGGGGCAAAAATTTCATTGTGTTAAATAGAAATAAGCATTAATTAAAATCTCGAAAGAGTTTTGATATGTTTAAAATTTGACATAAGGGGAGCATGATTTTCTCTAATTATAAATTTTTATTTTCTTTCCAAATACTGAATAGTCGTGTAAAAAATTCTGCTTCATTAATTAAGAAATGGGGTTTAGTTTTAGATTCATAACTCATCGAAATATCAATGCATTTCAGAACTAATTTTGGGAAGTAATTAATTTTAATAAATCAGTAAACGTTAATTTTTTTTCCTCTATAGTGTCATAATATTTTATGATGAATAAGTAATAAACATCCAAAGATAATATTTAATGAAAAGATTAAGAAATTTATTCCTGTTATTTTTTTATAGAACAGCATTCATATTTTATTCTATTTTTTTAATTATGTTTATGGCACACTTATTCGTTCTGAAACACTCAACAATAAAAGAAAAATTAAAAATGAATCTGTTTTTAGGGAAATTGGGTTATAACTATTCCACAACTAATTACATAGAAGCGTTAACAGATTATTTATAATTACAGAAAAAAAATGACAGTTTATAAACTTTTTGCACAGCTTTGAATGAAATAAAGCAAGGTTAAAAGGTGCGACCTTAGATAATACAGTGTATTTCTCGCACACATCACTTAATAAATTTTTTTGAGCGTTTGACTTGTTTTTCTCCACATTACAAAAGATTAGTAAGAAGTAGACGAAAATTTCGTTTAATTCACGATTTAAAAATTTTAATGCTTTTAAGTTGACATATTTTCTGTAAATAGCATGCATTTTTTCACATGAGATAAATCTTTGAAATTCTATTTAAGTATGTGTTATATAGAATAAAATAACTGTTACAAGTTTAGGATCGAAATTTGCATTATTTTTTTGAAAATTTACTTCTTTTTGAAATAAAAACCCAAGGCTAAAATTGGCTTTATATACGTTATCAAGAGAAATCAAATAAGAAAAAAAAATCCATAATTTCTACAATTTTAGGCGGTGTTATGGTAAAAGTTTACAAATACATTAAATTTGAAAAAAGAAAAAAAAAGTTTTATTTTAGAGATTTATGAAATCAGGAAAAATACATGAGAGAGAAACATGAAAAATAGAATGATTATAGTAAAATGAATGTCTGTCTGATAATTGAAACGAACTGCTGAACGCAGATTAAATATTCACCGCTTTTTTCAATTTAATCTTGAATTTATACCAGATTGTATTCTGGACGCGATTAATGAACCACACAAATAAACTGAAGAGTTTTGAACAAAATAAATTAAACCACGTCTAAATATAATTAGATTATTCTAAAATAGCTACTTTAACTTTTTTTTAAAGAGATTCTTTGAATTAGGAAACAATTTTTAAAATTTATCTATAGAATCTGTGCAAAAATTTAGGATGAAAATTAGTAAAATCAATTTTGAAGATTTCTTAGTTGATACAAACATGTGCTTGTTATCCACCACAATAGCATTAATTATTTTCTATTCTATTCTACTTTCTATTATATTTGTTTTCTATTCTAGATTGTATCCTATTTCGCCTTAGTTTCATTGCGAAATATAGAACATTTTCATTTAAAACATACTATTAAAACACTTCCACCTTTCGGCCACCACAACTTTTTATTATTTTTAAAGTGCCCTTATATATTTTATATATTAACTTTGATATTCATTATTCTATCAGAAGGATTTTAATGATAGGTTGTGTTGAGCCACTGAAAAGTAATTCAAAACAAAGTTATTAAGACAAAATCTTTTTAAAAACAAAACAATATGGAAAAAATAAAAAGTGAGCAATTCATTATTTTTGCAAAAGTGTTTTACTTTATTTCATGGCTAAAATTAAATGACTTGGGCTCTTAATTATAAATTAAATAATGAAAACCGATGTGATGGAAATAAAGTTAATGTTGCTTCATATCTTAATAAAGAATTGATTCTATCAGTTTGAGATTTTCAATAAATTCAGGGGAAAATTCTTGAATTTAGAGCTTAAAATTGAAAGATCACGTTATTATTAAATTTAGGAATACCCTTGAATTATATTTTCAAGTTTTGAAGTAAATGTCCTTGTTCCAAAAGATTGAATATACTTTTTAAAAAAAAATTGTCAAAAAATTATCAAGGTATATACTTCTCTATAAAAAGACAAAGACATCAGTAAGTGAGACGCTATTAAGATGAAAAAATTTCCACTTTTCAGTGAAAAATAATCTTAAAATTCAGCCTCTAGAAAAAAATGTAGGAGATACAGATTTTGAAAATTAATATATGTTCAAAAAATATTTATTTGCATTAAATATTACTTACATTATTAGCAGGAAAAGTGTAAATGTTTAGCATGATTTTAATGCGTTTATATTTCTAAATGCTTTTCTTCGTTTTTGCATAATATTCTTAATGAATAGATAACATATAACATATGGCACCTTATGCAAAAATGTCAAAATAAAGATAAATTTAATTATAGAATTTTTTAACATTTTATTTCGAAGAATTAAGACCTCAAATGGGAAATATTTTTAAATTTCCAAAATGTGGCAGTTTATTAAAAAACGAATTTGGATTAGTAAATTTTAGAGCTACATATTGCTAATAGGAGAAAAATGTTGAGAAGTGAAGAGTGAGGGGAAGGAAATGGTCAGTTAGTAGGTAAGACAGCCAGATAGATAAGAATTTAGTCTCCCCATTATGGTTATTGAAACCCTGTGGCTGGGAAGGAAGGAAAGTGAAAATGCGTTTCTTCTACAAACTCTCTCTCACGTGAAACTACTATTTTTTGAAGTAATCTTTTCACGAAGAAATAAATTTTAGAGAAGCCATTCTTAGAATAATTAGAAACTCAAACATTAAAATCAATTATTAACTATTTTGAATACAAAAAGCACCTAAATAACAAATTCATTGTAGAAGAGATGATCGAAAACTTCAAGATTTTAGTATGTAGTATGAACTTCAGTTCCTTTTCCCGATTTTCACCTGGAATATTTTCATGAAAATTTAAAAGTAGTTTATGAAGAAAAAAATGAGATTTCATCAAGATATAAAGGAAATGGCAAGGTGATATCCTGGAAAACAGAATGTCAGCCTAATATCCGACTACTGCTAGATGCAATCGAGACAACCTTTACGAAATTCCCAAAAAGCAAAAATGGGAAAACAAACTTTTGAGATTTAAAAACACGTTACTATAAGGACATGTAACTTCATTTCATCATTTCTACCATAATCACAAATATGCGATCATTTTATAAAAAGTCCTTCAGTGCCAGAAATAAATAATTTCATTTTTAGAATCAGCCCTAAAAATGATATGGAAATCAGGAATAAAAATTAAATCAACTTTCAAAATTTATTGTCATTGCATTTCCTTTTAATACCAATAATAATATTAAAACATGCAAAAGTATTGGTATTAAAAGGAAATATTAAATAGTGATTTTGTTAATTGAGTGAATATAAAGTTTAATTTTTAAAGCTAGATAATAAGAAAAGGGCTTTTAATAGATTTTAGTTTGAAATATATCATATATAACAAATTTGATTTTCAGAAATTATGATTTATATCCAGAAATGCTGCAGTTTGAGTCCATAAAAAATATAAATCTAAATGAAAGAGACAAAAAAATTACTTGATATCCAAATGCCTGTGGAGAGTTGTCAATTATTATGGTTTTTGAAAGATCTCTTCCTAACACTGTAAGATCTTTGATGTAATTTCCAGCAATGCAAACACAGTGTTCTCTATACAGGCGATATCTATAATTAATTCCAAAAAAAAAAAAAAATTACAAAATCTCTTTTGTGTGCTTTAATCAAAAACACACTGAAAAATACCTTGGAAGAATGGAAAGAATAAAAATTAAGAAATGATCCAATAAACTACATACTTAATAAGCTTTCTTTCTGGGTCTAAAAGATTAAGAAGATGTTGTGCATAAACCTTTTTTGATGCAGTAAATATAATGATCTCAAAAATCTTTGAAAGCCTCTCTAAAAATTCCACAATAAATGGGCGAGTGCGGACAAATACCTGAAAAATATAGAGTATATATCAATTTCATTACAAATTGTGAGTTATAAAGGCAGCATTAATCATATGCACAAATATTATTATGATTTAATTCAAAATAAGGAATGCAAAGATTTTTTTTAAGTACTACTGTATTTTCAATATTCAGTGTTTGATGTATAATTCAGAAACACAAGTTTCCGTTTTCCTTTATTATTAACACAATTGACACATTTTTTGGCTGATTATTTTCAAGATATATTTTATTGAAATTAAATTACAAAAACTTTTGAAGTGTTCACTTTATGAGTACTGAAAGTCTTTGCGAGCATCGTCATCCATAAAAATCAAACTACACTCAGAAAAAAGGTAAACATAGGCCTCAAGGATCTCATTCCTATAGTTCACAACAACCACATATCTTCAGTTTAAGACAAAGACAAAACAAAACTATGCTCTGTACCCAGTTCATAACAATAAACATCTACAAAGCACTTTTTCTCAAATATTAGAGCATGTGCAGACAATCCCTTGTTTTTCTCAAATAAATAAACTTCAAGGTGTAGTGGTTAGAATAAATTGAGACTCAAAGAACAGAACAGTTCCCCCCCCCCCCACTGATCTCTGACCCAATATTAATGCTACAGTGCATGGCAGTAATATAAACTCATAGAAACATAACTTTTTCAGTAGCTTTCTGGAAAAAGAAACCCTCACACAAGACATCCAGTGATTAAATGAAGATGACAAAATAATTAACAACTGCTTTATTCCTGTTTGTAACTGACAAATATTTGTCATTATCCTGGCCAATTTAGTCAGTCCCAGATAAATTTTCTTTGGATTAAAAATCCATAAGCAGGTTTTAAAAAAGTTGAAAACAATTCTGAACATTGCATTTAAGACTCAATTTGAACTTCCTTGTTAGAGGATCTTCTATCTCATTCCACCATTAAAACATTGAAGATGACTTACTTTATTATCATGTCAGAAAATGATGTTTTGAGGATGAGATTTTTATCACTAACAAAAATATGTAGGCGAAAAATAAAAAAATCAGTAGTTGAAAAATAAAAATTTTATTATCTGCACGAGCATCTCAAAAATAATCAGCTTTTAATAACGTGTTGCCATTGCATTTCCAAAAACTCTGATTTAAAAAAATTAGTTAATGACTACAGCAAATAAAAATGAGAAAAATGTCACTTTGAGCATGTGATTATATGAAATGAAATAAATAGGAAATGTGATATTTTTTTATACAATAAATGCAAGAAAAAGTTTTTTTGATCATTTGCGATACTAAACTTACTAATTCAATGAAACAATTAAAATGAATAAAATTATAATTTAACTTGCACGAGCATGTGATGCTTGGCCATTCAAGAAATTATGTTCTGACATGATGCATTGAAATATGCATGGCAGATTTTATTTTAATCTTTTATTTGTTTTAAAATCTAACAAAATGCAAGCAAAAATATCAAAGAATCTACAAAAACTAACAAATGAATGAAAGTGTTGTGAGCAATAATATGTTTTTCTAAATGTATGAGTATACCTGCATATTCAAAGCACGAAAGCATTAGTTTTACATTAGGGAAAACACATTTAGAAAAATTTGATAACTGTAATTTTTTAAAAATTTGGATCTAAGACAATATATAGAATGTATGCAAAACAAACACTGATTTCAGAAAACTCTTGACATCTATATTATGACGAAAGTGATTTAAAAAATTAGAACTATCTTATCAGGGAACAAAAGTAAAATAGAAAATCTCCTTAACTGTAAAAAAAAGAAAAGAAAAGAAAAAAGAAGTTAAGTAGCAAGTCAAGTTAAAAAAAAAATAAATTAAAAAGTATTATTATCAAAAAGCATAATTGTTCTTAATATATCCGTGTAATTTTAATGTGCCATTAAAACAAGCAAGTTAAAGACCTTTATATGAAGCTTGAAAATAAGCTGCATTTATAACATACCCGATACTGACTTTCTTGAAATACTACAGGAAATGTAAACGAAGCATCATCCAATTCTTCCAAACTGCAATGAACTAAAGTTTCATCCTATAATAAACATCACAAGAGATAAATTTCTTGATTTCATTGCAAGTGTGCAAAATAAAAATTCATTTAAGCCACACATTATATAAACAACATATGAACATACACAACAGCATGTACTGAGCATAGAACCAAAATAAATAAAAATTGACAATAATTTTTTTAATTAACATACCCAATACCTAAAATATACCCTATCATTATTAATACCTAAAAAATAGGTACAAATATATTTCCAAAAATATTTACTTGCAACACATGAATATCTTATTTACTTAGAAAATGTAGTTGTCTATTCATCACTCTTGAAAAGAAAATTAAAACATAATTTACGGTGCCAGGTGTAATGGGTGAAGTTGGAGACCAACTGATTAAGATGAAGACATTAAATTCTTAACAAAAGTGGGTAGAGATCACTGCATTTACTTTGCATGTATTGTTACAACAGATCAATAACGATAATGAAGAGGTGAAAATAATGAGTGCCAACAGATGCAATTCGTCGAAGGATCCCAAGATTAGAACTTTTCAACGACTGTAACCCACTAAAGAGTATTAGGAGGCAGAAAAATGGGTGGTAGTTGTCCATTCTACTTCCACAAATTTTTTCAGCTCACTTTATTACTAAATGCAAAATATTCCTTCACCCCTTTTCTGACGAAATATTATGCAGTCATTAAACACATAACTCCCATCGTCATTACACGAAAAAGAGGATGTTTCTAATCCAAAAAATGAACAGTATATTATCTTGTATGTGAGCATAAAAGAAATAGCAATCTGTCAAAGTACTTGCATGGGCATGGGGTCTTTAACACCTAAATTTCTTATCTACTTGACATGTATAAGTGTTTTGAATTTCAGTGCTGACAGCAATAAAATTAGCTTTAAAATGATTTCATTAACTTGTATCTTTTTGTTTGACAATTTTGATTTATAATAGAATACAATTTCTAGCAATACTATTTCGAAAATAGTTTCTTAAAGAAAACCATCAAATACAATTTTTTTTTAAATCCATGTCCAAGGAATGTAATTCCCTTGCAGATATTTCAACTACATTTATATTTCATAACAAAGTTAAAAAATTGAATTGTTCATACAGAAAATGACCCATATGTTTAAGAACAAAATATCTAATGAAAAACATCTTAAATAAAAAAAACATTCAAACACAGTAGCAATTTAGTTAAAATAATGACATATGTTTGAAATTCGGGCTTCTAGATCGAAAATAGGCACTATGTGGAGCAAGAAATATAAAATCAAAAATGGATTTATTTTCTGACAGTTGAAGAGATATGTAACCGAACAATCAATGGAAAATGGAAGATGTATACAACACAAGCACAATTGACAAAAAGCACCCCTGTAATTGTATAATTTATTCCTTACAAAATTGGTGTCGATGGAGATAGATTTAAAAGAAGTTTTGTTACGATAAAAACACTGATTAATGGAATTAATAATAACTCAAAAATTTTCCATTAAAGAAACCAAACTTTTTCAATAATTCCGTCCAGGATATTTTTTTTCATGTATGCGTATCAAAATTCATTTCGAAATACGTTATAGTTCTTGAGACACTTTTTGCTTGCAGCAAACTCGGCCGGAAAGGTGCCAATGCACAGGGGAACGATATTAAGTAAATTTCAGCTTGTTAAAAACAAAAACACTTCTCATTGGAAGAATAAATAATACTGTCGCGTACGCAAGCGACATAGTATGCAATTCCACTTCGGAGTAACAACAGTAGTAGTTGAAGTTGTTCTTTTACAAGACTAAAAGAACGGCTTCATTTACTACTGTTATGTTTACTCTCTTCTCTCTTTGTACAAGCCATGATGTCATTAAAAAGTGTCCGTAATAGAAATACGAGTTTTTCATTTAAAAGAGTAAAAGTATTCTTGAAGTTATTATTATTCCCCCCTTATTTTAAAGGTGTTTACTTGTGATAAAAGATCCTATCTTATCTAACAAGTCAAAAGAATATGATGATCCAGCGTTTTTTAGTAATTCGAAGTTAGCTTTGTTTTTGTAATACTGAATGCTGCTACAGCAAAAACAATTTTTATTTATGCTTAATATGAGTAGGATCATCAAATTATAAATATTCTTTTTTTCATTTTTATTTTAATATTTAGCATTTCCATTACTTACCAATTCACCATTTACTCTTTTTAATTGATCATTGTCTTAGAAATTACCAGCCATCTTAATTTTTATTGCAATTGCAATATGTGGTTTAACCCCCTCCACCTTCTTATAAAAAATCGCTGATTGATGAGATGCGAATACTATATGATTACTGAACTGAATGACGGTAACTTATAAACAATATTTGGAATAGACACATTTTACTTGTCTACATGAGAATTATACAGTTCAAAAAGCTAGTTTTAAATAAAATGGCCACAGTTTTCAGCATATCATCATAATTCAAACCAAGACAAGTTCGAGGGGGAAAACATATTTGAAATTACATTAGCATACCTGTGACCATGTTGATTTTAAAATGGAACAAGTTAGAAGGATAAAATTAGAATTGGAATATTCAGTTAGCAGTTAATACAACTAAACTGCCAGTTATCGAATTTTAAATTCGAGCAATTAAAGAGATGGCTGAAAAGTTATACGGAATTATATGGTCTAAATTAAGAAGTTTAACAGAAGCAAATTTAGCAACATATGGAAAAATTGTGGAGTTTAAAATCATGACTTGGCTGAATATTCTTGATTGATTACATGATAAATTGAAATACTTTAACTCTTCCTTAATTTTTAACATGTTAGCATTTGATGGCTAATATGCCATCCTATATATATATATATATATTATTATCCTATATACAAGGCCTCATGCAATAAGGCATGCAAAAACAACTCAAAGAAAAAAAAAAGGGGGACCAAAGAAAACTGCTGAAAATGAGGGATAAATTTTCTTTTCTTTTCGTTTAATAAGAAAGAAGCTTCATTAAATACTGCTTCTTAAAAATTTTCACTAGATTAAAAATTGTTGAAAATTTTGGCAGTTCAAATGCATTTTCATCAGAAATAGTAGCATGACTAATTTAAGCACAAGTGACTCCTTTGTGAATTCCTTGCTGTATAGAAGATCCAATAAATTTTTAAGACTACCGGCAAGAATAGCCTGAATATATGCAAAAGATGGGGACAAAATACACTACAATCAAAATTTTATGAATAAAATGTTTTACATTATAAAACAAACATGGGTTTGAGTATCATAGATATTGGCAACCAATATGTCGGCCTTAGTCAGGCTAAGCCATCTGTAATGTTTAATGTGCATAGTTTTAATAACTTTTTTACTGAAGAATTCAATGAATAAAACAATAACTTCTATAGCATTCGATAACTGTGAAACTTTTAGTTGAAAGCCCAAGCCCACTTCAGAAAGACAATATGAAATACCAGCAATCAATTTCTAACAAATTTGACTCCAATGATCACCTGATTTTAATCTATGTGATTCCAGACATTGCAGATATCTGAAACATACTATGTTCAGCAATCCAATTGTAAAATTAGGAACTGTAGCCAAGTATTACATCATACATTCGCAGCAGCATCAAAGATATATTCCGATCTGTTGTAGATCAAATTGTTTCTTGGTTTGAACTTGTAGTTGCAAATAATAAATAAGTATACTGAACATTCATTGGGCAAGTTTAACAAAAATTAAAAACTGATTACTTATTTTTTCTTCCTAATATAGTGCCAACTTATCATGAGATGAGCTTTCAACTAAAATAGCCATAACTTTCAAATGTTCCAGGAAGCTACTGCTTCACAGAATTTGTGTATTAAAACCCTTCATATATTGGATACTAAACAGTCCAGTTCATTTAACATGCGGCACAAGCATTGGTTCTAGTGCCAACACCAATGGTAACTCTGCACATTTTCTGATGTGTTAAGCACTATCATTTTTTAGAGTATAATCAGCTCATTTTGATCAGTGTTTCTTATTTTATAACATTTTGAAAATTAAACTTTAATTATAATAATCTTGTAGATAAACTAATAAGACATGATACAGATTAACCCTTAATAGTAAGTTTCAGAAAATAATCAAATAATATTAGTGAAGTTCAATGCATATAAGAAATTATAACATTTGATCACATTTAGATGTTTAATTATTATTTAAAAAGTATTGATCTAACAATCGAGATATATTATACAATCATAAAAAATACCAAAAATAATTTGTTTTAAATAAAGTCGTTGCAATCTTAAATTTAAAAACTGAAAATATACTTACCAAGTCCAGTACAAGAGTAAATTCTGGACTACTTCTTGTTTTTAAAGGTAATGCTGGGCCACGTGACCGTATTTCAGGAGACAATGGGGGTAAGTGTTTGATGAATACATACCTAAAAAATGAAAGAAGTTGAAACACGATTTTCAATTATTTATATTTAAATTATCTGCTAGAACTATCGCATCTTTATCATTTCAAATACATAAAAACAATACAAAAAATTTCATGAAAAGTCTGCACTGAATTATTGGTAATAATCACTTAATATTTAAATAAACTATACAAGATAAAAGTAATCTTCAAGATTAATAATTTAATGTACAATAATTTCTCACTCTATAACAGCAATTATTTTTCAAGAAAAAATTATGAGAATTCGAAGAAGGTTGAAACTTTCAGAAAACATATGAAATAAATTGTATCAAATGCCTAAATAATAGAAAAACTGAATATAATTTTTAAAATCATAACATTAAATTACTTCAGAATATTCCTTAATCAGATGAATATCTATATGTAATATTAACAATCAGTTTATTTTAGCATTTTCTGATGGTGAATTTAAATGTTTAACATCCAACTCTAAATTTTATTTTACAAAAAATATACATATGTATAGAAGACATTCCTTCAACTCAACTTTCATAGATTTGTTATGTTAAGAGAAAATTTTATTTAAAAAATGGAAGAGGGTTGTTTTAAAATAATGGTTAACAACTATAATAAAGAAAAACAATGTGCTTCTAAAAATGTGACGGGCAGAAAATACTCGTGGCCTAAAATTTTAAAAACTACAATTTTAAATATAAAAGAAATTAAATTGATAATTTTATATATTACAGAAAGAAAAAATCTTAGAAAGTCAAAATGCATGATGATATTAATGTACATACGGATCAAATGTACTTTCCCAGTCTTCCATAACTTCTACTACTTCCTCTGTAGAAGAAAATTCCGCTTCATATGACAATGCAGTAGCATTTAAACTTGACTTGCAAATTAATTTCTTATCTATTACAGACTGCCCATTTGTAGTTTCACCTATAAGAATAGCAAACTTATGAAATATCAAAACATTTAGTATAATGATTTATTTTCGCATATAAATTTTCATCAAAATTCTTAAGAAACACGCTCAATCTTCAGATTTAGAGAATTAATATTCATTAAAAGAGGTGATGAATATTCATCGCCTCTGCCACACAATAAGCCTTAAACGAAATTTGCTAAAATAGTTTACCATATTCATAGAACCAAAATAATATGAACTTGAAAACAATTATATAATTTTTGAATACAAAAATTATAATTCTAAGATAAGCTAATTAATAGTACATTGAAAACCACAAAATGTATACGATTCCAATACATTTTGAAAGATATTTTTTAAAAATTAGATTTTAGCTTTAAATGCCAATATATGATATTCTCTGAACAAAAAATCTTTTTTCAAGGAGCAAACAATTCAAGTTTATAACCCCCACCTCCACTATTGTCTGAGTTGCCGCCATTCGAAATCTGACCTTGATACACTCGTGAACCAAAAAGCATCTAAGTAACTTTGTTAATTATTGCCACATCTTCAAAATTTGGCCTCGAGGGAAATGATTTGAGGTGACAGGTTTGTTGAGGCAGACAAACTGATTAACCGAATTAATTCAACTACTGTAATTCTGAAATTCGCAGCAGTTCTTGAGATGTATTTAATACAATTTGCTGGTAACGCCACCCAAAAAGAGTCAATCCATCGGGGATCGTATATTAAATAAATCTCTGATAGTTAAAAGCAAACTGACGACTTTTTTCGCTTTTTTATAACAAGAATTTCGGAGGAACAAATAACATGACTCGTTAATTTTTAATACAAGATTTTTCAAAATAGAAGTATTTTTTTCCTTAAATATTGAAACATTTATATATTTTTTAAAACGAGTTCATCATTTAGACTTATAAAATCGACACAACAATAAAAAATTAACATAAATCTTAATTTTTACGCAAATTTAATACGTTGTTTAACTCTCCATCCCACTTTTTTTTTTATTCCTTAAAAAGACAATAATTGGGTAAATGCGAATATCGTTAAGACATTTTTCCAATGAAATTATTGGCGCTTATTAGGAGGAAACAATTGTCATCGAAGATTTATTAAGTTTACAACTGTATGAATGACTAAGTGATGGACTTTTTTTCTGTTAAGTAACGACTGATGTCATCAAGATAAATAAATACAAACGAATTGATCAGAAGCATATTATCATGCTAATGCCTCAAACTAGACGCTCGAAAATTATATTTTTTCATGAATACAATTGAAAGGGGGAGATTATTTTAACTCTGAATCATTTTAAGGATATTTTTGAAATATTCTCCACCTAATTAAAGAAATTTATTACCAAGTGCTCAACAATAAACCATTAAGTATATAAATAATAGCGCTAATTATTTTCCTTCTTTTAACAGAATTTTTATATCTCTCTTGCATTTACTTGTAAATGGTAATTGCAAGTTTGCAGGCAGTTCTGGTTTCATTTGCAAGAATGTAAAAGCAAATTAGAATATTATCACAAAACATAGTTAAAAAATGGCAAAGAGATAAGGCGAATAAAAAAAGGACAAAAAATGCAAAACATTAAAAGTGAAAAATTAAGATCGAAAATCAGTATTACCGACATTATTTTGAACTTTTAATTATTATTTTTTTTCAACATTAAATACATTGCAGATTTTTTTTTTCTTTCACTAGCCATAACTCATTATATGAGCTGAAATTGTATCAACTCATCAGTTTCAGCACATATTTATATTTCAGATTTAGGAGGGAGATCCTCTCCTCCCATTCTGAAGAAATAAGAGAACGATTTGATTCACCGCGTAAGGTGTGTAATATATTTCATCTCATTTTCTTCCAAGTTTTTGGTATCAAACTTGCCCAGGATTTTTAAATTCAAATATTATTTCAATGCATAGTTAAATAAATATATTTTTTTATTGAAGTGCAATTGAAATTAAAGTGGAATTTCTTAAAAACATTTTTAACAACGCAATTCCTTTAATTTTCAGGAAAAATAAACGAATTTCGGAAAGATTACATGATGCAAAAGAAATAATCAAGTATCAATATATTCAAAGCAACATAGACCTCTACAAAATTTGAAGGAAATATATTCAATAAAGCTTCTTGGAACTATCAACATTTCTTTATTGGATAATTCGTGCATTTTTTTCACGGAATTTTTGAAAAAAATGAAAGTTTTTTCAAGAGTTTCTTTGACAAATAACTTTGATATAATGCCTGCACATGAAACAAAAAATTTGTTTCTTTTAGAATACAAAATATGTACAGCTGAATTTAATGTACAATTCGGAGCAAAAGTGAACCTGTAAAATAGTAAATTCTGCCATTGAAGATATTTCAAAGATACAAAGCCTGTGTCTGTGCTGTATAATATAAATGGAATATGTATGATATGCATATCTTAATAATATGAAAAAAGTTTCCTAGTTTGTTTTTTCGAATAAAAAATAATGTAAACGTAGTTTAAAATTTGTGTTGCAATTTTAGATTTCTTGTAAATAGTAATATACACAGCTTAAGTGTTATTATTCAGTGTTAATATTTTAAATATTATTTTTAAATACTTAAACATTCTATCTTTCACCTCAATAAAACAGAATAATTATTTTTTACTATAAAATTCACCGTAATAATTTTTTGTACTATATACGAATTTAAATATTGTGTCATGCTCTTGTTTAAATAGTGGTTTCTCAAGTTTTCATTATTTAGAATTCAAAATGGTAACTTGATTGATAGTTAAACAAAAAAATGAAAAGAAAGTACTTAAATATTATGTAAAAAAGAGCCAATCGATCTATCAACTTTCCCTTTAGGTTTTGATAGCGAAACGTCATAAAATTCAAGTGGCATACCCACAATTAAAAGACTGAATTTGCCCATAATTAATGGCTACCTTTAACTGAGAATAACCCTAGGATGTGTAGAAACACGAACTGCATCCTTCTTTAGAGGTCGTCTGTACAACCTTTTCTATATTATCGACCTCTCTTAAGAGGCCAACACAAATGGGAAACTGTGAAAGGCGAGTTTGCGGACATGTTTTGTGCGATATGACGGAGATAACGTGACAATCCAAAAGGCGGGAATACCAGTTGTTAATTTGACAACTTCTAAATTATAGGTTCGCTATGATAATTCTTTTTATTGCTTCTTGGGCGATTTTTCAATTTTTATTTTTTTGGAATTGAGTTTTTTTAATTTTTATTTCATTTCTTGTTATCGCAATTTAAATCAGATTATTTGCTTAGTTAGAAAAATATGTTAGAATGAAATTCTATAGCTATTTCAAAGGTATTGATGCTATTCCATGGTAGAAAGATATATGCCTACATAACTAAATATGCAATGCATGTTCAAATATTTAATTAATGTTAGTACTTATCTTAGATGAAAATAAATCATCATTTTTCACCCGTAATGGAGTTTATTGCTACTGCTTATCGTAACAAATAATACATCGCATTCACTTATATCTTTCATGTATTAATAATAAGTTTCACATTACAAATATTTTTCTTTATATAGCTATATGATTTTACTTTATAATAAGCTGATTTTCATCTTTTATTTAATGATTACTTTGCAGTTTGAAATATTATATATATATATATAGCAATACTTATTAGTTGTAGTAATATGTTTTTAGTTTTTGTTGATTGATTTACTCCTATTTTTCATAGTTTAAATTCCTTTTATTTGCATTTGAATAATTTTCGAAGAATTTATACAACTAGAATTTTTACGCAAACATCTGCTTGTTAACTCTTCCCGATTATGACGCTTATGCAAAACGTCTTTCTTGCAAATGAGAGTTTAAGCAAAAATATTCGACTTGTTCCATTGAAATAAAAAATTGTTATATTCAGTGAATAGGTTATTATTACACTCAAAAGCAATTTTTAATATAACATTTAAAATTTAGACAAAAACGTCTTTGTTATATTTTTTAAAGGAGTTACATATTTATTACCTTAATGTTTTCTAGTTTCCTGAAACAAATGTTTTTTGTTTTTTTTAACTATCAATTAATTCATGTTTCATCATTTAAACCATTATTTTTACTTTTGAAGAAAATCTAACAGAATTTAAGTAGAAAACAAAAAACAATTAGAAAAATGAGTTGTAACAGTAGACAAGTTCATTATTTTTAAAATTAAGCGTTGCTTTTCAACGAATTCAAAATATTACTCATTTATTCTTTAATCCACACGGTACATTTTGTGTTGTGTGTGTTGCAATTAGAACATATTCTTTCTACTATCATTCTGGCTGGTGTATTACAAATAGTTCGTTTAATAAATTTCTGAAGTTCATGAAGTTATTAAAATGTAGATCACAAAATAAAGTGTCCTTGCTTCATTAAACGGCTTAAAAACGAAACTACATGTTTTATAGAGTCGAAAGGTTTCTTTCAAATCTCAAATTAAAAATATGTAAAATAGAAAAAGGTAAATGAAATTTAGTAGGTTAATAGCTGTCAGAGAATAACACAAATGAAAACTGCAGGAAAATAAGTAAAATTTAAATAATTTTTATTCAGTAGAATTAAATCTTGATTGATCTGTCTCTCTTTCAGATTATCACAAATAGCGTATCGGAGATCTGAATCTAAAAGACGGTTGATACTCAATTTTCTGCGGCAGAGATGACATCGATTTGGTTGAAAATGATCGGTTCTTTTTCAATAGCAAATATTTCGACGTGCATTTTCCGATTCTTCGTAAAAATGACCGCCATCTGTTTCGGAGGTCAATAACAGGTTTACGGCAGGCAAATCTAGAGGCTACCCTTTGCTCGCCTTTCGAAATTTCCGATTTGTACTAGGGCCCTTAGACTATAGGTGGGATATAAGAAGCACAGATTTAATAAATTTGGATATTAAAATATAAAAATACTTGAATGAAGATTACTTAAACAATCAACAAAAAAAGTTATCCAATATAAATACAATCAAGTTAAAATGTGGATATCTTATACAAAGTCCCAATTCAAATATTAAGCACACATACAAAATAAAATTAATACAACAGACCGCATTCTACAGATTTGTAAGGATTAGCTTGGCAACTAAACAAAGTACTATATAAAATTAAGATTTTTTAAAAAATAGAAGCATTTATTCTAATAAATAGGACTACTTATCCTGATTAGAAATTATGATTCTGCAAAACCAATAGCCTCAATCATAGATTAAATGAATATCATCATACCAATTTTTCAGCAGTATTAAAAATTAGAATGCGATAAAATGTACTTCAATAATAAACATATATCAAGATTTCTCATAATAAGCACAATTAACTTTAAAAATGAAACAAAGGAATGGCTTTAAAAAAAATTCTTAATGCACACTAAGCACTTTTCTGAACTCGGATGCACCACACATATACGGGAACATAAAAATTACAAGAATGCATTACTCATTGATTTAAATAAATGCATTAACAAACACAAAGCACTTTTATAAATTTTGATACCATTCTTCGCACAACATATGCACAAAAATAGTATAAATGTTACAATAATTTATTGACTATCTACAAATTGTTTTAAGAAAATTAATTTTTGTTGTAATTCTACTTTAAAGTTTTTGTCATAAACTTGTTACATTGAATATGTCTATAAACATTAATGCAACAATAAATGCCAAAATAATTTAATATGTTCTGAATTAGAAATTGGTGGATCTAATTAGCAAAGCTGAAATTAAACCACAGCATATAAAGGCGCAGGAACAACAATTATAAAATCCAATATAGTTTTAGTATGGAGAGCTAAAAGTAGTAATAAGAAATAGCACATAATCTCTGTCTCACACAATCTGATCAAATGTAACTGGATGCTTTCAAAATTACTTATTTTTCCGAATTTATCCAAAAAAAAAATCTGGATAAACGGCGTTTGAATTACATCTATGAAAAAGAATATGGATGGATGTACATTTCACAGAAAAAAATTCGGACTCCAGAAATGAGCTAACCAGAAATTGAGAAGAAAGGAAATAATTTGGGTTCACTCCTTTTCACAAAGAGATAATGATTTGTAACTTTCATCAGTTTTTGTTTACTAAATGCAATATTTGCAAGCAATTTTGTATAAGCAGCATTATATTAGGGAAATAAAAATTATTTTAAAATACTTAAATTCAATACAGTATACTGATGATAAGTAATTAGAATAGCATGAGTATTTGTAGCTAATTTGTTAATTTTTAAACGCGGATATGCAAAACGTGCCTCATCAAGACTCATAATACATATCGACCAAATAAAATTTGAAATATTAAATGGTATTAAAAAAATTTCCATCTAAACTGATTTTTTTCAAATTAAATAATGGTGCTCGGCAAGGAACTGACACATGCTTTAAATGCCACCACATAACAATACGACAATTTTGTTGAATTGGGTACCAAATGGAAATAGGAAAACATAAGGCGATATGGCGCATTATCGATCTAAACAATAGAAATTTCGGGGGGAGGGAGGGGTCGAGTAGGCATGTGCTTGGGAGGCAACAGTTGTATCAGGCACTAGCTTCAAAGAGAAATGATAATGATTCACAAAACGTACTATAGCAAACATGGTAGCTTTAATGAAACATATATATGCAATTCACATGCACATTTCATTTGAATATGGGTAAGATTCAGAAAATGCAGTAAGCAAGAGCAATCAGAAAAAAAGTTAATGGTGAGGGACTTTCAACAAATCAATATTTTTAAATATAAAACTCCAAGTATCTAAACTGAATTGTAATAGGACAGAAATATGTTAAATATCACAGCATATTTTTAAAAATAAATAACATAAATCGCAATAGGAATCATACATATAATTTCAATTTTCCTTTCATTTGCATAAACTTTGGAATCAAAACATAATTTATTTGATATAATCCACATAATTAAAAGCATCCAGATCATTTTAGGTAATGTAGAGTGGAATCAAATTCATAACTTTTTTTTAATCTGGTGATAAACTTGCACCATTTTATTGGAATTAAAAACATCTAAGCTTTACGTGTACTGCAAATATAACTATGAGGAAGCATATCCACTAATCTTTGGATTTTTTTAATATGAAGGAATTCCGTGTTTTTCCTGCAAAATAAAAGAAAAGTACCTCTGAAGTGGACCATTATGATCTAACTCAAATTCCATGTTTCAATTCATCTCCCTCATGTCTGTGGTATCCACTTTATACTAGTAAGTTTAATACCATTATAGTAACTGTTGCATCAGAATGGTAAAGCAAAACATAAAGGTGCCATAATATTCATTTACACAATGTAATCAAATTATAATTCCAATGTTTTTGCAAATAAAGGCAGTAATGTAATCGTTATTTACAATATCTAATTTACTGCAATTTATGTCAGTGCTAAGTTTATAAGTAAGGAAGGATATTCAAAATATATATTTGACCTTCATGCAATTCAATTTAATTACTTAAAGATACATGTACTGTCGCTCCAAGTCGAACTCGGATGTCAAAGAAACAATACTAACACAGTCAAAATGCGTAAACTAAAAATTATAGCAATATAGTTAAATGAATTTTCAACAGTATATTTATTGCAATTATAAAAATAAACCCAAAATTATAAATTAATTTAGTTTAATCAAAAATTATAGCAAAATAAAAAAAAATGCATAAGCCAAACTCGGAAGGATAAGATTTTAATAGCTAGTTAATATTTCAAATAATTATTTTGCATACATTTAAGGTGTTTAGGCATAGAACGCAACTATTCTTCCACAAAAATTTGGGTTCAAAATTTTCTCATTCCTGAAACATTCTTTTCAATTCAACTTTACATGAAAAGCATGCTCTCGGACTTTTCTCTTAAAGTATTATCATAAATTTTCGAGGGAATTTATATAGGGAACTTCGGAGTGGAGTGCCCACGACAAAAGGAAGTTTATATAGAAGCCAGGAATGCACTCCATAAACTTTATGTTTCGAATCATTATCCAGATAAAATCGCCAGTTGTTTCCAAGAGAAAGTTCAAGCACATATTGTTGCAAGTTTTTCTTTAAAATGTTGATGTATATGTTCTGATCCATTATTCCTCCAATAAAATGAAAGGTTCTTGGATTAGTAGCAGAAAATGAGCCCCAGACCATGACTGACACACCACCATGCTTCAGTTACTTTAAAATTTCCTCCAAGAGTAAGGCTTTCCATTGGAACCAAAAATGTAAAATTTGCTCTCACTAGTAAATAAAACATTTTACCAATAAGAAAAATCATTGTTTGCAATTTTCTTGAGAATTTAAGTCCTATTTCCCGCATTTAAGTATTGGTCAGATTTCGCTTACGTATGAAGGGCTTTTGTATGGCTTTAATTCAGTTGAGATCTGCTTAATGGAGTACATTTCTTATTATTGATGGACTAACTTTTACCCCTTATTCCTTTCTAGCAATAATAGATAGCTTTGGTGTGATAAGGAACGGATTTGCTTTTATTTTTGATTAAATATCGGTCATCTGCTTCTTTGGAAAACTATTTGTGGATTGTCTTAGGCTTACTTTCCACACGAATTATTGTTTTTGTAGTGTTTTATGATGCCATAAACCATTGAATGACTTGTGGACAATACCCGATTTATCTAGCACAAACTTTCGATCTTCAGTATGTTTAATAACCAATTTTCTTAGCTCAATGTTCGTTCGGCCCCTTTTGTCTTTGATATTTTAATTAAAAAACTAATATTTATTTCCACAATAAATGAAAATAAAATTGAAATTTTGCTCTATCCGATTAAAGCGTTAGTAATTTTTATCTAACATTTCAATTAGTTGTTGCTTAATTGTTAAATATCCGCGGACTCTTTTTCACAAACTTTATTTTTATATCTAAATTTTTAATTATAATGTATGAATAGGCATTATTTGGTTTTGTTCTTAGCTGTTAATTCACCGTTTAGAAAAACCCATTTCGCGTTTTTTTCTTCTCCAATTCATTTTAGCAAAACAAGTTTTTTCCCTCCCCGTGGTGTCCGTGTTTAGCTTGAAGTGATAGTATATTATATTATACAAACACACACTATTTCGTGAAATTTTATTTTGTTTAATTTTGTACAGAGGAAAACTTAAATTTTGTCACTGCAATGTCATCATCTTCCTGTATCTTAACAGCATTCAAATGAAATTTTTATAAAAGTTGCCTAGTTTATCTGGGTTTGAAATTGTGAAGCAAAAAATATGTTAGGCATACATTGACATAGAATATTTCACAATGTGCTTTCATAAAATTCCACATTATAAACTTAAAAAGTACGTTATCACTATCAAGTTATATGCATAAAACGAACTGAAAAACTGGAATTTTCAAAAAATCTTAATTTCATGGGTAAATGTTATTTTAATGCATGCAAATATTGTGCACAACAACAAAAAGGGATTAACTTTAAATCCTTAATCACTTTTGGTGAAACCTGGCACTCCCAGATAATTCCTTTCTTCAATTTCTAATTGGTCCCCTAAATGTCATGTGATTGAATCTTCACTATAAAATGTAGTCGTGTAGAATTCTTTATATGGTTTAAATTCAAGAACAGTTCATCCAGTCTTTCTGAAGCAATTAAAAAAGCGCAGTTGGATACTTTTAATCAGTTATTGTGCATATTATAAAGAAATGCAGCCAATTTCAGCAATCACAAATAAATATTTATGTTTCTTATGCAATTATGAACTTTTACAATACTAATAGATTATTGGATTATATACTCTTATAATAACAAAATCAACTATTTTCAATACCATTATTTCTTTCCCCTCTAAAAAGGTGCAAATGTTTCTTTTATTATTAATTTAGGTGACGAATAATTTTCAAAGGTAGATGCTGAAATATGAATGGTAATGCCAATGTAGAAAGTCACAATATATATATAAAGAGCAAAGCAGTCTGAATGCATCATCTGCATAGCATAATAAAACATTATTTAGGAACAGATTTTATAATCAGATTCTTATAATAATGAGCTTTCAATAGTAATCTATGAAATACATACCAAAAATACTGAAGTAATTTTTTTTAATGAGAACCAGAAAACTATTTATGCAAATAAGAAAAAAAAAATCAGTTCATAACCATACATCTAGAATTATTGCTCACATTGACCTATGTCTTTAATCAGAGAATTTGAAGGTTATCAAGAAAGCATTAAAAAATAGCTTAATTCCATTTCTTGATGATGTAGGCGACCAAAATAACACCTTTTAACAAAATTAGGCATAACTTTGATTTCTAAAATAAAATCTAGAGTTGTAATAGATACAAGTAGCCCTCAATATAAAACAAATGACTCAACTAATATGACAAATTACCTTTGGCAGTCAAATCTGTTTTCAATATTGTAGGAATGAACAAATAGAGATCCTAAATACACTGCTACAGAATCATGAGCCATTCATTCTATAATGATGAAGGTACAGAGTATGCATGAACACCTGTCTTCATTGATAAGCACAAGGGAATCAACATTGGGATTAGGTTATTGTAGACTTCATGTCAGAATTAAATTCCATCATGCTGCTTATATTAACCAATCCTCAAAAATGTGAATAGTGCAAACTTGTGTTTTATCATCTTATAAATACAATATCACAATTAGGGAATAGAGTTTACACTAAGGAATGAATATAGTTACTGAGAATATTTGTCCAGATTGATATTAACTTACATGGTGATAATCGGTACAGCAGAATAAATATTATGATATGGCTCAAAAAATGACTTAATCATGTGTGGTAAATAATCTGAATTATTTGAATCTATAATCTTATGTATCTTAAATCAGAGCCAGAAACACTAAGTTTTAAAACATTTAAAGAAATGACCTTTTCCAAGAACATGATCCAAGATTTTATGACTTTTGCACTACTGTCTCTTCATTAGTATAATTAACAAGTGAATTTAAAATGGTATCCCATACATAAGCAACTTGTTGATAGTTTTCCTAATTGCGTTTTGTTATTAACAAGATTTATGAGCAAAGTATTCAGTTCAGCAATCACTTTATTAACTTTGTTTTGTTTTTTAAATCAAAACCATATATAATGTCAACTGATCTTTACCATTCTCTGTACATTTTTATCTCCATTGAAGACAATCAACTGCATTTTTTTAGCATGAAGTTATAATTTTAGATACTGTGACTTAAGACACAGCAAAAAATACTGCTACCTTTCTTGCTGAAATATCCATTACACAAATCACAATAATATGGCAGCATAGAACATCAACAGTGACATAATTCATTTGGAACTGAACAAAACACTATCTTGATGACAAAGTGCTTGAAGCATGTAGATCAGCTTATATAAGTAATAACATTACACAAAACTTTAGTGTCACCTACAACTTTCATTATATTGTGTAAATAAAGATAAGACTTTGGCAATATTTTAAACCACACCCTATAAATATAACTATTTTGAACATATAAGTCATTCTTAATTTCATAGCAAAATCTATGTAAGGACTGGTAAATCACACATTTTGTAGTCTAAAAAAGAACTTCCAAATGAAAAGCAAAATATCTTGTTAAGGAAGAAAAAAACCAGCATTAAATTTCAATGCAACACTAGAATATTTTATTAAGTCATGGAAAACTGTTCTTTAGGATATATTAAACAATTTTAGCTTTTAAATTGGAGAAATTTTTTCCATAATTTTTTTCATGAGTTCCATTTTTCAATAAACTAAAAAGTCCATTTCGAAAGTATTTTCACATTATAGTGAAATAAAATAAATGTTATAGATTGCCTTTCATATCGATTATGATTTAGAACTGTAATTTTGTTTCCTTAGATCACTTTTATTGACACATTAAAATTTGGCAAAGGACTTTAATTAAATGAATCAAGCATTTTATGAAACAAACACTTTTTTTCCCCTTGTGCTTACTATATATAGAGAGAAAGAGAGATTGAACTCACCTTCCAAGAGGCAATATATTGGTGAAAATAAGACTCCATTAGTGTCTGTAAGTTCACACGGAGTTGTATCTGGATATAAAATATGCAAATGATCAAAATAAAATGCATTAAAGTTATACTTAAATATGACACCAATTTACAAAAAATAAATTTTTACTCTGCTGATAAGAACTAAATTTTAAACCAAAATTTTCCATCAGATAAAATTAAGCAAAAGAAATTTTTACCATATATAAGTCAATTAACATAGTTTTGTAAGAGCTACATACAATAAAAATTCAACACATTTTGATTTCTTTGAATTATCATTTGACATTAAAAAGTGGGCACAAGGCCATTAAATATAGTTGTAGGAGCAGAATTAGTCAACATATTGTAAAAGAGCATAAATTTCCTATTTAAAGTTTCCAATAATTAAAATCTTCACTTTGATTATTCATATTATAAATTGAAATCAATAAATCAGACTACAAATAAGAAGGGAAAGCATAAAACAAATATTGAACAGGGGTGCTTCAACTTTCTTAAGAAAGCGTATTGAAATAGTTCAAAATAGTAAAATTCTATCAATTTGAAATGGAAAAAACACATAAAAGGGTCTAGGTTTGAAAAAAGACAATACACAGAAACCTCTTCACAAGCACAATCAGAGGATGAATAGTTAAAACAATGTTTGTTTCAAACCACAAATTTTATTCCAAAAAAAAAATTATTCATAAAAAAAATTGCATAGCCATAAAAGATAGCAATTAAAATGAAGAAATGTCAATATTTCCACAGCATGTGTCATCATTACATCACTGAAGAGCGCCTACTAACAAAGCATATTGTAATACAGCATAGAAATCAACATAATTATATATTAGCACATTTATTGCATTGCAACCTAGTTGTTAATGAGAATCTCAAGTATGTATAATAAAAATTTATTCTGTAATTAAAATGTACAAAAAAGTAAGTTTCAATTTCAAAAAGTATTATTTATGCATTGACTTAAATACATTATTTTCATAAAAGAACAGATAGATAGAACATGATTAAATGCTTTTCTGTGGATAAGTATTTAATCATGCATTCTTCCTAAGATTAGATCAATATTCAGTAAAAATTAATTTTTTTATGAATTTACTCAGAGTAACTGAATTTTAAAAGCCATGCAAACAAACAAAAAAAACTGATTTTGAGCTTTTGCATTTCATTCATCACAATCCTTGTTGTTCATTCACCTTCTCTTCTATAAGCCAAATGTTTGTCTAGTCCTTTTCCAGAAGATTAATGTGATCTCATTACTTTACACTATTGAAAAAAGGTTATACGATTATTTTTATTTAAACATATTGCTTCTAGGCAAAGATGGAACATCATGCAGAGCCTAAAACTGGCTACAAATGTAGACTGAATTATTTTAAAGATTCAAGTCAACTGCTCTTCTTTTCAAATAAATTATTTTAAATGACTTCATACTGCTGATTAGCTAATAATTTAAGTTAGTTACATTTTCTTAACAATTCAACTAAACTTTAGAGTTCTAAACAAGAAACATTCAATACATCCCTATATATTATGAGGCAAAAAATTTCAACACTTCCTTTTTTTAAATTAAATTACTTCTCTCTCTTTTTTGACAACTAGCAATAATTTTTTTAATGACACATGAAGGAAATCCATAATTAATACACGAAAATAGTTTCTGAAAAGCTCTGTGTTTGCATGCTTCAAATAACAGAGCAATATACATAGCAAAATATTCTATATTAGTTTTTAATGAAGCAAATGTCTCAAAAGGCAATCGACATGCATTAAACATAAAGAATATCATAGCAAGATTTAGACGAAACCGAAATTAATCATCTAAGAAAACAAAACAAGAATTACCTGGTCCCAAAGAATCGTAATCGGTAAACATATCCGATTTGCAATTTTTCTTATTTTTTCTTAATGGCTGTGAGCTTTTCTTTAACAACTAAAATTGGGGAGCAGAAGAAAATTATAAATACAAATAATAATAATAAATAAATAAAGGTTTATTTAATATGACAATACACACAAATAAAACACCTCAAAATTTCAGAACTTCAATAAAGATGCGGGTAGAGAATACAGACAATTTTGATATTTTATCAGGTTGACTACCACTCATTCATATTAAAGAATTTAAATGTCCAGCAGCAATATTGAACACTGGTTAGAATAATGTTGCAGTGACAACATTACTTCAGAGAAGCGATTTTAAAAATTTTATAAGCATATTAAGAAAAGTTACTGTCCTAAAAAAAATTTAAGAATAATTTGAATGACGTTGTGAAAAACTAGCATTACTTTTTTCCCTAAGTGGACCAGCATACAGAGAAAAAAGATATTGTTTTTTTATAAGGGTTTCATGACCAAATCCAATTACTAATTCCCAATTTTGAACTCCAATTATTAAGCTGAATAGTTTTCTTCGTTTGTAAGGGAATTGTTGAACTGAGTTACTTTCGTTTATAACAATTAAGTAAATTTTATAGCAATGATGTCAGACACAATAAGGATTGTCAATGACAACATGATCAATCATTTTTAGCTATGTGTTTTGTTAATATATTAGCGAATTATATTTTTATAAAGAATGATTGGAGATGGTTGATATAATTTTATTTTATGTCCTGTTTATTCAAAGCTGAAATAAAGTGTTTAAGATGCAAATGTTTCACCACTTAACTTCCACACAAAACACACCCAGAAATGTTTTACCCTCACATCTTGCGATTGTTAGCTGGATGCACATATCAATATTCTCCAAATGAAAAAAGCACAGCAATAAACCAGAAAACGCCAACTAACTCGCATGTACACCTTTAAAGAATCAAGACTCCAAGTTTGTTTACACCAAGTGATCTATCTCATCCAAATCAGAAACTGATCACTTAATAAGGAAAGACTATATGCCACTAAATCGATTGTCATAAAATCTGTAGAAGTTATCACTATTGAATAGCATTTAAAAAATTGAAAGATGGTTCAATTTTCAAATTACGCATGCACGACATTGGACTGATAAGAATGGAATGTTGCATCACACCTAAAGGACATTGGTTGTAAAGGGTCATACGTTCCTACTTTCAAAATACATATTTTAAATTTTTAGGTTTTTGCAAAGACAACTGCCGGAGTGGTCATAATATTTTGGATCTTTAGACTATTATTTATCTAGAACCATATAAGATTAGAATTAATAATACTTACACTAATATCATCTGTCGAATTCAATCTGTGTGATCTTCTTCTAGCTGTTATGCTCTTTTTAATGGAAACAGCCTTAAAAAATTCAGTATTTCAGCAGAATATTTATTTGAATAATTGAAGAGCTTTTTAATTCAAACAAGAAATCCAAATTATAAAATAAATATCTGGCTATATTATAGAGAAGTAGGGAAAATATCAATAATAAATACATGCAACACAGATAATGACAGTATAGTGGTAGATTATATGAATCATCTTATTTTAGTCAGTTGTCATACTGAAAGTACTATTTAAAATGCAATTAAGTCAACTAAAAGTAATTGGTGTATGAAATGTTCACAAGGGGTTGTCTATATAATTAAAATTGAACTAACTTAAATATTTCACATTAAAACACTTATTTTGATTTATGTGAGTAGACTCTTATTGGAAATTTTTTTGTCTAGAATACAAATTTTGGTTATTATACCATAATAACATAGGAGTATATTTGATATTTCTTGTAAAGAGGTCATCCTATACCAGGGTTTCTTAATGTGTAGATAATGAAACTTTATTTTTAAGAAATTTTAAAAGCATCATATATAGACTCTACTTGTTCTTTTAATTACAATTAAAAAAAGAATGAAGAATGTACAATAGAAAAAAGAAGAAAGTATTTAAAATGTTACTGTGAAAGATTAACTAACACCATAACATAAAGACAATTTCTAAATAAGAAAATAAAAGTTAATTCTAAATATATTCTTTGTTTCTTATCATTTAGAGCCTTTTAAATTTTAACCGTTAATTGGCCTCTTTTAAATCAAATTTATTCATTTTTATTTATTTTTATATATAGCCTGCCATTTGGCTAAAAACAAAATGATTTTAACCAAAGAATTTATCAAGAATGGAAATATACTCTCAATCAAATGCGTGATAAAAGTTTTCATGGCAATTGATAGATTCAAAACCTATATTTCAAGACACCCTGATCTATTTCAAGTATATAAATACATGCAAAAATAATTGAAATATAATACCATATCCTTACATTATGCTTGTTCAATTCCTGTGTACTTATTCCCATAATTCTGGAGTTAACAGTGGTAAATGCTTTTGAATTTTTATGTTGCCTTGTACTTCTTCTTACAGGCATGACAAAACTGAAAACCTGCAAATAAAAAGGTTCATTTTACACTCATAAATACAAGTTTAAGATACTATACTGATAAGTTTAAAATGTATGCATATAACAGCAGTACAACTGATAAAGAGAATACACATAACTATTGATAACATAAATGAGTAAAACAACCATTCATTCAAATTAAGTTTAACCTGCATTAAGGAATTATAAATTGAATGATGAAAAACTCCCAACAATAATCTATATTAATTTATTACAGAAGGAAAAAAAGCAATAGCATCAAGTGCTAATAAAATTACAGAATTTTCTCCACATGAAATTTCCGAATGAAAGATAATAACTTTCAGAATATTTAACCATATATGAAGCTACCATTCCGATTTGATATTATACAGCTGTTATCGTGTAAATAAATATAAATACTTATGAAATATAATCTTTAAAAAATTTATATTTGAGATTTTTAGGGAAATGTAAACAAATCTACGAGTTTTGGTTGCTTACTTTTCTTTCCTAATTTTATAATATACTTACACAATACAGTATAATTTACAATTAAATTGAGTATGCAATTTGAAGATCTTCCTCCTTGATTCTAATTGCCTTGATCCTAATTTGAAAGAAATCAATAATTTTGAAGTTAGCAGAATCAAAAATATAGATATTCATTTTGCCAACATACTTAAATATAACTGATAATTTGCCGAGAAAAAATTGCTCCATTAAATAACAAGGTAAATTTTTCTCGGCTTCTTCTACAGATAAAACCGACATCAACTACCAACCAAATACTATTTAGAACAAAATGCCACAAAAATTAATATGATAAAAATTTGAAATAGATTAAAAGCTTTCATTTTTAATATGCAAAACAAAATCTATTAGAAAAAGTTCTCTGAATCATTAGGTGAAGACCACATTTGGTTTTTGGATGAGCAAATTCAAAATAACCATGTTGTGAAAGTAAAATGGCAAGTATTTCAATCTGATATGTTTGCAGACCACAGATATAATGGCTCATCTACAATCCACTGATTCATTAAAAAGTCTACATTGATAGGATGAAAAACATTCAAGATTGTCAACAAATAGATCAAATAAAAGCCCTTGTGACCTAGTATAAACATGGGGGAAATTTCCGGTTACGACTTTGCCTTCAGTGAATTTTCTCACCATCTCTGTGTTTCAGTTCAAATTTAATGGTGGATATTGAAATTTTTTCGATATGTCTTACATTTTCACTTTGCCATTTTCACTTAAATAGGAATCTGATTAAATCTAATATTTTGTTTTGATCAGATTAATGTTTTGATCATTGCTATAACTGAAGTGTTCTAGAAATTTCAAATATTACTAATAGAGATTTCGAATATATAAATCTCCTTGGTAAGTATCACAATTTTCTCCATAGCTCTTAGAATTGCAAATATCTCCTAGAAGAAAAAACTAATGTCATTATTTAGTCTTGTTTCATTTGATATTCTCACTATCAAAACATATCACTCCACACCAAACTGTTTTTAATTTAGAATCTTCCCCTATTGGTACTCATAAGGAGAAAAGTCATATTTGTTCATGATGATAATTTCACCTTTTTGATATGTAGAGACCTTTCTTTCAATGGCAATTCCTCACTTAAAGAGATTATACTTAACTTCATTTAAGGCAATGTCTAAAGGAACAGATCCTGTTGAAGAGACTATCATATGTTATGGCTATTTTGTAAAACGCAATAGTTTTTATATTAGAAAGATATACTAAATTTTATTATCCAGGCTGATGTGCTTTCCACAACTTTTACAGAAATGTATGCAAGTATAACAACATTAAGCCAAACAAACATTTTTCATAAAGCCATAAATAAAAGTAGCAAGTCATTATCAGCTTTCTGTGAAACATGATAAACCCAAGTTCTTTCCTCTAACAATTTTTGGCTAATCCCCTAAATGTATTCATGGAGCATCTTCAATTAAATGAAACCTTACTAATGAAATACAAAAAAAAAAAAAAAAAAAAAGTATATTTCCCAATACTTTGAATCTAGAAATCAAGGGAGTATATTAAACTTCCAATTCCCTGTGTTTATTAATTTAATATATTAATTGGTTTATTAATTAAATCATTTAAATAATACTCGAGCTTCTCCACATCATTTGATATGTACACAACATGCTCAAGAATAATACATCATATTTTTTCAAAGAAAATTCCTGCCCTAAATGCATTAAAACTTAGAACACACTTCTATAGTTTTCTTGACGTCTTCAGCATTAGTGCAAATAGGATATTCTTAGATTCCTGATTATACAATAATAACATTATATAAAAAATGAAACTTATTGACTAAGATGAACAGAAATAATATTATATATATATATATATATATATATATATATATATATATTAAAGGACAATTTGCTCATTAAGAAACAAAAATTTCATATACACAAATAATAAATTACTCACATTTACATTTAATAAATTTTTATCACCAAATATTTATTTAATTGAAAAACTCAAAGTAGATTTCATTAATTTTTAATTATTCTATTAATAAAAGTAAACTATTCTAATTCAATATTCTAGATAATTTAAGAATTGTTTAATATATCAAATTAAAATCTATACACAATAAATTCTACAGCCACATTTAATGAGCATTTAGTGTTGAGAAAACTCATTTGATCAAAACAAATTTTGATTCTTAGATAAAATTAAAATTTCATAGAAAATATTTGGATTTAAATAAATAAGAAATATTATGGTACTATCTACATCAAATAATTGGTTTAAAAAACTACAGCAGTAAGAAACTACAAATGTATTTCCTAATATAAAAAAGAAATAAAGAAGTGGAAAAGGAAAATTAATACTTTTAATATTGTGCCTACTGTTAAAATGTCTATTACAACTGCAGTACCAATGATCAACATTTTCATGAAAGTACCTTGGTGCAAACTCTTCCTTTAATACCGATCATAACTTCATGAAATATTAATTAAAGCATTAATTAGTCATATTTTGTAACAAACATTATAATGCAAAAACTTAATCTTTCTTGGCCTCACGGAAAGTGAAAATGTAAAGAATGACGAAGACATTAAACCAAATAACAAAGGTACTGTTACAAACTTGTGTAAAATGCAAATAATTAATTTACTTAACACATAATCTTGAGGATTCCCATGATAAAAAGGCTTAAAAGTAGCAATAGATTAAGAACATAAATTAGAATGGAACTCAAAACCAAAAGAAAACAGCTATAAATTTTACTAAAATTAAAGTAATTAAACTATACTTTTTAGAGTCCAATACATTAGCAAAATTTCCTAGACACATCATAAGGTAAATTGAGATTTTCCACTTCAAAACAAGCTTCTGACTGCCGACATGAATGAATGAATTTTTGCACAGTTTAGAATATGTTTGATGCAATTTTAACTTATCAAACTGAATCAATCAATTTCGATTTGAATGAGAACATGACTGGCAAGGAAAGAAGAAAATAACATTTCTTTACAAATTCAGAATCCACCCCCTCTTCCTTTTTTTTTAAAAAAAAAAAAGCTTTAAAGTATGCAAAAAATAATGCAATACAAAATCACCTATAGTAAAAGTTACTTAAATCTGAAATTTCTTTTTAAATTATGAAATTTGAAGTATTAATTTGTGTTAATTCATATAGTAAATAATTCAATAATGTTTCAATATTCTTTTTTCAAAAACAAACCATTTAAAAAAAACAATGAAATAAACCATTTAATGAGAAAGATTTTTTAATAGTAAATTCTGTTGCATAGCTTCTTAGACATTTACTAACTTCAGATATAAATGAAAACAATTTTAAGCAGAATATTGAGTGAAAAGAAAAATATGATAAATCAAATATATTCCAGTAACTATATATTTTTACAAACAAAGTAGAAATATTTAACAAAAAATGAAAATATAAATAAAAAACAGCACCAAAAATAAAACTTTAAAAAATTGAAGGAAAAAAAAGTAATTCTCAAAAATATTATCTAATCATTTGTCAAAAAAGTGCCCTATTTTGGGAAAATTATTTAATGAAAATGTTTCCAGTAAATCTAAATTACAGTACTAAGTTAACTAGTTTTATCTGATGTAAGGTAAAATGCAGAAATCACATAGCCAGGGTTGGATTAAGCTTTCTAGGGGCTTTTTGGCAATACATGTCTAGACTATTGCTTTTGCTCCTCCCCTTTCAACTTTTAAAACTAGATTTTTTTTTTTCATTATTAATTTTGTGTTAGCAGCAAATATTAATAATTTTTTTAAATTATGGGCTACTTTATGCAGATAGTTCAAAATGCAAATTTTGAAGTCATTATAAACTAGATTGTAAAAAGCAATATAATCTAAATTATATTTGATAATACTATCATAATTTTTTAAAATTATAAAATGCTATCATTTAAGCATATTAAAACATAAGAATAAATAAGCAACTTGTAAAAAATTAGTAGGAAATAGTTTTAATACTGTTCCAAAATTTAAACAATACTTGATTTTAATTTGAATAAGTTCAAGTATGTGGTCCTAGAAATTCATACAAAGCACAAATTAAATTACTTTGAAAATATCACAAACAAAATACCAAAGCTTCAAAGGAGTAGTCTACTTTACCTATTTAAAAGTACGACCCAGCATACTAATGTTTAAAAACAAATATTAGCATGAAATACAATACTGAGAGATATCAAGAAATTTATATACACTGTGTGTTTGTGTATGGGGGGAGATGACCTCCCCACATACAACTCATTTACAAAATACCCACCCTCACATACAAAGAAATTATATTCTACATTTTTTCATAACTATTCTTTAAATCAAAAATTAACAGTAAGTGCTGTTTTTTTCTTCTGCAGAGGAATTTATTACATTTTTTCATTACTTATTTCTATAATTCCATGATCTACAGTCCAGTTAAACTTTAGAATTTCAGTTTATATTTAGTAACCAGTTATTAACAACAATAGAAAGAAAAAAAATTTTATGGGTACATCTCATTTTTTTAAAAACCTAAACACATTTTTTTTTTTTTTCAATTTAAAATTCTAGCTAAGAAGTACATTATGTTAACAATTTAAAAGCTACTGATTGGCAGATAGAATAACTCATTTCAACTGTAATAGTAAAAAGATCAAACTAAACCCAGAAGTGAAAATAAAGGACCACAAACATAGGTTTTTTTTTTTTAATGAATGAAAAGTAACCTAAAGAGCAACTAAAAATGATCAAAGTAAGCTTCTCATTTTTTATCGTTAGATTGAGAATTATCTTGTGCATTCAATGTCATACCATATGAAGAGTTCCATATTTTTACTGTCCCTTATTTGCAATCTTTTTCATATATTTTGAAGAGATTTTTCTAAATATTTTGCAATTTACAAATATATAAATATATTAATTTGTTGCTTTGGAAGTTAAAAATAAAGAATAGAATTAGAAAAAATCAGTAGCTTATAGGATTCATCTTTTCAGCTGACATATTAAAAAAACACACACACACACACAAAGAAAGTATAAGGGATGATATGTCTGAATTTAAAATAGTTTAGAAAGCTTTAAAAGCTGTTACAACTTCTGAACTCTGAAACATAGTAAAAGATATTTAAAAAAGTGTTTTTAATGATTATTAAACTAAAATTCTAGTATTCAATGGCAGATAATTTTTCTTTATTTTAACACTTAATGCTTCTAACTGGCTTAATTTCCAGTTAACACTAGTTTAAAACTACACTAGTTTATTTCAAAATTTTATTTTCCTTCAAAGAAAATAATTAATATATTATAAGAGAACAATTATACTACTAATAAAGATGAATATGGGTCATTTTCAAATTTGACTCATTTTTAAGTTTAAATTAAAAAAAAAATTCAAATTAATTATTCTTGTTGATTGATGCGAATTTCTACATGTGTCCTGTAGATGATTTTATGATCAGCAATTAAATTTGAATTCAGACCAGTAGGGTATTTGAAAGTCACTAAAAAACCAAAAAAAGTCAGGTCTGTTATCAGACATTTTTTTTTAAAGTTTCAATACAGAATAACAATTTTTTTTATGTTCAAATTGTTATTGTTGTAAGAAATTAGTCTAAAATAAAAGTATATTATACATTTTTTAATAAAAATAATAATTTTTTTTTTTGCATTGTAAACATCAGTTCTGTTATTTTTTTTGTTTTAGTATTTTATTTTTTCACTTAAACGATTTAAATTTATATTATACTGTATATTTAAAATAATATCATTAAAAGGTTTCATGTATCTGTCATATGACCCCCTTTTTTGATATTCTTTGTAAAACCTTATTTTAAAAAATTCTAGTATATATATATATATATACATTGTCACAAAGTAACAGACCTGACATTGGGTTACAGATCTGACATTGAGTAACAGACCTGACTTTAAGAAACATAAATGTTAAAGTATTTAAGTTTTTAGTTCTAAAAATTATAATTTTCAAACAAAAATGCAAAATTATAAACTAATTTCTATTTATTAAGTAAATTAATGTAACATTTTGGTATTCAAGCAGGAAAAAATTATGTGAAAAATAATAACTGTTTAACGCTTTCCAAAAACATTTAATGCATTTGGGAACTCGTAGTATAATCTGTGTCCTTTTAGCTTCAATTTAGCTGCAGGTATTATGGATTTGATTTGTTCATATAGAACATAAGAAACATCACTTTCATTCACTTGGAAACTCTTTCTTGTTTCGTCTATGGCATTTAAGCACATAATTTTTAATTCACCATTTTCTTGGGCTATAGCAGCATAAGTATATTTATATTTTCTTCTATTTTCTCCAGTAAATTCAACAAGAAGATATACCCCCTCATGGATATCATCAGGTGAGAAATTGCCAATAGTACAGGCTAATGGGACCACATCTTTTTTTATTTTGATCGTTGAAACAGAAATATCATCATCATTATTTGATAAAATTGCAGAAGTTTGGGTCTTTTCTGTTTTTACTTTTTTAAATTTCATAACAAATTTTTTAGGTTTATAGCACTTGCAAAATCCCCAATTGAAAGACCCTGTTGACTTTTTCTGCTGATTTTTCTTCAAACATAAACAACTGACATTTCTATAGAATATTTCATTTTTCTATTCAATTGCAATTTGGTGCATTTTTCTAGTTTCTGGCAAATTTGAAATACGTCTTTTGGCAGGTAGATTATTTTTGATTTTATTTATGTCATCTTCTGTTACAAAAAATAAATGAATACTTGTATTAGATTTAAGTTTGAGAAAATAGGACTCAGCATCACAAATATCTGTCCCATGTGCAACTAACTCATTAGCAGCCCGTTTTAATGCTGCACCAATACCGTCTGCTGCTCCTTTTCCATGCCCACTTTCAAAAAAATTCCAAGTGTCTTTGGTGAAGTTATGGTCCAATAACTGTTCATTAAACAAATAAAAGTTTTTCTTTTACCTATACTGTGTACTTGTTCCATCCATATTTACATCGAAATAAATTTTTAAAAAAGTTCAATGTTATAGAAAAATTTATACATGTACTGAAACAATCTTAGCTAAAATATTTTTGGTAACATTATTTAAAAAAAAAATATTTTAGAAGCTTATTAAGTTTATAATTTTTTTTGTTAAAGTTTCCTGATAACATTTTGTATTCTTTGAAACAAATCTAAAAACATATATATTATATCTGCACTATGAAAAAAAACCTAGTAATATAAATATAAAAGGCCAACACTTTAATTCATATAAATTTACATCAACATTTATTTTTAATATTGAGTTTAAATCATTGATACAACACTATTCAATTAATTTTTACATTTAAGCCTCCATTTTCTCCAATAGAAATAACACAGCATTCATTATTCCTTCTTTATGTAAAAAACAAAATTGTTGCTGTAGGTCATGTCCAGTCTATTACTTTTTAATGGTAACAGACCAGACAAGTAGCAGACCTGACAAATTGACTATTAATTATTCTTTTGCTACCATGTTTACAATTTTTAGGCTTAAGACATTATGGCTTAAATAAAGTTCAAATAGTAATTATTTTGTGGCAAGCATTTTAGATGAGCTCATTAATTAAAGTATTTAAACTAGGTAACAGCTCTGACAACATAAAAAAATACTAACTTCAGTAGAATCCAAAACTTCTTTAAAACATCCTGTTAGCTTAACTTCAAACTTTAAAATGACTTTAGCTGCACAAGGAATCATGAAGTCTACATTAAAAAATTGTGGCGCTTCTATGAAGTGATTTTGTAAATAATTACCTTTGGTAACAGACCTGACAATTCTCTCGGACAAAATAAAAATAATTTTTATGTATTAAAAAACTTGCTTAAATAAAAAAAAAATTTATAAATTTAATAAAGTACAAAATATGTATTTAAGCACACATATTTTTTAAACTTAGATTAAATTAGAAACATGTCATTTATAAAAGAGAAATTTGATTGTCATTTTGGACAGCCATTATTTCAGCTTTTCAGTTTTTTTAAAAAAATGGTATTAAATTTTTTTAGGGATTATACTTTTAATATTATACACAATTATCTCTTAAGGTATGTATTTCAATATAAAATAAACTCACAAAACATAGGAACATTATTTTCAAGATTAAGAAAAAAAATTGGACATCAAAAATGCATTAAATTTGAAAATCACCCATATGCATGTGTGTGTTGGTACCCTACAGACCAGACCATTTGATCTACAGCTATTAAATTTGGCACAAGTATATCTTACAGGTCTAGAATAGTGCATTTGGAGTGATTTTTTTAAAGTTTTAACTAAGGTGTATTATAACATTTTCCTGCAATAACTTTCGAAACCATTATCATACAAAAATTAATTTTACGACATCTCAAATTATAAAATATATTTCTCATAATAACAATTATTGGCTGCATGCTAGTTACACTTTATAACTGAAACAGATTTGATTGCTGAAAACATATAGATGCATTTTATTAATTTTTTTATATTTAAAGTTTTAGTACCAAGAATATTTCATAATATATGATTCCTTAGGTCAAAGGACTGGATAAAATTTAGACCATAATTTTTTAGAAGTATATTTTTTAATGAAACAAAATAAAATCTTTATATTATTTAAATCCTTTTGA
This sequence comes from Argiope argentata, assembly GCA_026289955.1. NCBI lineage: Eukaryota > Metazoa > Arthropoda > Arachnida > Araneae > Araneidae > Argiope > Argiope argentata. The sequence goes on along the minus strand of JAOUZG010050968.1, from coordinate 11,004,657 downwards.
AAATAAAAATAAAGCTAATTTTGATGATAAACAAGAGAAATTTTTGATTAATTTTCTGAGGTATTGCATTAAATATGAAAATTTTGTATCATATATAAGAATTTAAAACAATTCTGTTTTCAAAACTCAAAATTTTTTTGGGGTAAAAAAAAGGTTTATTTTCAGCAAAAATGTTTTTGTATTAATTGGTTTAAAGGCTTCCACTTTCATTTAAAGTTCAAATTTTATGGGTTTAAAAAAAATTAAGTGAAACGTAGAACAATCAGCAGAATTGCTTCTATAACAGTACGAGTTACATGACTATCACAATTTGAAGCTTAAAAATACTCTGCTGAAGGAACTTTAAGAAAAAATATCGCATAAAATATTCAACTAAAAATAGAGATGAGAATTAATTTCGAAGAAGCTGCAGGCCACCAAAGGCATTAATATTAAATAAGATTGAAAAAAACATGAAATATAAAACCAAAACAATTAAACAACAAATGAAAACTTTAAAAAGAAAAGAAAGTAAGCCAATTTCTTAAATTTAGATTAGGGATGGGCTATAAGTTCCAAGCTATACACACGGTTTCTCAAAAGCCCTTTAACTAAGCTCAATCATTTTGAACTCTCATTCAAATCATTCAGAGCTGCAGAAAAAAGGAACTTTGAAGTATTCCTTCAACATGAACTGAGAGTTCAACAATAGACTAGCAAAACAGGTTTCTATGACCAACTGTAATAACAGCATATGACCAGAAAATGGTTAATTTAAACTATTCAGGATCATTAAAACCCGAGTTGATTTGTTTTTTTGTTCAAATATAATTTTAAAAGCATTGTATTAAAAATAAGTAAAATGGAAAAAAAAATCCATCCACAATAAAATCTAATAAAAAGCTTCAGTTGAAAATAAAGTAATCCTTATTTGCCTTTGGTAAAAAAAAAAAACAGTATATATATTATATAAAGTACTAAATTAAAGAAATTAGTTAATTAAAATATAACTTTCACTGTAGTATATTTGAATACGATTCTTAAGATGACATATTTCATTAAAAAATGACGCATTAATATTTAGATAAAAACATAAAATTCCTACTTTAAAAATATTTTCAAACCATAATGAAAAAAATTAGTTGCCATTATTAGTCAGGTAGAGCAATTTTTCATAATATTAAAGCTAAAGAAAATTATATATATTTTTAACTACATGAATAACCTATTTAACAGTGATATATTTTAATAAGAAATTTATAAAAACATTTTATGAGAAATATTTTAAGTATACTTAAAAGTTGATACCATATAAAAAGCAAAATTCAATTGATCATCTCAATGCAATCAAATTTTAAAAATTCAGAATAATTCAAACAAAAATCAATTACTTCAAATAATCCAACTAATTCACTAATGCAGATTTTAAATTAACCATGATCTTCTCTTAAGAAACATATCTTTAACATCTTGATATAGTTAAAGATGTCATGAAATTCCATTAAAAAATATCAAAAAATAATTTTACATTTGAAATATCAGGATATGCTAACATGTTTCAACAGTCAGAAAAAATTAAGATAATGTGTAAATAAATATATATATGTGTATATATTTTAAATTCACACTTAAATTTTTAAAAATAAATTTTAATTTTTAGCTATGCTACTTTAAATAAAGAGCAATAATTATTTTTTTCATATGTAACTTCAATACTTTTAATAGGATATGGTATATATTTTTTTTATTTAACATAACGAATGCAATAATAAAAAATATGCTTAAAAAAATGTAGACTATATATATACAAGCATTTTATCAAGAAGATATAAATTTAAAAGAAATGTATACATTACATTTCAAACCAACTACATTGTTCATAAATTCAACACAAAATTGTTCGATTCCCGCCATTTCCAAATGACATAAGGATAGATATCATTTGTTACTTTTGAATTATTTTTTTTCTTTTCTGCATTTTATTCACAAATTATATTGCACATGAAAAACTTCATAATATTAAACGGACAAAAGATTAACATAATTAACTGGATATATATATGTATTGGCTATATGGTAACAAACCTACGCATTAGCGACATCGGGACGAAACAAGCGCCAATATTTACCTTGCAAACATGCTCTCAAAAATCGGTGACATTCTCGCCAAAAAGCAAAAAAAGAAACGATTTATTGCCAATAGTGAATGCTTACAGTTACAGTTTAACTCAAATTAGCTAATAAGAATTATAGAAACGAAAAATAAACAGATATACCGTTACTATTTTGCATAATTTTAAATTTTATGTCTAGAGGGATATCATTTAAGCTCCACAAGGCGTTGATGCCAAAACATCGGATATAAACAAAACGTCACATGACAGATGCAATAAGCGAAAATTGGCTAAACCGATGCTTAAAATTTCTTTTATCTGCATTCTGCATTCAGACTGGAATTAGCTTTCCTTTGTATAAACAAGTAATTCAAATAAAAGAAAAAGAAAATTGTATTTCAGCAAAGTAAAGTAACTAAGGAATGATGACAATTCGATGGTAAATTGAAGAACCCCGCAGGGAAACGACAGGAAAAGTTACTGTCTCTTTCCTTTTTCTCTAAATAAGTCCCAAAATTTAATATCTGCGAAACAGTGAATCAAGGCTTATTAGTAGTAAGTATAAAAATCTTCCTGGACTGCTAACTCCTCCTTAATTGCTGGTTTTGCTTGGGTGTTATAGTTACGTTAGTAACTATAACATCCAAGTATATGTTTCAGTTATAATAATGTCACGAGCAACACTTATAAAGCAACACGAGGGAGAAACATCGTACTTTTGAATCGCAATCAAATTATGAAAACGACATCTGAACTGACGCTTTCCTATCAAGACTTCCATTCCATGTCAGCTGGAGGACATTTGACTCTGACGGATTTGACATGCACTAGTATTGCTTACACGGCGGTTCTTCGGCGAGATCGTAAAGAATCTGCTGCACTTCGATCCCGAAATCTAGTCCTTATATCCCAGACTACCACGGCCAGTTGCCGTAAAGAAACGCCATTGAGTTAAATTATTTTATATAGAGACGCCATACAAGAACTTGCACCCATTACGTAACTCTTCCAAATTATATCTTGTCACTGGGGATTTTTTTTCTTTTATCATTCCAAGTACACTGGTTAGAGGATAAAAATTTTCTGATTTTTTTTTAGATAAATTATATTGGAACCTCTTAACGAGCATAATTCGTTCCCGAATCTTACTTGCTAAAGGCCCTATCACACGGCGAAACTTTCGTCGATAGTTGTCGATTTGTGCCCACTGGCAACCGGTCAAGCAAGTTTTCCGT
>JAOUZG010050968.1:10965914-10976329 GCA_026289955.1 Argiope argentata | reverse complement strand
TCAGTTGTTACGAGCTGATGGTAGAGTTCGAGTGTGGCGCAGACCCCACGAAGCCATGGACCCAAACTGTCAGCAAGGCACTGTTCAAGCTGGTGGGGGCTGCATAATGGTGTGGGCTGTCTTTACATGGCATGGACTCGGTCCTCTGATGCAACTGAACCGATCATTGACTGGAAATGGTTATGTTCAGCTGCTTGCAGATCACTTGCAGCCATTCACGGACTTCACGTACCCACACAACGATGGGATTTTTATGGATGACAATGCGCCATGTCACCGGGCTAGAACTGCTCGCGATTGGTTTGAAGAACATTCCGGACAATTCCAGCGCATGATCTGGCCACCTAGATTACCCGATATGAATCCCATCGAGCATTTATGGGACATCATCGAAAGGTCCTTTCGTGCCCAAACTCCAGCACCATCCACACTTTCACAATTATGGACGTCTATACAGACAGCGTGGCTCAATATTCCTGCAGAGGACTTCCAACGACTTGTGGACTCCATGACACGTCGAGTTGTTGCACTTCGCCGGGCAAAAGGAGGACCGACACGATATTAACAGTCATCCCATGACTTTTGTCACTTCAGTGTATATATAGAGAGTGTGAACTAATAATAGGAATTGAAAAAAAAAAAAAAGAAGAAAAAAAAAACAGAATAGTTTGAAAATTTTGAAAAAAAAAGAAACTTTTATATCTTACAAAATATATCAGCTATTTCTAAGAAAATGTGTTTGGGCATTGAAAAAATAAAATCAACTATGAAATTCGTAAATCATGAGCAGGTTTTTATGAAATGGTGAGAGTTAAATTCTTTTTCTTCATCAGTTTCTAGTAGGTTTATTAAATGCCTTGTGATCGTGTCATTTCAAAATGTGACTTCAAGCATATTTTTTACATGATCGAAGTTCAATATTCATTTCTGATTCCTTTAACTCCCTGCCTTTTTGAAAATATTCCAAAAATTGTATCAATAAGGAAATATATGAACATTTTAAAACATATAGCGAATATGGTTTGGATTGGAATGTAATATATATTGTATATAAAATAATAATTTTTTACGATGTTTATTTAAAAGGTTCCCCCGCTTTAATTTCATATATAAAAGAATTTGAAAAATATAACTTATAAATTGGTAAAAACTTTATTTCCTCCAGAAAGGCAATTATTACTGTCATATTTGAGATAATTAAGATTTCTATCTTAAGTGATATTTGGCTGCGTTGAAGTAGAGAAGCTGTCTTACTTCACTTTCTTTCTCAACACATGAATTATCCTAAACCTAGTGAGATTAATCAAACAACAACCCATAACTGGATATGGTATTAAACATCATTAAATATGTTATTAATCATCACTGGATATGATATTAATCCGATAATGTAAATTATGGTATTAATCATCATATGGTATGCCATCACCGTTATTAAATGATGAGTTTTTGAAAATAATTAGAATGGATTACCGTTCTTATTATGGTACTTCAAACTGAGTATGAACTTATTTTGCAGAGCCCAATACATGGCGACTGATTTTCAAAGAATTAACGATACAAGCTATAGCCATGATCGACTTTTATCGACTTGTGTTTCGAATTTTCATTGTTTTGATTTTTAGAATAGATTTCGATTTTGCTTTTTTTTTTCCGGTTCTCATTGTATCGCCTTCATTTTTTTCTCATTTGCTTCATATTTTTAAATATCGTTAGAAATTTAATCTTATTTTTTTTCTTAAATATATGTATTTATTATATACTAGCCGCCTTTGGCGACCAGTCGGTTCGCCAGTATTAATGCTCGCTAAAATTTTCATATAATATATTATGTAGCTATATCTCATAACAGGTTTTTCACCAAAATATTTTTAAACCAAACAAATTTTGATAATCATATAGTTCACTTATAGTATTATTTTCTTCAGATGTTCTATTCATTGTACTACTCATCTTTCTCTTTCTATCCGAACAATGATTGTCACGGAATTGATATTTTACTTAAATGGTGGAGGAAAAGGTTTAATATTCTACGTTTTTATAGAATAATGGGATTCAAATTTTCATAAATGTAAACACACCAAACAAATAAAGACACAATTGGTTTTCAAGAGATGCGAAAGTTTAAAAACAGCTTGGAAAATGCCGAGCACAAAGGGAATAATGGTGATACACACACACCCTTCTTTTCTTTTTTTCTTCACTACTTTTCTTTCTACAAACCCTTTTTCCCCTATGTTATTTTTTTCTTCCCTGCCCAGACTTTATTTTGAGCAGGCATAAATTAAATATCCATACAGACTAATAATAAAAGCAACTATTTTCTTTCTTTTTTAAACATCCCGTTATCTATGAATGAAAACCAACTGACTTCGCGTATTTCTTTCTAATCAAATCATAATTTATTACTTCCTGCTATCTTACTCAGTTGGCGGGAAAGTAAGAAAAGTGTCGTTTTAACTATTTTCCTCGCAGTTTTTTCATTTTTTCTCTCCATAAGAACCATCCTCATGTCTTAACGAAAATATTTTTTAAAAAATTAGCCGAATCGGTCGAGCCGTTCTCTAGTTTTGCGCTGAGCAACGCATTTCGAGATCCATTTTTATTAATATAGATATGTTTGTATCGTGGTATTAAATTACTTCTTTAAGCGTAAATTAGCCAAATATCCATTCTCAGTTTTCGGTGTGATATTCGATATTTTAATATTTTTTCTTTTTGTTTAATAATGTAATCGGTGCTTAGTTCTGAAAAGTGTTCTTCTGGATTTCAATGTCGGCATTTTTTTTTTTTTTTTTAGTTTCAGGCTCCTGCCTCAACGAGTGATAATGTAAATTTAGAAGAACTGGGAACAAGCCAATATTTACTTCAAAAATGCCTTCAAACTTCCAAACCCAGATTTTTTTTTGTTAATGTTGATTCAATCTCTATACAAGAAATTTTAAAATTAGATATATTAAAATGAACTGAAATAATTAAAGTTAGAAGTGTTAGTAGTGTGTGTATGTGTGTAATGATATTTTAAACTCAAAGTTTAAATTCAAAGTAATTTCTTAATTTTCAATTTAACTTAGCCATAGTAACTTCATTCTAAAATATTTTCTTATTTCCTGATCCATTCCACTTGTTCTAGTTAATTAATTCAACAGAACCTTTGTTAAATTGCTGAAACAGCCAAACGCCGGCTACCTTCCCACACTCTATCTGTATTGATATAAATTGTCCAGCCAAGCAAATTCAATTTAAAGATCCCCATGATTCCCTTGCAGGAGCTGTACATGTGATTGATATGTGTCAACGATCCCTATTAAAAGCTAAAGGTATATATTCAGAGGGATTAAAATTTAATCAGCTTTTTCGTCAATCCATTTTGTGCTGTTCTGTATTGTGTTTGCCGCTTTTGCTTGTACACAATGCCTGCTTCCCATGATAAAGTAAAGGGAATTTAAAAACTCAACCCGTCTTCTGCCATGATATCAGCCAAATCTCTGCTAACTGCTTTCAATGCTTTACTTATTTCATGCAAAATGGTAAAAAAAAGTTACAAAATGCTAAATGCTTTCTGAATATTCAGAACGTAATAGAGCTGTTAAATTGCAAACTAATTAACCAATTAAAAGAAAAAAAATCATACAAATTTGAGTTGTCTTTCGTAATATATAAAAAAGAACACTGAACAATAAATCATGAAATTTAAACTACATAGAAAACTCTGGATAGCACTTAAGTAGAAGATTCACGGTTATTGATTTCAAAATATTGTTAGAAAATTTCAATAATAAATTAAAGAAAAAAAAACAGTTTAATCTCAAATAAAAAACCATCACATAAAGAAAATGACCGACTTTTTTTGAATAAACTTATAATTACAGAAAACTACTTTTTTTAAATAATAATTTCTAGAAATTAAAAATTGTTCAAAAACATTTTCTGGTTAATAAATGTTTTTTTTAAAATCCGTTTTATGGATTATTCATCATTAAAGCGTCACCCGATTCCACGAATAATCTCGCAATTACTGTACTTGATTTTGATTTGAATATGCTTTAATACATGGTCCTGGTAAATAAAATAATGCACCAATTCAGAGAATCAGTAAACCCGCAATGTTTACTGATTAATGCAGTAAAAATTTCAGGTATATGCACCTTATCAGATAACAATAAATTAAACTGTATTTAGGACTAGCCGCCTTTGGCAACCAGTCGGTTCGCCAGTATTAATGCTCGCTAATATTTTATGTAGCAGTGTCTCATAACAGGTTTTTCACCAAAATATTTTTAAACCAAAAATTTTTTGATAATCATATAATTCATTTATAGTATTATTTTCTTCAGATGATCTGTTCATTGTACTACTCATCTTTCTCTTACTCTCCGAGCAATGATTGTCCCGGAATTGATATTTTACTTAAATGGTGGAAGGAAAGGTCTAAAATTCTGTTTTTATAGAATAATGATTTAAATTTTCATAAATGTAAACACACTAAACAAATAAAGACACAATTGGTTTTCAAGAGATGCAAAAGCTTAAAAACAGCTTGGAAAATGCCTCGCACAGACGAAATAATGGTGACACACACACCCTTATTTTCTTTTCTATCCTTTTTTTTCTTCACTACTATTCTTTCTATAAACCCTTTTTCCCTTTGTTATTATTTTTTTCATCCCTGCCCAGACTTTATTTTGAGCAGGCATAGATTAAATATTCATACCGACTAATAATAAAAGCAACTATTTTCTTTCTTTTTTTAAACATCCCGTTATCTATGAATAAAAACCTACTGACTTCGCGTATTTCTTTCTAAACAAATCATAATTTATTACTTCCTGCTATCTAACTCAGTTGGTGTGGGGGAAGGAAATGAAGATTTTTGGCGGGAAAGTAAGAAAAGTGTCGTTTTAACTATTTTCCTCGCAGTTTTTTAATTTTTCTCTCCATAAGAACCATCCTCCTGCCTTAACGAAAATGTTTTTAAAAAATTAGCCGAATCGGTCATGCCGTTCTCCAGTTTTGCGCTTAGCAACGCATTTCGAGTTGCATTTTTATTAATATAGATTATCTGATAAGTAATGTACCAAATCCAGTATTCATAAATACATTAAAAAATCCTATAATGTAGTAAAAAAAAAGCTTTGGAGACCATTAAAGCTGTAATGCCGCTAGCCACTTGCAGTATCTGTTTGATAACCCACCCTTGCTTCAGGCTTGAAATCATGTCTCAACCAATCCGAGATTTGACCAACAGTGGCTAGAACAAGAGGTGACTGGTGTAACAGCCTCGGGCGTCACTGGTTCGAGGGAGAGCAAAATTATCATTTCCTTTGATTTGAAATTGTTGTAGCTGGAAAGAGGAGAGGTATTTGTTTATTTCCCCCGAGGGCCAAGCCTTCGAGCTACCAATTCCACCGCTGTCCAACTCGTTCAACCGTCAAAAAGGCGGAAACTTCGGAAATGTTTGTTCTCTCAAACTTCTAGACACACGAGACCGTATTACATATTACAGTGCGTTTAAATGACAGTAATACAACGATTCAGTCAAGGAGTAAAATACATAACATCAAATCAAAATGGATAAAAGTGACGCGATATTTGTTTAAAATAATTTCCACGAAAATAATGTGCTCAATTTGGGAAGTATGCGCATATTTCGAAGCCTTCCTTCCAAACTGCAAAATAACCGAAAGCAACAAAACATGTTGGATACAGAAAATGGGATGTAAAATAATTGGGTATAAAAAAACAATGAACACTCCGCTGATTTCGTTATCACTTCATTAATTTTAAATAAAACAAAAGAGAGAAAGATTGCGTTTGAAAGAGGGATAAACGTGACACTGCTTTGTTGTTCAGTGTTCTGGTAAATACATTTATTTGATGGATATCATCCAATATGTATAAATACCGCAGAGAAAAAAACTCCTTGACAAATAGGGCATATCAAGGGCAATTCACTAATATGCGATCAATTAATCCGATGCAATCAACTTCTGTGAAATTTTCCCCGTGTGATTAAAACAAATCATTTGACAAAATAATTAATGCCTGTGCTAGCTTTATTGCATTGATAGGTAGAAAAAAATTCACACTGACACAGTAAATATTATGAGTAAAAAGCTCAAGACAATAAAATGCCATTTTTATCGAAGAGTATAAATATTATATTTCAAGAAATGTTTAAATTGATTAATTCTTTGAGGTATGATTTTAAAGATAAATGATCGGTTAAAATTTTCTTACTGAATATAAGAAGAGTTAAGCGTTGTAGTTTTTTAAATTAAAAAAAGCTTGCGAAATTTGATCGCTTTTTTTTGTTTGCCATTCACTAAGTGTCAATTTGTTTATTAAAATGGTTTCCAAAACAAAACAAAATGGAATGGTTGTGCTATTTAATTAATTTGTAAATGTAAATAGAAAAGAAACCCCGCTCACCTTAATTATTACCATGAGTAGTTTTTTTAAAAGCAGTTCCAAATGCAAAACTTATTTTTGTTTAAAAAAAGCAGCCACTGAACTTTAATATTTTTTAAAAGAGTTTAATACCATTCTAGCAAACAGTATTGTGAATTTTTGATGCTTGGAAAAGTAATAAACATAAGTGACTTTGAAGATAGGGGAAGTAATTGATTCTGATTTTGATTATTAGAGACTGTCTCATCGGTGAATGATGAATATTTCCACATCATTAAGAGGATATAGCATTCTAATGATGCGTATCTTAAGGACAAATAATTGTAAAATTTATAATTATTTATAAATGAAGAATACGAACAATATGCTGTAGCGTCCTCCGCAGAGAAGAATATGAATTACTATTAAAAGTTTGGTTATATATAGTTATGCAGACTTGTGTATAATTTTGATCTCTGAAAAATGTAGTAGGGTTGATCAAAGAGAAGAATGTGAATTGCTGTTATAAGTTTGACCATGTATACTTGCGCATACTTTTGACGCCTGAAATATGCATTAGGATTGATCAAAGAGAAGAGCATGAATTTCTGTCACAAGTTTGGCTATGAATACTTGTGCATACTTTTGAAGCCTGAAATATGCATTAGGATTAATCAAGGAGAAGAGCATGGATTGCTGTTAAAAGTTTGATTTTGTATACTTGTGCATACTTTAAAAGCCTGAAATATGCAGTAGGACTGATCAGAATATGAATTGCCGTTACAAGTTTGGCCATGTAACGTGTGTATACTTTTGACGCCTGAAATATGTATTAGGACTGATCAAGGAGAAGAATATGAATTGCTGTTACAAGTTTAGCAATGTATACTTGTGCATTCTTTTGACGCCTGAAATATGCATTAGGATTGATCAAGGAGAAGAGCATGAATTGCTGTCACAAGTTTGGCTATGAATACTTGAGCATACTTTTGAAGCCTGAAATATGCAGTAGGATTGATCAAAGAGAAGAATATGAATTGCTGTTAAAAGTTTGGTTTTGTATACTTGAGTAGCTTTTGTAAACTTTTTATGATTGTATGAAATCAAAGTTAGCTTGACACAAAAGCACCTCCTCTATATCTTTTTAAGTAATAATTATTTGCAGATTTCGGAATCATGGATTATAAGGACTTTCAGAAAACGGAATTTGGGTTAATCAGCAGGTTGCATAAATCAGCAGTTGCAGCTCCAAATTAAAAAAATCTCAATTTGACCGAGTGGTGAATCATGGTAACATATGATATATGAGAATGGTTGTAAATAAAGGGCATTATAGTTCTTGTGGATAGGGAAACTTGCGTACAAGTCATTAGCGCTCAATCAATAATTTGTAGCTTACCGGTAAGAGGGAGTAAGTAGTGATTATTATATTGATTGAAATTACAGCTACAAGCAAGAATGTTTGATAAGCGGACTAAAAAATAGAAAGCTTGTTTGTCGGGAAATATGAATGCAAATTAATCAATGATGTTTTAAATCACTTTTGATAAGGATATCTATCCAAATCCATGGATCAAGGAGTTTAAAGAATAATGTAACGTTTTTCATTGGTTAAGGGACTTTGGAACGCCTATGTAGTGTCTGAGGGAACCCACAGGCCAAACTTAATTTCATTATGTGAATATAAATAGACTTTTAGAAGACAATAATCTGCGCTTCGTGTGAAAAAAAACCCAGCAGATTAATCTTAAGTATTTTCCAAACTCGCAGAGGAATTTTCCTTTAATTTCGATCAGCCAGTTTTAAATATTAAGGGCATTTTATTTTCCTTTGAATTGACGATATATTATCCCTTTAAGTTTGCTTTTTCTATAAGAGTGTAAACTTAAAAATAATTACTTATATTCGCCTAGGTTGTTCCGCTGCAAAAGAACTTAACTTATAAACTAAATAGGACGAAATAAATAACAAACTCCTAAGTTCAAAAATAGATTATTGTTAATAATAAGCTAAATATACAGGGTAAGTCAAAATGAATATAGCGATTACAAACGGCTATAACTATTTAATGAAAAAAGATATATCGATAAGATTTACACAGAATGTAGACGGAACTTCAAAATTTATTAACGTAAAGCGCACGTGCAGCCAAGCGGATGCCTGCGCATGCGCGAAATCGAACTTCGCAACGACAAGAAACCTGTTCAGCGCGGCGTCTCATTAGTGGAAATGGCTAGTCCCGTGCAGAAAGCATTCTCTGTGTTGGAATTTCACAGTTGCCGTTCTGTTATTACAGTGCAGAGAAAATTTCGTCAGCGGTACAATGAAGAACCTCCAAATGCGAACAACATACGCAGATGGCATCGGATGTTTGAGGAAACAGGATGTTGACACCCTGTGATTTCTACCTATGGGGTTATGTGAAAGACAGAGTGTTTGTGTTTCCCTTGCCCAAAACAATTGAAGAACTGAAAGTACGCATTTGTAATGCGCTTGAGTCGGTTAATGAACAAATGCTTCAGAATGTATGGCGTGAAATGGAATACCGATTAGATGTTGTCCGTGTGACCAAGGGAAGTCACATAGAACATCTATGACTTCTGTATATAAAATTTTGAAGATTCTTCTACATTCTGTGTAAATCTTATCGATAAATATTTTTTCATTAAATAGTTATAGCCGTTTGTAATCGCTATATTCATTTTGACTTACCCTGTATATATTATTCTAAATTCGAGATAACACGATAAAATTTAGACGAAAAATATAGAAAGCATCATTACATAAAATACTAAATAAGTGTTACTAAAATTTTTCTGATCAATAACAATATTCTTGGTAAATCATATCACTGACTTTCCGACCCACTAGAAGGCACACTGATAAACCATAAAGCTGAATGGCAGGACCTCCGCATCAACAACAACACTGACGGAAACTGTGGCTGAGTCCTAAGGCCCGTCACGGGTCACGGTACAACCAGTCCCCTAGGAAGAAAGTACCCACATCGATGGGAGGAGCATATCCCCTTCCCCATTTGTGTACCTTCCAGCATCTCATCCTCTTTTGGAGGTGTACCTCCCGGGAAGGGGACACAATATTCTTGGTAAATAAAGTATCATATCTTTTGTATATTTCTAAGATTTCTTTTGACGTATTAGTTTCTGTTGAGAAGTCAGTTTACAGTTTTAACGGTTTAAAAATGTCAAAAAATTTAATATTAGTTTTGGAGAATTAAAAATAATATATAAGAGAAGCGTTATATTAGATCTTACAACGATTTTAAATACGAAACATTGAAAAATAAATCAAACTGCGAAATATTTTCTTAATCTTCCCTAAATAATTTAAACAATGAGGAGGATTTCGTGATATTTTTTAAATCAAATTTTGGTATCTCTAAAATTGTAAATAATATAATTTAGCGATTCAAAGGAATAGTTCTAAAGAAAAGTTTGGTTTGTTTTCTTTTACTTTTATTTTAACCAAAGAATGTCTTAGAAATCTTTATATAATGCAAACATTACTCAACATCCATGAGATTTTTTTTTCAAATTAAAAAAAACAAACAAACATTATAATAAAAACCATTAAAAATATTTTATATTATTTGGAAGGGAATGTAATACCTTATATAAAGATGGATAAAAGATAGTGAATTTTGATTTTTAAAAATTTTATTCATATTTCGTGTATTTTCAAACCATTAAAATAAATTTCGAAATGGATAACTGAGCATTTTGGAAAACAGTGTTTGTTTTTTGAATTTAATCGTGGTTTTAAGATGGCCTAAATTACCTGTATGATTTGTGATTTCTATAGAAAAGAGTAATTCTTTAACGTATCGTTATTTTAGCTTTTCAAAAAAGAAAAAGAAAGAGTGACCGAGTCAATTTTTGTCATAAAATGACGAGAGAATTTTTTCATTAATTAATTTGAAACATGCTCATAATTTATTACCCAACAGAATACACATGAAATAAATAGAATTCAGTTCATCATCAATTCAATTCCTTGAGTAATAA
>JAOUZG010050968.1:10936195-10955921 GCA_026289955.1 Argiope argentata | reverse complement strand
TGTTTCTAAAAAGCCAAAATATTAATTTTGGTTGTTAAACCATAAAAATATTTATTAACATGACTATTTTTTAAAATTTATTTCTCTTGCCATTTTTCATATAAAACAAATACATACCTAAACGGCACACTCTATTGGAACAAAAATGATGGTAAATACTATATTTTTGATCAAAGACAAAAAATTTGTACGAGTTTTGCTCACCAAATCCAATGCAAAAACTCTCGATCAAGATATTATATTTCACTAGCGCTTTCTTTTGGTTCAACATTTATTCTTCCTCGAATGTTAGTTTTCTCTTTCCTATCGAGAAAGTTAGAAGTGAATGTCAAACTTAAGCTCATGATGCAAATAGAAGCTTAAGGTAGGAACTTTGTAAGGGATAAAATCCAGTGCCAAATTTTTTAATTAAGATATTATATTCAACCCTCACAGACATTTAAATCAACATTCATTTTTTCTTGAATATCAGTATCTAGTTCCTTTCGAGAAAGTGCATAAAACACGTAAGCTTATGATTTGAACCCTTGAATTGTTTACTTGTTTAGGCTGCGTATTATCATGCTTAGACTGTTTATTCTTCTTATGTGACTTATGTACAATAGATGCTTAAGTCAGTCATTTTACTAGAATTGAAAGGCAACGAAAAAAAGAAAAACTCTTTTTCTAGATTTAATGTTAGAAGATGCCCTGAAGATACAGGATATCGCCTGTACCTGAAATAAGGAAATGCCAGAATATCATGACCGTAGAAAGCTACTGCGGAAAAATTATTAATTTGTACCTTGTAAAAAATGACGAATAATTGCGATAGTAGCGATTAAATATAACCTCAGAAATAATTTCAAAGAGGATCCCTTTCTCAAGTATCCGAACCATACAACTGCAGTCGAAAAATTTTAGTCTTTGTGTAGAAATGACGAAAGCATAATAAACGCAAGGATATTTTGATACCGTTTCCACATGTGTTTGATTTTACTTTACACCAACAAAACTTTATTTGTATATTGAGTAATATTTCGATATTAATATTTGTATATTGTGTAATATTTCGGTATTGATATTTGTATATTGAGTAATATTTCGGTATTGATATTTGTATATTGAGTAATATTCGGTATTGATATTTGTGTAGTGAGTAATAGTTCTATATTGATATTTGTATATGGAGTAATATTTTGATATTGCTATCTGTATAATGAGTAATAGTTCTACATTGATATTTGTATATTGAGTAATAGTTCTACATTGATTTTTGTATATTGAGTAATAGTTCATGCCTGTTTGAATTGTTTTCAAACCAATATGGCCGAATGGCTGGGATTAATCTAATGGTGTTAACTAAAAGTTAAAGTAGGAAATACAGGAAATAATGTCAGTAATATTTTATAGTAGCAGTGTTGAATATCAGACGTACTGCTTCAAAGACATGCATCACCCACTGCATAGGCAATTTTCCCTTAGATGCAAATGATCTTAAAAACTGAAATTTTGTGACAGACGTTTTCCGATTCTTTTCGGCATTTCTGAGAAAGCCCCAATTTTTTGTATTGTGAGCCAAACTTATTGGAAATCTGCAATGTTATGGGAATTATTTTTAGAAATCATTGCAGTCTAAAATATTTTTTAAATGGACACTTATCAAAAATTCGTCATGGAACATCTTATCAAAAAGCCATAGTTTACTCTCCAGTCATCTAATCTCCTTTAAATAGGGTTCCAGCTGTAATTCAATTGATATGAAATATATAGTTTATAGCGCACATATTTCTTTAAAAAATTCCAAATTGTTAAAAAAATGCTCCCTTACACATTGGATTGCGGATGCTCTGGCACAGTGGCAGGGTGTCCTGGGTTCGAGTCCCAGCTCGGGCATGGTTGTTCTTCATCTTTTCTGCCTGGGATATGTTTGAATGTACCCCTTGTAAAAAGGGGATGTGAAAGTGAATGTGATACGTGAGCAGCTGCTATGTGATGTCTTTATGTAATGTGTTGTCTACTTCTCTAAACCCCGTGTGATACTGAGTGACGGACGGGCTTTTCTGAATGTTCGATAAAAGTTTAAAAGAATATCCAAAGAGTTCTATAAAAGCTGTAATGTTACGAATTTTCTTTGATAAGGTATACAATTATATTATATAGGTTAGGTTATGCAATGTATCAAATATTTAAATACATTGTAAAAATATACACTGAAGTGACAAAAGTCATGGCATGACTGTTAATATCGTGTCGGTCCTCCTTTTGCCCGGCGAAGTGCAACAACTCGACATGTCATGGAGTCCACAAGTCGTTGGAAGTCCTCTGCAGGAATATTGAGCCATGCGGTCTGTATAGACGTCCATAATTGTGAAAGTGTGGATGGTGCAGGAGTTTGGACACGAACGGACCTTTCGATGATGTCTCATAAATGCTCGAGGGGATTCATATCGGACGATCTAGGTGGCCAGATCATGCGCTGGAATTGTCCGTAATGTTCTTCAAACCAATCGCGAACAGTTCTGGCCCGGTGACATGGCGCGTTGTCATCCATAAAAATCCCATCGTTGTGTGGGTACGTGAAGTCCATGAATGGCTGCAAGTGATCTGCAAGCAGCTGAACATAACCATTTCCAGTCAATGATCGGTTCAGTTGCACCACAGGACCGAGTCCATGCCATGTAAAAACAACCCACACCATTATGCAGCCACCACCAGCTTGAACAGTGCCTTGCTGACAGTTTGGGTCCATGGCTTCGTGGGGTCTGCGCCACACTCGAACTCTACCATCAGCTCGTAACAACTGAAATCGTGGCTCATCTGACCACGCCACGGTTTTCCACTGCTCTAGGGACCAGTCGATATGCTCACGAGCCCAGGAGAGTCGCTGCAGACGATGCCGTGCTGTCAGTAAAGGCACTCGAGTCGGTCTTCCTCTGTCATAGCCCAAGGAAGACAAATTTCGCCGCACAGTCCTATCGGACACGTCCCTCGT
The DNA here is from genome assembly GCA_026289955.1 of Argiope argentata. NCBI lineage: Eukaryota > Metazoa > Arthropoda > Arachnida > Araneae > Araneidae > Argiope > Argiope argentata. The sequence goes on along the minus strand of JAOUZG010050968.1, from coordinate 10,952,947 downwards.
ACGTCCCGCATTGATTCCTGCAGTTATTTGACGAAGTGTTGCGTGTCTATTAACATTGACCATTCTACACAGACGTCGGCGGTCTCGGTCGTTAAGTGCAGGTGGTCGCCCACTGCGCTGTTCATGATGGGATGTGATGCCTGAAATTTCATACTCTCGGCACACTCTCGATACTGTGGATCTCGGAAGGTTGAATTCACTAACGATATCCGCAATGGAATGACCCATGCGTCTTGCTCCAACTAACATTCCACGTTCAAAGTCTGTTGATTCTCGTCGTGCCGCCATAAATCACGAAAAACCTGTTCACATGGATAACTTGAACACAAATGAAAGCTCTGGAAAACGAGCTGCGCATTTATACTTTTTCGCTGCGATACTACTGCCGTCTGTATATTTGCATATTGCTATCCCATGACTTTTGTCACTTCAGTGTATACCATATCTCCGTAGTAGTTAACTACGGTTGCAAGTTCCTTTCTAAAACATCCGTTTCAATATTTCATATGTTAAAAAACTGAATACTTAAAATGAAAAATTAACTTTAATCAAAATATTAAAAGCAAAAGAAAACTTTCTTTAAAACACCTAAATAATATTGTTGAAGGAGGGAGCATTTTTTTGAAACTGAAAAGATACAACTTTTTTTTCTTCTTTTTTTTTCAGAATTATAAAATATTATATAGAATAACTATACTAAAATATCATAAAGTAAATGGTAGCTGGGAAATTGTAATGGTAATTAGGTAAAAGTACCAAAATTAATTGAATCAGTATTTGATTTCAACTTGAATAAATAAATCTGATCGTCCGGCCCACTGTTATTAAATAAAAGTATAAAACTAAATAACTTTCTAAAATTGCTGAAAATTTTCCAAAGCTGAGGGTCTCCTTGGCAATTGCTCACTTCACTTATTTAAAAATCCTAGCCCCGTTAATTAAAATTATTTAAATAATCTCTTTCGACTGTTGACTTTACAGCTCCAGTATTGTAGATTCAAATTTCTTGAGAATTAAATCATATTTATTAGAAACTAGCCGCCTTTGGCGATCAGTTGGCTCGCCAGTATTAATTCTCACTAAAATTTTCATATAATATTTTATGTAGCTGTGTCTCAATAACAGGTTTTTCAACAAAATATTTATAAACCAAACAAATTTTGTTAATCATATAATTCATTTATAGTATTATTTAGTATTATTTTCTTCATATGTTCTGTTCATTGTACTACTCATCTTTCTCCTTCTATCCGAGCAATGATTGTCCCGGAATTGATATTTTACTTAAATGGTGGAGGAAAAGGTCTAAAATTCTGTTTTTATAGAATAATGAGATTCAAATTTTCATAAATGTAAACACATTAAGCAAATAAAGACACAATTGGTTTTTAACAGATGCAAAAGCTTAAAAACAGCTTGGAAAATGCCGTGCACAGAAGACATAATGGTGACACACACACCCTTCTTTTCTTTTCTATACTTTTCTTTCTACAAACTCTTTTTTCCCTTTGTTATTATTTTTTTCTTCCCTGCCCAGACTTTATTTTGCACAGGCGTAGATTGAATATTCATACAAATTAATAATAAAAGCAACTATTTTCTTTTCTTTTTTTTAAGCATCCCGTTATCTATGAATGAAAACCAACTGACTTCACGTATTTCTTTCTACCCAAATGATAATTTATTACTTCCTGCTATCTTACTCGGTGTGGGGGAAGGAAATGAAGATTTTTGGCGGGAAAGTAAGAAAAGTGTCGTTTTAACTATTTTCCTCGCAGTTTTTTAATTTTTTCTCACTTTAAGAACCATCCTCGTGTCTTAACGAAAATATTAAAATTAAAATTAGCCGAATTGGTCGAGCTGTTCTCTAGTTTTGCGCTTAGCAACGCATTTCAAGATCCATTTTTATTAATATAGATGACTTTAATGTGACCATTGGTTTGGACGTACTTAAGCAATTTTTTTCCATGAAAACAATGTACAAGTAGACATTTTGCTATAAAAAAAGTCTGATTATCTCACAATGAGCCCAGAATTTGCGGAAGCCTTGTTCAGATCAATATAAGATTTCAAGAGAAAATTAATTTAGAACATTAGTTTCTTTGTTAAAAAAAATAAAATCAGACTTTTGTTATTGCATTGCAGGAGAAACTTTTGCTGTAACATTAAAGAAGTTTTTGAAGAGATGTTTTGTCTCCACAAAACTATATGAACGAGCATTTACTTTTATTTCTGTAATTTTCTTTCAGCCATAATTCATGAAAATTTGATTATATCTTCAGTACATTTCTGTAATAGAAATTAGTAATCGTGTTATTAAAATGAAATGAATAAAATGAAATGTTTATATATTGTTAAATAAAAAACATTGCATCATAGCACTTTTGTAACAGCAGTAATTTTTTTTCCTCAAAATAGGCTACGATTTTACTTGCATCCATGTAGTTTAATTTTGTATTGATTGGGATTCTTTTACCAACAAAGAGTTCTAAGTGAGGTTTAGAAACATGCATGACAAATTGTTTAATCAAACAGGGTGTTTCAAAAAAAGATAATGAAATATTGAAGTAATCGAAAAACAATTCAAATCATGTATTGCCCTCCTTATTCTATGACTATGTTATCCAATATGTTTCTGCATCTGCTCGGTCCCTTTTTGTAGAAGCTCAAAAATAGCTTTTTAGATACGAATTATAGCAGTAAGGCATTTTTCTAATCATCTAATATATGTGTGTGTGTGTGTGATAATTCATCTAAAATGCAGTGTCTTGTTTTTGAATCAAATCTTGCAAAGGGTTGGGAATTTGCGGTTTGTAGTAAACTAAATAGCATAATTTAATCAAAACTAAGACGCGGTCTTATGACTACAATGTTGTTTTGCAAATTCAATTTTTGATCTGTTGAGAAGAATACGTCCAAACTGCACATTCGAATTTTCTGTACTTTTTCATTAACTGCAATCCACCAATCAATCCACCTAAGGCAGCACTGCAATAATTTCTTTTCTATCTATCTTTCACCAATGACATGTAATTAATATGTGCAGTTACACTTAATAAATGGTGTATAAGAAATTTCGGAAACTCAACTCTCTATGGTTTCTCTTAGAAATGATTTCTTTTGCATAATATCATATTGTTGATAATTCCTCTTGTCACGTAGGTACTTGAGCTTGGAGCTCAATGACACACAGGAAGTAAAGATAAACCAATTTATTAATTCAACTCAATGAACGAAGTACAAATACAAGCTTTGCACAACTCTGAACACCATGACTGAGAGATCTTCGGCTTTTATACTCGCAGGAAAAGTTCCAGAATACTTTTTTGGAGACAGTAAGAAAAATACAGTCTACTTATCTGGTAAACTAAAGAAAGATCCAGAATCTTCTGAAACGAACACGAAACAAAGGAGAACATAAATAAAGGATCTATATTAATAAAAATGCAACTCGAAATGCGTTGCTAAGCGCAAAACTGGAGAACGGCTTGATCGATTCGGCTAATTTTTTAAAAATATTTTCGTTAAGACACAAGGATGGTTCTTATGGAGAGAAAAAATTAAAAAACTGCGAGGAAAATAGTTAAAACGACACTTTTCTTACTTTCCCGCCAAAAATCTTCATTTCCTTCCCCCACACCAACCGACTTAGATAGCAGGAAGTAATAAATTATGATTTGTTTAGAAAGAAATACGCGAAGTCAGTAGGTTTTCATTCATAGATAACGGGGTGTTTAAAAAAGAAAGAAAATAGTTGCTTTTATTATTAGTCTGTATGAATATTTAATCTATGCCTGCTCAAAATAAAGTCTGGGCAGGGAAGAAAAATAATGATAACAAAGGGAAAAAAGGGTATATAGAAAGAAAAGTAGTGATGAAAAAAAGGATAGAAAAGAAAAGAGGGGGGTGTGTGCCACCATTATTTCGCCTGTGCGAGGCCTTTTTCTAGCTGTTTTTAAGCTTTCGCATCTCTTGAAAACCAATTGTGTCTTTATTTGCTTAATGTGTTTACATTTATGAAAATTTAAATCATTATTCTATAAAAACAGAATTTTAGACCTTTCCCTCCACCATTTAAGTAAAATATCAATTCTTGGACAATCATTGCTCGGATGGAAAGAGAAAGACGAGTAGTACAATGAACAGAACATCTGAAGAAAATAATACTAAATAATACTATAAATGAATTATATGATTATCAAAATTTATTCGGTGTCAAAATAATTTGGTGAAAAACCTGTTATGAGACACAGCTACATAAAATATTATATGAAAATTTTAGCGAGCATTAATACTGGTGAACCGACTGGTCGACAAGGGCGGCTAGTTTAAGGTAAATATTTACACAAATTTTCGTCCAAAATGCGTCCTCGCGCAGGGGTAGCGCGTCTTTCCCGTGATCTAGATGTCCCGGGTCGGGCATAGATGTTCTATCTGTAAGGTGTGTGAATTTTCCGCCTGTAAAATGGAGTTGTGCAAGAGAATGTGATGAGTGAGTAGCAAAAGTCGTTCTCTTGGACCTACAACAAAGCAAGAGACGCTGACGAGGCTTAAATTGCTGTCTACCTCAGCGGGCTTGTCCACGGCAAGTGCCATAAGAAACAACAACACAAATTTTAAATCTTATTGCGGCCAGCGGAATTCGAACTCTTTATCTTTAGATTTTGAGACCAGTGTGATGACCACCTGGCTAAGTAGAGTCATCTGCTTCTTTTCAATGCGGCAGTATAGAATTTAAAGCGATGAATTTATCAGATTTCTTATCAGGACATCTTTAAAATTAAAATAATAATAATAATAATTGTACATATTTTATATTTCTGTGAAATTTCCGATGTTTCGGCATTTTATAGAAAAAAAATGCTATATTTTTTCATATTCTTTATACAAATTATCAAGGAACTTATAAAAAGGTTGAATTAATATTATTCAATGGTTTTTTTTGATGTGGTGTTATTTTTCACGTCGTATTGCATTATGACATGGCTCCTCACTGTTACCCTCCCCTCCGCAAAAGGCGAAAAATATTCCTAAATTTGGTTACCATGAAGTGTATCAGGTGAGCGTTAGTTAATCTTAATGAAAGAGAGGAAAGATATTTTAAGTAAATGATATGAATCAATTACTGGCATCATTGAATTAATGATTTGAATCAATCACTGGCATCATTGAATCAATGATTTGAATCTATCTCTGGCATAATTGAATCAACGATTTGAATCAATCATATCTCTGACATTTTTATCAAATTTTTTCTCACTCTTCTGCAAAGAGGAAGGTTAGAAAAATTAAATTTATCAGAGATTTAATTAATCAAACTATTCACATGTTTAAAAGAAAAGGATTGTCACGTTTCTTATGCAAAATTTTGTTTAATCAGTGAAAAGAAAAACACCACAATTATAAAAACTTACAAATGTGTTCTTTTGTATTTGTGATTCATTGGAATAGCATTACCAAAGAATCAGATAAATTAATAACAATATTCTAGAATATCTATTAATATATTTATCAGTAAAGTATTCACCGACTTACATTTTTCATTAAAAATCAGTTACCGGTGGAATATTTTTATTTACTGAAAAATAGACTGATCAAATAAGTAAGATACAATAAAAAATAATTGCATAGTAATTAAAAGGATAAAAAAAGGAAAATTCCTTTTTTTCTGAAGTAAAGGTATCATAGGCTCTTTATTGTCTATTTGATTATTATCGTCTCTTTTTATTTTTCTAGATAACGTGATTTTCTTTTAACATATCCTTTTCTAAAGGCCTACATTTCTCTCCAACGTAGAGTCTAAAAAAATTTCGAGCATTTTTTCCAAATGTTACATACCACTACAATGCTAAAATATTTCTTACACTAAATTCTGTTACTATTTACTTACTGCCCTATAATGTTTGATTCTAGATAGCTCTTCACCGAAATCTCGGGTTTTCATGCATTTAATTAATCTTTCGTGTACAACCGTTTCTAAATTTTTTGGATATTATTATTTTTTTAACAAATCATTTCCTGAAGGCCAACATTTTTCTCTTACGGGGATTCTAAAGCAAATTTCGAATATTCATCTTTCCCAAATATTTCTTTCTACTACAATCCCATATCTTCTACACTCAATCCTATAATTCTTTACACACAGTCCTATAATGTTTAATTATAGATAGATCTTGAAAGGAATCTCAGTTTTTAATGCATTTAATTAATCTCTCGCATACTATTGTTTCTTATTTTTCTGGATAGAATGATTTTCTTTTAACAAATCATTTTCCGAAGACCTACATTTTCCTCTTGCGGGGATTCTAAAGCAAATTTCGAATATTCATCTGTCCCAAATATTACTTTCTACTACAATCCTATATTATCTCCTACACTCAATCCTATAACTCCTTATATACAGTCCTATAATGTTTAGTTATAGATAGATCTTCAAAGGAACCTCAGTTTTTAATGCATTTAATTAATCTCTCGCATACAATTGTTTCTTATTTTTCTGAATAGAACGGTTTTCTTTTAACTAATCATTTTCTGAAGGCCTACATTTTTCTCCCGCTATAATTCTAAACCAGATTTTAAACATTCATCTTTTCCATTTTTCTATCTACTACAACCCTACAATATTCCCATCATGTATATGTTAATGTTATAACTCCCTACATTCAGTCCTATAATGTTTATATAGGACTGTTTATATAGGAGAGGTCTCCTATATAATGTTATATAGGAGACCTCTTCAAAGGTATTTCAGTTTTTAATACATTTAATTATTCAATATCTCACATACAATTGTTTATTTTTCTAGATAGCTCGCTTTTCTTTATGAATCATTTTCTAAAGGTGTAGATACTTCTCCTACTAGAATTCTAAAACAAATTTCGAACATTCATCTTTCCTACACTCAATCCTATAACTCCTTACATTCAGTTCATTGTGGTGGATTCTAGATAGCTCTACAAAGAAATATCAGTTTTTAATTAATTTAATTAATCTCTCTCTAACTGGGGTTCTCATAATAAATTTTGAAAACTCATATTTCTCAGATTTTTTTTATCCTAACACGTTCAATACTGTAATGTCAAATTCAGAATAGTTTTTTGTTTCCCTTTAGCTAATATCTTTCTTATTGTGATTTTTACAAATTTCTACATTCTTAATTTCCGAGATTGTTTGTCTAATACACTCGATTCAATATAATTTTTTATAAGTATCGCTGTTTTTAATGCCATGGAAATGTTAAAATTCAGAAGCATTATTTATTGATTCACCCTGCATTGAAATGTCTAGACCGCTGTATTGACTGTTTTTTTATTGAATAGCCCTAAACTATTATTGAATTTATTTATTTTTGCATTTATTTAATGAAAATGTCTCTTATATGAATGGCGTGTCCCGACTTTTTACTTATAATTAATTATATTGAAAAATTAACTAAAATTTAATGTTTAAAAATAGATTTTCAAGAATTCTTCATTTCTCTATATTTAAATCAATATTATTTTGAAGGAAAAAGGAAATGAATCTGTGAAAAGAAAGGAAAAGAAATGATCATGCTTAAGTTTTTGAAGTACTGAAAAAAATATATTGATAAATAGCGTGTAAGGATCAAAAGAGAAAGCCAGAATTTAATTAATAAACTGATCACCTGTTAACAGATTTTGTTTGTTTTCAAAAATATTTATTTTCTATTATAAATAATATCAAAAGTGATCAAAAATCCCAATATTCAATGTATTGCCCCAATTTGTAAAAACAAACAAAATGTTTTTTGTTTGAATAAAATATCTAAAATATTATTTTTATACATAAATAGTCAGTAAAGAATTTTTAAGAAGATTTAACTAAATTCAATATTTGAAAAATCAGCCTTGGTGAGTTCTGTATTTTAATACTTACTGTACATAGAATATGGCCAACCTATTTCAATACATGGAAGTACAGTAAGAAACGATACCAGTTTAGCAAGTTCGCAATACAATTAGTAACAAGGTATCAATTTATTAGAATAGTCTAACTTGGATTCTTCTTTCATATGAAACGCATTATGGTTATTTAATTTCGTGAAATCGGCCTCTTTATTCAATGAAACCAACACTAATTGTACGAGGAATAAGTTTTAATATACAAGAATAAAAAGAAAAATAATTTTGTTACAGTATAATCAAATGGACTTGAATTTAGTATATTAATAGATTTCTTATTAAAATGATGGCAATCAAAATATTAATTGTTTTTACATTCTTTATAGTTCAATGATAAACTCTAAAAGTATATTACACATTTTATACTAAGCATTCTCTTATAAAAGGAATTTTGCAGTAAAAATATTTTAGAATTTTTTTTGGCATTTAATGTCATAAAGATGTAAAAATATTGCGCAAAATGTGTATTTTAGTAATGGTCAATGGAAAAACAATGCCTAATTGTTGGATATATTTAATAAACGAAGCTGAATCTTCCATTTAGACAAATAGCAAATTCATTATAGTATTTCATGTGCTTCCTTTTAGTTAATATCTTTCCAATTGTGACTCTTACAAATTTCAATATTTCTCATTTCTCTGATTGTTTTTCCTAATACACTAGATTCAAGATAATTTTTTTATAAGTATCATTGTCTATAATGCAAAGGAAGTATTAAAATCCAGAAACATTATTTACTGATTCACCATACAATGAACCATACATAGAACTCCATATTGATTGTATAGTCTTGAGCTTTCACTTATTTATTAACTTATTATTAATTTATTTTTTAACTTTTTATGTTTCAAATGCTTGTTCACTACCCAACACTATTTAACTGCTTCTTTAAGCTATAAAAATGCTGTTGGAATTTTAAATCCTTTTTTCCTTTCCTTAAAACTTTTAATGAAAAGAATGATAACCATACTTCCAAACAGTAAGAGTAGTCAAAAATAAAAAGTCATAAAGAAATGCTTTAATAAAAAATTGTGTATGCAAGTATTTTTATCAGCTAACACAATTAAAATTTCAGCCAGCATATGCACATTATTCTATTTATCCAGAACAATGTTCAGACTACAATATACGCACACTATTCTATTTATTCAGAATAATGTTCAAAATAACACATATGCACACTATTCTATTTATCTAGAACAATGTTCAGACTACTACATATGCACACTATTCTATTTATTCAGAATAATGTTCAAACTACAACATATGCACACTATTCTATTTATCCAAATCAACGTTCAGACTACAACATATGCACACTATTCCATTTATTCAGAACAATGTTCAGACTACAACATATGCACACTATTCTATTTATCCAGAATAAGGATCAGACTAAGTTCTGTTTAGGTATTGGCTTAACATTTGTAATGATCCCTAACAAACATCTGTGGAATGCAATTACAGCAGATTTTATAACACATGCAGGAATGCTTATCAAATAAATTAATGAGACTAAAACTATGACAGAAAATATTTATTGAAATTTAACAAGCAAACACATATTCCAAGTACAAAAATACAGATTGACAGATATGATGGGAATAATTTAAAGACCCTTGAGAGAAATATATAGAAGGAGAAAATAAGATTACATCATTCTTTATAACATAAGTAAGACACTTTTACAATAAAGCATTAAAACAGCTTTTCAAATAATATGTACTTGAGTAGATGAAATTTACTTTGAAAGGGAATTTTATTCAATAAATAAGATAAAAAGCTAACAGCAACGAAACAGAAATAGCTGGATTATGCATTTACAGTTAAGTAGCAGCCTATTTCTTCAGAAACAATTGTACTTTCCCTTCACTATTCTGAAACATAAAATATTTAAAACAGAAGAGAAGAATTTCATTTAAATTTTGTTATGAAGTTTCCTATATAGATTGATAATTAATATGAAAATATTTCCAAAAGAATGCAAGCATATGATTTAAATAATACATTTATACAAACTCAGAACTATTTCTAACAGCTCAGAATATTTTAATTTTACGTGATATTCGTGTTATAAATAATATTAAAACATGACTGCATATAAGTAATTTAGCACATACAAAAATGTTTTCTAATTTGTATATAATTTAGGATATAAAATGCTTATATTATTATTATTATTTAAAAAATATTATGTGCCAAAATATTTTTTATATGTTTTTGACATTTCTATCAAAAGTTCACATCACACATGTTATATACATAAATATATTTCAGAAAATATAACCCCTACAAAAATATACTTTATTGCTTCATACCTACATTGATAATTGATGCCTACATAACACCCATAAATATTTTTAATACAGTTCTTTCAAAATTTCTAGAAATTGTAATAATGCTATATTTAAAATTTCAAAAAATTGAAGACTTTAATATTCAGAATACGGTAACGTAAGTTTCAAAATTGAAGTGAAATATTTAATTAAAAATATAAAAGATCAAATGTTTTATATAAAATTAATTACTTTAAAATTAGTTAATGAAGGTAAAAACATTAAAATGTTTTAAATATTTTATTTACAGAGTAATTGCATTAGTTAAATATTACTATAAGGATTTTGAATATATTTTGCATTAGATAAAATTTCATCGCAAATTCTTGTTTCACGAATAAATTTCTCCAGTTTCTTTTATTGGTTAAAAGTTAGAAGCAAAAATAATTTAAGCGTTTAATTATATAATAAAGCAAGTCTTCTTAATATGTTTATTAAAAGCTTGCATTATAGATTGTCCTGATTACGCACAAGTAGAACAAACTTATAAATTTTTAGTAAGTGTATTTTAGTTTCTAAAGTGGAAACTCAATCTGTTCTGGAATTACCATGACTGAATAAAGACAATAGAGACATTTTTGAATTACCTAAAAAATACAATGGAAATAAACTGCTAGAATGCCAAATAAATAAGATTCTTGCCCGAAATTCCCCATACTTAAAACATGAAATTGAAATCACAACATTAGGATGAGGTAGCTCAAAATTTCGAGCCAAGAACCTCATTTCCCTTATAATAGTTTACTCGTATTTTCAACTGAATCGATCAAAGGGAGATCAGAATGAAGCATGAGGTATTCTTGAAGTTACGAACCAAGAAATTGATTTCACTTCCTTATTATTTACCCTTATCCTCAAACCAAATCAATCATATATTTTTCATCCATCAGCCGAAAGAAAATGAACAAAACATCGAACTAAACTATATTAAAGCATCCAAGATTCACTGAAATATATTCATCTTCGAACAGCAAAATTTCAAGAATATCTTCTTAACTTGCCTGTTCTAATCCAACTGTGCCCTAGCGATAAGCTGCTGTGCTAGAATTTAGAATGACTGAATACACTCATCCTAGCATTGAGACTTAAGGAACAGTCTAGATTGATTTTCGATGAATCACATATTTCATATTAGTCCGTAAGTTTATTCGCATTGCACTGGCCAACGTCTCATTTTAATATATGAAGAAGTCAATCTCTTACATCAGGATTTCTTGAGTCTCTGGATCATTGGAAACCGATAAAATATAAAAGAGCTTGACTAGTAAGGATGATAGCGGCTCTGGGGGGTCGAGCATGCAGATTCACGAAGACAATGAGTCGGATAATGTCCAGGGAAGGCAGCTGGTGGAGGAACATAACTGTGAGCTGGATAGGCAGCAGGTAAAGGGATGGAAGATTGCGTTGATGTTGAAATAGAAGGATCCATTTGCGATGATTGCATGTATCCGACGTGTAAGGTTTGGGCTTGCATGCGTTGACATGAAGGATAAGAAGCAAGACTGGACCTTCCCGAGTGACGAAGTTGAGATGAACCCTGCATATGGGCCAGCGGCCAATTTCTCTCTGTAGATGCTACCGAGCGGTAATCCGAAGTCAAGAAATCGCTGGGATTCAAATATGTATGCGCGTAAGGACGTGTGAAGGTCGGAGTAAAGGTTGGAGTGAAGGAAGCTCCACTACTCTGGACGTGTACGCCTTCACGAGATGGTCGTTTCATGCGCTTCCGTCGGCGATAATTATTGCCCTCGAACATATCGTTAAAAGCTGGATCAAACGTCCAGAAACTTCCCTTCTTTTCACCTCCACCTTCTCTCGGCACTCGAATAAAACATTTGTTCAAACTGAGGTTGTGCCTGATGCTGTTTTTCCAACCATCTTTGCTTTTATAGTAAGGGAAAGTACCCAAAACGTAACTGTAAATCTCTTGAAGAGTCAACCTTTTACTAGGAGATTCTAATATAGCTTGCCTTATCATTGCGACATAAGAGAAAGGTGGACGCTCCTGTTTTACTGATCCAGACATGCCACCAGAAGAAGAAGTATTTATATGAACCTTTGAAGAGTTTGAAACATTTGCTCCACCTAGTTTCATAGACTTGGAGTTACCACCAAAAGGTTGAACAATGATTGATCCACTGTGATTGGTTGGCTTCGTATCGACATTGAACGGATCAGCTGTATTTAAACTCATCGCTTTGTTGTCAGAGCATAGAGAAGGTTGGCGTAGATCACTTATAGAGGGACTGTTCTTGATCTTAATGGAGGCGTTTTCTTCACTTGATTCAGAAAGTCGTCGTTTGATTCCTTTTCTTTCATTCTCGCACTCAGATGTACTGCTGTTAGCTGTTGTTGGATCCACTGGATCACCAGGGTCAACATTCATCGCCATGCCCGTTTCGTTATTAGAGTGGCTCGCTTCATCGTTGCAGTCATTAGTAGTATGATGTAAAGAGTGACTCTCGGGATCATCAATGCAGTTCGACAAAAGTGGAGTGCCGGAACTGTGTAGCAGATTAGTAGTTGCAATGGATGATGTACTCCGATTGTCACAGTGTGGTGGGCTATATGAAGTGACGTAACTACCACTATTCAAATGGCGAGAGATATTATTGCTTCTCGTACGGGGATATGGAGTGTAGGACCGGGCACAATCTCTTGAAAGTCCTGAAACAACAGAAAACAGTTAATTTTTTTTTATCAATTTTGTATGTTTTTCTCGTCCAAGAGGGCAAATAGTCATAATATAGCAAAATCATACAATATGATTTCAAATTTAAGAACCGGTAATTAAATAGCTAAAAGTAGTATTAGTTTTCAACGCCAAGACAGAAAAAGAACTTGAGTTTGAAAAATTAAACGAATGCATTAGAAAAAAAATTCTACCATGGGAAACAATTTGTTCCGAAAAAGCATTAAAACCAAATTATGCATGAGATGTAGAAATAGAAATGTGTGTTTAAGACAAATAAATAATAAAAAAAATTTTAATGTAAATATTAGCACATTACTTTTTAATTATATCATTTCTCCATGGCTTCAAACCTGAATCAAGATACTTTATAAGTTATATTTATTACTTAATAGATGAAAATAGTGTAAAATACCTATGAGTTTTAATATAAGGAATAAGAGTAACAATGTAGCATTAATTGTGGTATCTAATAGTGTTTTTTAATTAAGTAAGAAGTGATAAATTATCTAGAAAAATAATAAGTATATGTTTGAAATAAAACAATTTCTTTCTAAACAAATTCTTTTCTAAAATTTGACTACAGATATTTTCACACTGCATCAGAAAAATAAATTTTCGTGCTTCTAAAGAATCAATGATAATTATTATAAACATTAATTAAAATACGAAAATTTCAAGTATTTTAATATTAATGAAAAATAAAACGACATTAAGTGTTTGCTTAATAGAAGTTTAGCAAGAATATCGAGGGTAGTCTTTACTCTTATAATGCACTAATTATTCAATAAATTTAAATCAAATTTATTTAATTAAATCATTATTATAATTGCTTTATGAAAAACAATATTTTTTTTCATAAAACATCATTTTTTAATGAGATAATCTCACATTTCGTTAAAGTGTAAAAGTAAATGAATTTAAGGAAAAAGATAATACAAATGAATATAAAAAAATTTCCATCTTGAATATAAAATATTCAAGATGGCCGTCATTTATTCTGTTTGATTTTCCCTAGATTTTATAATAGATTTTCCTGACTTCTTTTTATGCCTTTAATATACTCAGAATGGTGTTACTTTCTTTTCTTTACTCTATTTATAGAAAAATATGTTCTTGACTTAGAATGAATGCTGTGAAGCAATCATTCATTATTTTTTCCTTTTATGGTCATATTAATTTAAATGGCTATATTGTACGATGACCCGAATTTCTCAAGCGTCTTCTATCTATGGATATAGATTCGAAAAATTTGCTTTAATTTAAATTCATTATTTCATACAAGGGTATTAGTTCCTAATAAGTTTATTGCACGTCATGTGCCATCTTTTACATAAAAAGAGGAAAACTGAAATTAAAACTAACCAACTCATGGAAAACGTTCTAATCTAGTACCTATGAAGTACTAATTGATTTGATAGGTGAAGCCCCCCAAAATGAGGAGATAATCATGCCTTTTATGGCCTAAAATCAAACATCCATTTATCTGATTGGAACAAAATAGTAGAGAAATTTCTTCATGAATCTTACTGAACAACGAAACAACTTTTTTATCAATGAACTCACAATTACTTAGGATGAAGAAACACGATATCAAGCAATACACAATGTACAACACAATATTTCTTCGAGAGAAATATTTCCTTTAAAGTTCTGGTTACAGGTTACAGATCCCACTAATGTTCGCTTATTTTAAAACTGCCTTGTGATTAGGTTAAATAACACCAAGATGAAGTCTCTCGCATTGGTATTTTTGCTTTAAATGTTTTTTTAAAGTTTTTACAATGTTTTATTCAACGCATAGACGTTTCCTTAATGATAGAATCCTATGTACGCGAATAGTGTATTTTAAGAAAAATTATTTCTTGTTCCGTTTTGTTGAACTAAAGATCACTGTTATTTCCATTCAAATATAGAGAATACCGCCATTTGCTTTCACTAATCAGAAAGCTGAAAAATATCTCTAATAATTAATATAATTCGATAATTATTTTATTATTAATAACGCACGCACACGCACGCACGCACACCTAAAATAAAATTTGAAAGTGATTACAAACAATGCTATCGGTTTCCTATTAAATGCAGTACTATTTTTTAAAGAGATGGCCTTAATAATGTTTCATTTTTAACAATCGCATTTCAACATAATTTCGGCAAATGAGAAACATGAAACGCAATCTCCTTCCCCATCTCTTCTTCTTTTCTAAAACTCACATTCTCCTTTCAGGACCATGTTTTTTAGAATAATAATTTAGCAGTTGTATTGTATTAATAAGTAACTTCAATGCAATTTCTTTGTTAATAACTTTTCTCTGGGCACTATTTTCCCTTCTTTAAATTTAATTTACTCTCGCTCCTTTAAAACGATCTAAACATAGCCGCTCTGCTTCGAATTAAAATACTTTCATACTAGGTTTAAGACAAACAAACCTAATGCCAACGAATTCCAAAAGATTAGAGGGAGGTAAAGAAAGGGAAAAAAATCGAAATACATAATGCCTCTTGAAAAATATCTTACCCCATCTTTTTGTTTGGTAATTTTTTTTTCTTATTTGATTTTATGGAATGGGCCTTTCTGTATTATAAGCCGCGTATGAAAATGCATGTCTAATGATGGCCCAGATGGGTATTTGAGAAGCTCTGTGTTTTGAACTGACCAAGCGAATCGCAAAAACAAGGAATTTCTTTCCGTCTGCAGCTGGACGGGGGAACTTGGAAAACTCCACCCTAACTGCTGGATTCAGAAGTCTTCTTTTAGGAAGATTGTTTTTCTTCGTCTTTGTTTGCATATTTTTCATTTGGGAAAGACGGTGCAACGCTGCTATTATATTCCCATTGTCGTCGTCACCCTTCGCTTGTAACTATCGTACGCCGTGAAATTGATTTAGTTTTGTTTTGAGGTTGTTATTGTGAGACGCGGAGCCTGCCAAAAGTGTTACGATGGATAGCCAGGCACGCTCCAGGACACGCCCACCAACTCCCCCCTCCCGTGTTCTTTCTTTTCCAAAGCATTAAAAAATTCAAAAATAAACAAACACCAGAGGAGATTTCTTCAAATGCTGGTAATGACAACAATAACACTCATCAGCTCCAAGCATCAAAAGTACAGGACCGGTTCTTTGTGCACTACGCATCGTATTTTAAAAGTCCGAGGAATCGGGAAAAAAATGAAATAAATAAAATACTAAAAGATATAAAAACGCAAGAAGAGTAGAGGAAAGCTAACTCTCTCTAGTATTGGGTATTGTTTCAGATGCTTTCCTTCCATTTTCTCCCCCCCTCCTTCTTTCCAATTTATTCGGCGGATTTTGATTTCATGGAATGCTAACTACAGTAATATCGCGTAGATAGTGATAATGATGAAGGTGGTGCAAAGGGAGGAATTTGGACCTGAAATAAAAGTAGACAACGGAAAATTATACTCATGGGGAAATGGAGGGAAGATTGTTCTACCATAAAATAACCATGCTCTTGTTTTTATTCTATACTGCTTGAAGAGTTACGGTTCTCTTGCCGTTATTATCCAGTTTTTATTTTCTGATGAAGAAGATAGAGTTTAATATTATATTTTGGAGGTAGATTAGATTATTTTTAACACAATCAGGCAGAACGAGTTATTGATTATTTTGACGGATTCAGTTCATTTTCTTTTTAAATAAAATGTATTTTAGTTGATTCTGGAGGTATATATTGTGCTTCAATTAAAATTCTTTAAGAATATTGAAGAATGTATTATCTACAACAAATACAAGAGGAAAAACTTAATTCGTTAATATTGCTGGAGAATGTTAGATGACT
>JAOUZG010050968.1:10924518-10936185 GCA_026289955.1 Argiope argentata | reverse complement strand
AATTCGTTAATATTGCTGGAGAATGTTAGATGACTCATTGACACAACCAGGCAGCGCGAGTTACTGATTATTCTGACGGATTCAGTTCATTTTCTTTTCAATTAAAATGCATTTTCCTTGATTCTGGAGATACATATTGCTCTTCAATAAAAATTCTTAAAGAATATTTGAAGAATGTATTATCTACAACAAATACAAGAGGAAAAACTTGATTCGTTAATATTGCTGGAGAATTATAGCTGCCTCATTGACACAACTAGGCAGCGCGAGTTATTGATTATTCGGATGAATTCAGTTCCTTTTTTAAAAATAAAATGTATTTCCGTTGATTCTGGAAATTTATCATGTGCTTCAATTAAAATTTTTAAAGAATATTGAAGAATATATCATCTACAACAAATGCAAGGGGATAAACTTGATCCGTTAATATTGCAGGAGATTGTTAGCTGACTCATTGACATGATCAGGCAGCACGAGTTATTTATTATTCGGACGGATTCAGTTCATTTTCTTTTTAAATAAAATGTATTTTAGTTGATTCTGGAGATATATATTGTGCTTCAATTAAAATTCTTTAAGAATATTGAAGAATGTATTATCTACAACAAATACATGAGGAAAAACTTAATTCGTTAATATTGCTGGAGAATGTTAGATGACTCATTAACACAACTAGGTAGCGCGAGTTATTGATTATTCGGATGGATTCGGTTGATTTTCTTTTTAAATAAAACGCATTTTCGTTCATCCTAGAGATTCATCATGTGATTAAATTAAAATAAAAAAAATTAAAATTAAAAAACAATTAAATAAAAATAAGATTAAATTGAAATTAAAATTAAAATAAATTAAAATGCATTAACTACAACAAAAACAAAAGGAAAAACTTGATTCGTTGATACTCCCGAAGGATATTAGCCAAATAATTGACATAAATATAAAATTTGAGTTCTGAGTAAACTTTAAAAAATTCATTTAAACTTAAATCATTCTATGAAGAATTTTTATGAGTTAAATTGTTTTAATTGGTTTGACATCATACAATTTAATTAAAAAATATATACGGAAGGCTTCAAAACTGAAAACATAGGTTTTGAAAGTGTCATCCTAGCTGCGAAAAACAGCATAAATGAACATCATAAATAACAAAAGGTAATTTGTAAAATATAAAAAAATAATACGAGAGTACAAATGGATAATTTTAAGCTGTTAAAACTACTTGACTTCATCTGACTATTGAATCAATTTTAGATTTTTCTTTGAAAGACCTTGGCGACTACTGAGAAGCACAAGACAAAATTTTCAGCACTGTCCAAGACAGTGCCGTTCTTCAAGATTTTAAAGTGATCCCCCTCTTTTCCCTTAAAAAAGTACGCTCAGCATATCAGACTAGAGTCAACCAATTTAAATTACTATAAAATTCACTTTTCTCCAGAGCAAACACTTCGGGAAATTCTTGGTGTATCTTGAAAGACTTGCAAATTATAACATTATCAGCTTTATCTACGAGAGTATTGTTCACCAAAATTTTTAAATGACCCCCGAACTAAAAGTGGATACATTTAACATCTTAACACAGTATCGCCTCCCATAGTGATTTCATCTGGTATGAGGAAGATGTAGGTGGACTTAAATAAATAATATTACACAGTATACGACTGAATGGAAATATAAAAATGATAAAATATATGATAATCTATATTAATAAAAATGCAACTCGAAATGCGTTGCTAAGCGCAAAACTAGAGAACAGCTCGACCAATTCGGCTAATTTTAATTTTAATATTTTCGTTAAGACACGAGGATGGTTCTTAAAGTGAGAAAAAATTAAAAAACTGCGAGGAAAATAGTTAAAACGACACTTTTCTTACTTTCCCGCCAAAAATCTTCATTTCCTTCCCCCACACCGAGTAAGATAGCAGGAAGTAATAAATTATCATTTGGGTAGAAAGAAATGCGCGAAGTCAGGTGGTTTTCATTTATAGATAACGGGATGTTTAAAAAAGAAAGAAAATAGTTGCTTTTATTATTAGTCTGCATGGATATTTAATCTATGTCTGCTCAAAATAAAGTCATAAATAAAAAAAAAGAATAACAGAGGGCTAAAAGGGTTTGTAGAAAGAAAAAAGAATAGAAAAATAAAGAAAAGAAGGGGGGTGTCACCATTATTTCCTCAGTGTGAAGCATTTTCCAAGCTGTTTTTAAATTTTCACATCTCTTGAAAATCAATTGTCTTTATTTGTTTAGTGTGTTTACATTTATGAAAATTTGAATCTCATTATTCTATAAAAACGTAGAATTTTAGACCTTTCCCTCCACCATTTAAGTAAAATATCAATTCAGGGACAATCATTGCTCGGATAGAAAGAAAAAGATGAGTAGTACAATTAACAGAAAATCTGAAGAAAATTATACTAAATAATACTATAATTGAATTATCTGATTATCAAAATTTGTTTGGTTTAAAAATATTTTGGTGAAAAACCAGTTATGAGACACAGCTACATAAAATATTATATGAAAATTTTTGCGAGCATTAATACTGGCGAACCGACTGGTCGCCAAAGGCGGCTAGTACATCATAAAAAACTATGGGAATTCATAAAAACTATAATTATGATAGTACACCATAAAAACTATTCTGTCTATTCAACACAATTTGTTTGAATAGACAGACAAATATTGCGCTGTGTGTAAAATTCAAAGATAAGAACTGTCATATTAAAAATGAGATAATAATGAAGGACAACGGATGTATTTGGTACAAAATGTAAGAAAAATTAGAAAAATTCTCAGTAATTAAAGTATTTTCTTGAAGAAGGATTGTTAAGAAGTCTTTCATAGGAAATATTTTCAAGTGATAATCTCTTAGATGTCAAGAGAGAGCTGTAAGACGAGTTGTACATAGTGGACGGGGTCATCGACATCTCCAGTAGCACAAGTCGTTATCAGATAGGCGAAAATGGAAAGAAGGAAATGGACCAAGGGAAAAATAGCATTTCATCTTGAATCTAGACGATTGATTATAGTTTAGCTGTTTTGAGAACATTTATGGAAGGATCGACTAGTTTTTCCATTATACCAAACATTTACTTTTTTCTTAAAAATATTTGTGGTAGAAACTGTTTTAAGTTAGTATCGGGGAATTAGAAATTCCAGTAAAACGTCTTTCTTAAATGCATCTGGTATAATATCCTTGATGACTATCATCCAATTCGCTACACCGTAGTAAAAATATTAGTTTTGAAATGATTATTCAAGTGGCTACGACCACCATCGTGCTATGCCGAGAATTTAACAGCGCAAGGATTGTGGCAACAGTTTATCCACTAAAACCTTTACTAAATATAACTAAAACTTGGATGTCCAAGTAGACTATAGTTCAAGTAAAAATCTACTTGGATGTTCAAGTAGAAGATTATAAAGTAGTTTCCGACATAAACAGAACAAAAAATAATTGCAAGTATTCAAATATCAATTGATTTTACAACGCTATCAACAGCGGAAAATAATGTTTCTAAACCTGTATATCAATATGATTTCTGTTCGTCTTTTAGACTCTACCATTTCTAGAAATTTATACATGAGGTTGTGAAACCCTCTGTGCATACATATTTGAAAAAAAAAAAACATATTTTCTTAATAATGTTACTGATTTTATCGTAAGATAGTATTAATTCTATCTATATGCTATTACATTTTTCTTGCCCTCCAAAGAAAAGTATATAGTTTTACAATAATTTTCTGCCTACATTTTCCTACAAATGAAACACCCATTTTTGAAGATCCGTCACGACCTCAAAGTTTAAATAAAAATAAGAAAACTTACATATTTATTTAAAGAAATTATTATATCAGAAAATACAAATACAGTTTTGAATAAGGCATCAATTAAGCAAGTCATTTAAATTATGAAAATATTTAATCTTAAAAATATTAATGAATATGTCCAGAAAATTTGTTAAAAAATTATAAAATTTCTATGAAAGGAAATTAGCAAAGTAATAAAATTCGACAAACATATCCACAAAAAGGTCTCTCTCTCTCTCTCAAAACTCAAGTCGATACATCAAAATGAATACAGATGAGTATGTTAGTGCAATCAGTTGCATGATTGATGGCTTTATTAACTGCATAAAGCAATGGATTGTTGTTGATCTCAAAGTAGGAATATGAAAAATAAGACGCAGAAAAGAAGATGATGCATTCTAGAGAAAAATATGACTATTTTTACAAATGAATAATACTTACAAAATGAATAATACTTTACAAATGAATAACGAACTGAAGTCAATACAAGCTGTAAAGTTTTTCTTTTACTTTTATAGCGCGGATCTTAAATTAACCCTTCTTTGCATAATTTCTTAATTTTTTGTGAAATAAATCATGGAGACCCGATTCATGCTCCAGATAAAGAAAAATGTTGAAAGAAATCCTAATATAAGTGTATAATATAAAATAATTTCAAAAAACAGTATGATGGAAATATCTATCATCATGCAAATTTACATATGAAGCTCAGTACGAAAGGTTCAATGTCACTTTCTTCAAAATTTCTCCACTCTTTATCATTTTATTGGCAAAGAAATCCCGGATTGGTTACAAAAAGTATTCAAGAAATTGCACATTTCTTCCAACCACAATAAATGGAATGACAAGTTCAAACCCGCAAAAATGATCGTGTCACATGAATTTTTTTTGCCAGCTACATTCCTTATTATGCAATAGTCGTGAAAAAAAGTTGTCAGCAACAACAAATTTAAAGTACATCTATTTTGAATACAGGTTTTTGTTCACAAATGTTATGAGGGATATTTCCATCATCATGCAAAGCAATACTAAGACACAATATCAAGATTTGAGTGTACAATTTTTAATCATTAAACTTCTAAAGCTAGAAAAGCTTAAAGCTTCTATCTTATTAGAAAAAGAAAAAGCTTATTAGAAAGCTTATTATTACTACCAGCTTATTAGAAAAGCTTTTTATTACTTCTAGCTTATTAGAAAGGCTTTTTATTACTTCTAGCTTATTAGAAAGCATATTATTACTTCTGGCTTAGAAAAGCTTTTTAGAAAGCTTTTTATTACTTCTAGCTTATTAGAAAGCTTATTATTACTTCTAGATTATTAGAAAAGCTTAAAGCTTCTAGCTCATTAAAAAAATTCAATTGTTTCTGTTCTACAAATTCAATTTCGCAAAGGAGTTGTAAAGAATAATTCATAAAATTGATTTTAATATTAAATATTTACTTATCAAATTTTGAATAATCCTTCGGATCAAGATAATTAACTTAACAATGTTTCCGTGCAAATATTGGAAATTCTAAGAGAAAAATCCTATCATAGTATTTTTCAGTGATTGGAACATACTATTAAAATGCTAATTTTAATCATTAAAACTTTTAAAATCATACAAAAATGTATAGATAAAAACAAAATCTCACCTGTATCGGTTGTTTCAGATCTAGAAGTATACATAGGGTATGCAGAGGAGAAGTGAAGAGGCGATGACGTTTTAAATACACCTAGGGTTGAAATGAAACCAATTAATTTTAAAACCAGCAAATTCCAGAATATCCATCGTATTTTTTTAAAGAAATAATTTATTTACACAAAACAACCAAGGTTTCCACTCAAGTTTCAGATAAACGTACAAAATACTCTGTGTATTGTGTACAGATACGTACTATCACCGAGAACAGACAATATACAGGGTGTCAAAAAAGTCCCCGTACTCCAAATTTAAAAAATCATTATCCATGATTTTTTTCAAGTATATTACATTTTTCCATACGAGTAATGGAACCATGGACATGCTTGAAGCTTTTTTCGGTGATCGACTTATCTCAAAAATTCTTTGGCCACCTTGATCCCCAGATCTGACCATCAGGGACTTTTTTCTGTGAGGATATTTAAAGCACAAAGTTTATGAAGGTGATCCTCAAACAATAGATGATTTGAAAATCGCAATTACCCAAAGGATACAAGAAATCACTCCTAGCATGTTAAAACGCGTTTCGAAAAACACGCGCAAACGAGTTCAGCTTTGTCTCCAAGAAAGGGGTGGACATTTTGGACATTTATTATAAATGTAAGTTCGGCATTTTTTTCCTTAGTTATTTTAAAAGTGCTTTTTATCAGTGTCATACAAATAATTCTTTTTAAACCTGTTGTTTTTGTAAAATAAATTCCCAAATCATCAGTACGGGAACTTTTTGGACACCCTGTATTTTAGGCTTATTTGTACCGATTGAGTAACATGAGCGCATGCCATATTTCACTTATCTAATTCGTCGGTTTTCTCGTTACCATATTGACATCATGGTTAAAAACGTAAGTACACAATCTAGCCATTGGAGGTTGAGTGCAAAAATTAAACGCAAATCAACAGTTTTCAACTAAAATACCTCCTACCAGCTCGCTGCTGCATTTATATTTTTACATACAAAGAATCGATGAGAAATTATTGTAACCATCAAAAATTAGAACATAAGATTTTCACGAATCTCCACATTTTAAATATCTCAGTTTAAAAGTCACATTCTTGCTATATGTCTGAAAATCCGTCTGAATGTCTGTCAAAGATAACTAAAAAACGCTGTAAACTAGATATAAATTTGGTATACTGTTTTCACACCAAATTCGTAGATTTATATAAAATGTTGATAAAAAATTTTTCAGAGTAAGTCTACATAATCATAAAACAACGAGAATCAAATGGATAAATTTCATTATACCGATTTAATATCTGTTGTGTAAACACTTATCAAATAAGAGCCACATCCACAAATTGTTATACGTTTGTCAGTTTGTATTTCAGAAGCATATAAACTTGGCAACTCAAAAAAGAAATTTACTTAAATGTATCAAATATGACACTTTATTTTGAGATTCAAAGTGTAGTTCCGTGTCAAATTTCGTTTCAATCGGTTGCGAAAAACGGGTCAAAAATATTAATTGGTATTTCGAATATCATTAACCAGAAAGTAATCGCCAATGCCTTCGCCAAGAATCAAGCCATCGAAACAAATGACTCTGGACAAAGATTAACAAACAATGCTCTCTTATAATGGGAATTCAAAACTCATTACAACATAGTGAGAAAATAAGTGACATCCAAGTCAATTATGTCACTAAGAAGGCATAACCCAATAAAGTCAATTTCAATCCTCGAGAAGAACTGAAATTTCTGATGGCAACTTAAATAGTCAAACAGGGCATTTTCGAACATTCGTAACTATGAATGAGAGCTGAACATATTTTATTATCTCTTCTTTCAGAGAAGAGAAAGCACCAGATTTTCTATTATAGTTATCTGAAGGATCAATAGGACTATAATAATAAATTATGTTTAAGTATAGTCTAATTAACTTAATTAGGCTTTTTCTGAATATGACGTCAATAGTAGTTTTCGTACTAAATTAGAAATTTTCAGTTTTTCTCCCCATTTCTTCTTTGTTTTTTCATTAGGGGTCGTGCCGTACAGACAGAGAACCACGAATACGTGTAAAAGATTTAAATAAAGAATGTGAAAATAAAATAAATTATAAGATCAAAAATTATTTCTTTTTTTAAAAAAAATCTAAAAATACATTTTAAATAGAGCTTCGAGTTTTAAACCTGCCTGAATAAATAAGAAACAACATTATAGTTTTGAATTTATACTTATTCTTATTTTAACATATTAATTGAAAAATATTTAACACCAACGTCAATGACAATTTCTCACAGAATCATAGACAAGAACACTGTCTCTTTGTGTGTACACAAAAACAAAAATCCAAGATGAAAAATAAATGAAATCTGGCATGTGATCTGTACATCGAGAAAGAACTTCCATATCTAATTTGGGAAAGATCCGAAGAGAAAGGAGAATGGAAATTTTTTTTAAAGTGATTATTTTTCCAAAACGTATGATCAGTTTTCTATACTATACTCTGAATCTAAGAAATAAATTTTCCATTTCAAGGAAAATTAAAAAAAGTCGAGAAAATTACTCTTCTATTCCTTTTTTAGAACGCTAGAAAAATAAACTTAATTAACATTTTAAGAAATAATGGTTCATTCACTGCATTTTTTTGCGATTATGGAGAAAAAAACCAACCAACATTTTACAGCAGTGTATTTTCCGAAATTTAAAGCAATTATTCATAATTATTCTTAATCTTTGAATATATAATAAAAATGAGATGTTGAGTTAAATTTAAAATATTGTTATCAGATAAATTTGTTAATTCGAATAAAGGAAGTATAAACATTAAATTTTTCTCAAATATTTTCAAAAATGAATTGAATTGATCATGCGTTTATCCATAAACTGTTAATATCTAGCGAACAGAATTTGTAAATCGTCTAAACTAGCATTTAAAACTCGGTGAATATCATCAAAATTATAAAACATGCTTTTACTGTTAGAAGCTAAAACATTTAAATAATATGTAGGCCTATTAGTTTCTTTTAAACTAAGAAACATAACACCGAAAATGGCTGGTTTGCTCTTTATTCTGAATCATCAAAATTACAAAACATGCTTTCACTGTTAGAAGAAAAAACATTTAAGTAATAAACGTGTGCATTATTTTTTTTTAGATTAAGAAACATATCCCTAAAAATGTACGGTTTACTCTTTATTCTGAAGCATCAAAATTATAAACATGATTTCCCTGCTAGAAGCCAATAACAGTTTAATGATAAACGAGCGCATCAGTTCCTTTTTCATCAAGAAACATAGCCCTAAAACCATGTAGCTTGCTCTTTATTCTAAATCTTTAAAGTTATAAAAATGATTTTACTGTTAGAAGATAAAAACATTCGAATAATACACATGCCAATTAGTTTCTTTTAAATTAAGAAACAAATCCCTGAAAATGTGTGGTTTGCTCTTTATTCTGAATCTTTAAAATTATAAAACAGATTTTCACTGTTAGAAGCTAAAAACATTCAAGTAATAAACGTGCGCATTAGGTTTTTTATTAGATTAAGAAACATAGTCCTATGGTTTGCTTTTTATTCTGAATCATCAAAGTTATAAAACAGCCTTTCACTATTAGAAGCCAATAACATTTCAATAATAAATGAGCGCATTAGTATATTTTAAATTAAGAAACAAATCCCTGAAAATGTGTGGTTTGCTCTTTATTCTGAATCATCAAAATTATAAAACATGCTTTCACTGATAGGAGCTAAAAACATTCAAGTAATAAACGTGCGCATTAGGTTTTTTTTACATCAAGAAACATAGTCCTAAGGTTTGCTCTTTATTCTGAATCATCAAAGTTATAAAACAGCCTTTCACTATTAGAAGCCAAAAGCATTATCTTTGTCAAAAACATATATAAAATTATACAGTTATCTATAAATATGTATATAACAATCGCACATAGAAATGCTATTTTAAACTATATAAACTATTTTATCTTCAACTGTATTAAAGTTTTTGCACCCGATAACAGTAAGATTTTTTGAATTATCTTAATTTGAAACCAAAAATACAATTTAAAAGCATTATTGTGCAAGTGCACGATCCGAAAAAGATCACGAATTTTAAATTTTTAAGATAAATTTGATATCTATGAATCTTTAAGGAATGTAGTTTTTTTAATGTATACATACCTGATCCATTTGGTTCAGAATAGGATGTATATAGGTGTGATGGACTAAGAACTGGCGATGTGCTTGATTTAGGTTGACAAGCTGCAATTGAAAAAAAAATATTAAAGCAATCAAAGAAAGTGAATATTTAATGTAAATACAATAATGTAAAATAAGCTTATAATTCCAAACTTTCAGAAAAAAAATTCAAGGAAATTTAATCAAAACAAATACATCATTTTCTTTTATATCAACATTAACAATTAAAACAAAATACATAACAGCACTAAAAATTTCTATTTTTCTGCGATTAGGCAAAATATAGACTCATCTGATTTAACAATTTAAAAAACTGAATAAATTTCGCTGCCAAAATACCAATCCTTAAGCCGGACATTAAAAATTGTTTTAACTTAGTATTGTACTAACGTATTACTGCAAAAACAGAAATTTCATAGAAAGTCAAAAAATAGGCCAAAAACAGATACTTACAGTCTTCTCCTATTCTTTCTCTTCCAGAACATGGATATAAGGCAACTGGATAAGGTGCTGAACGTGGAGCAATACCTACAATATAAATGAATGTTAGATAACAGTATCTATAAAAACTACTTTCATAAATGATCTTGGAAACAAACCACAGACGTGAGTATATAGAATAGACAAACTCTGGTGAAAATATTTGAATATTATATCATTCATCTGAATATAATAGTAACAAACAAAAGCTTAGTTTGGATACCAATCAATATACACTGAAGTGACAAAAGTCATGGGATAGCAATATGCAAATATACAGATAGCAGTAGTATCGCAGCGAAAAAGTATAAAAGCGCATTTCGTTTTCCAGAGCTTTCATTTGTGTTCAAGTTATTCATGTGAACAGGTTTTTCGTGATTTATGGCGGCATGACGAGAATTAACAGACTTTGAACGTGGAATGTTAGTTGGAGCTAGACGCAGGGGTCATTCCATTGCGGATATCGTCAGTGAATTGAACATTCCGAGATTCACAGTATCAAGAGTGTGCCGAGAGTATGAAATTTCAGGCATCTCATCCCATCATGGACAGCGCAGTGGGCGACCACCTGCCCTTAACGACCGAGACCGCCGACGTCGGTGTAGAATGGTCACTGTTAATAGACACGCAACACTTCGTCAAAAAACTGCAGGAATCAATGTGGGACGTACGAGGGACGTGTCCGATCGGACTGTGCGACGAAATTTGTCTTCCTTGGGCTATTGCAGCAGAAGACCGACTCGAGTGCCTTTACCGACAGCACGACATCGCTTGCAGCGACTCTCCTGGACTCGAGAGCATATCGACTGGTCCCTAGACCAATGGAAAACCGTGGCGTGGTCAGATGAGTCACGATTTCAGTTGTTACGAGCTGATGGTAGAGTTCGAGTGTGGCGCAGACCCCACGAAGCCATGGACCCAAACTGTCAGCAAGGCACTGTTCAAGCTGGTGGTGGCTGCATAATGGTGTGGGCTGTTTTTACATGGCATGGACTCGGTCCTCTGGTGCAACTGAACCGATCATTGACTGTAAATGGTTATTTTCAGCTGCCTGCAGATCACTTGCAGCCATTCATGGACTTCACGTACCCACTCAACGATTGGATTTTTATGGATGACAATGTGCCATGTCACCGGACCAGAACTGTTCGCGATTGGTTTGAAGAACATTCTGAACAATTTCAGCGCATGATCTGGCCACTTAGATCGCCCGATATGAATTCCATCGAGCATTTATGGGACATCATCGAAAGGTCCGTTCGTGACAAAACTCCTGCACCATCCACACTTTCGCAATTATGGACGTCTATACAGACAGCATGGCTCAATATTCCTGCAGAGGACTTCCAACGACATGTGGACTCCATGACACATCGAGTCGTTGCACTTCGCCGGGCAAAAGGAGGACCGACACGATATCAACAGTCATCCCATGACTTTTGTCACTTCAGTGTATATCATTCATCTGAATATAATAGTAACAAACAAAACCTTAGTTTGGATACCAATCAATATAAATATAAACATGTACCGAAAAATAGTTGAATATTTATAAAC
>JAOUZG010050968.1:10908766-10923523 GCA_026289955.1 Argiope argentata | reverse complement strand
TATATATATATATATATATATATATTTTAATGAGTAGATACAGAGCAAGTGACTTTTAGTAAATCTGTTAAATAAAAGTGATTACACTTTTAGTTAACATGTATCCTATTTGTAAGGATTAAATTTCATGATCGAATAATTTTCCTTTAAAACTTTAATATAAATAGATTTTAATGAATAAAACTTTAAATGTATAGATTTTAATGAATAAATCTTTAAATGTATAGATTTTAATGAATAAATCTTTAAATGTATAGATTTTAATGAATAAAACTTTAAATGTATAGATTTTAATGAATAAAACTTTAAATGTATAGATTTTAATGAATAAAACTTTTACTATATAGATTTCCATGCGTATAAATAGAATAAGTAACTTTCATTAAATATGTTAGTTAAAAGTGATTAAACTTTCATTTAACAGGTTTCTTATTCGTGAAGATGAAATTTCATGATCGAATGACATTTCTAATATGCTAGAATTTTCTTATTTTCTTCTGCACTTTTATATTCTCGTCAATATAAATAAATTATGGTAATGTTTTCAAAATTTAATTATCAGTTAATCGATAAAGTTTTGTTTTCGAACTAGGGAGCCACCAGGTAGAGATGTTGAAAAAAATCATTACAAGGTTATGAAGTAGAAAATGATTGAAATGAAATAAATCTCTTTACTTTTTGTAGGTAATTAAATGTATATTTTTAAAAATTGATTTTAATTAAATTCATTTATTTTTTAATAAACAAATTACTTGAGATTTTCTTCCTCAAGACACCTGTATCTAAGATGAAAACTACTTATGGATATAATTAGACAAATATATCAAATAAAAATAAATTAGTTAAAAATGAATATAATTTATTCTCTGAATACGAAGTGAATGCTCGCTTGAGAAAATTATTGACTTACTATTAAAAATATTCTAAATTATCAACAAAACAGTAATAGTGATATTCCCAATGTTGTTTCAAAACATCAGATGTCAAAAAACCAGCAATGCATATGGAATTTTAAT
Source organism: Argiope argentata (assembly GCA_026289955.1). Taxonomy (NCBI): domain Eukaryota; kingdom Metazoa; phylum Arthropoda; class Arachnida; order Araneae; family Araneidae; genus Argiope; species Argiope argentata. The sequence continues at coordinate 10,922,507 of JAOUZG010050968.1, read as the reverse complement.
GGAATAGCAAGAACTACAAGTGACAAGCGGAATTTTGTGACAACTCACAAGAATCGCATATCAGGCACGATTTAAAATCAAATGCAGATTTTTGGAAATTTGTCGAACAACATTTTGGTCAAATATTCACGACACTTTGATTTGACATTGAAGATAACACGAAAAGAATATTTAAATCCGCAGCTTCTAAAATGTTAAAAACAAACAAGTGACAAAAATACAAAAATATTATACAAATATAAACAAAGAATATTTAGAACTATTAAGAGTAAAAAGATTATGAGCACGAAGAGGCTTTTAAATAAATAAAATTTAAATTGTTGATTACTCTGTTAAAAAGAAAATATTAATCCGTCAAAATGAAGCAAACGATCTGAATTATGCAGCTGAATGGGGTCACAGCTTTTTTTTTCAATTCATATGAGAATCGCGCAATTTCAGAGGTTTTAGAAAATTACATATATATTTTTATTTTCACACAACCAGAATCGATGTAAGTTGAATATCTATCATGCAGTGAATGAAAATCATGCGTTCTTCCGAAAAGTGATAAACTGATCCTTCAACATAAATTGCATTTCACACTGTTAAATGCATTATCAACGAGCATATAAATGGTGAGAGAGTACTTAAATTTTTGACCATAATTAAGCTAATAAATTTGGGAAATTTAACTTGTTGCTGTTTCTAATGACACTTGCCAGGAACGAACTATCTGACGCAGTCAGTGATTTTAAGCCGTGGGTGCGTCTCTTGTTTTGATAGCACCAACTAGAATCAAGAGTGAGTCTTAGCTATTGACGCAACGCATTCACTTGCAAAGCCCCTTTTTACAGGGGGTACATTCACACAACTAACAGATAGAACAATCATACGCGAACCGGGACTCGAACCCAGAACGCCCAGATCACACCCGTGTGCCAGGAGGTCGTCTGAAAAAAAATTTCCCAAAAAAAATTCGATCTTGAGGTTTAAATGAAGTTCTTCAAATACCCAGCATAGCATTGCCACACGATGAGTTACGATACTTAACTACAAACTAAAGATAAACAAAGGATTTCAAAATTCCTTCCACGCGAATAAACCGAAGTACACTGGTATCCACAATCAGAGTTACAAACACAAAATCTGATAAAACTGAAGAAATATTTATTGCACCAAAATTAGACACTGAGAGATACGAGATAAAGTAATACGGAAGCATAACAATATGGAAAAGACGAACTGTTAGTTCAGACGCAGGTTATATCAAAAACGATCATATCATGACGCATTATACTGTAATACAAGCTTCAAAATGAGCCGCTATATTGTTAATGAGGACCTCGAAGAATATTTGCAGCAATAAATTTCATTATTCTAAAAATGCGGCTTTTGATGCCTGGAAAATTCTGAGAAAAGGCTGACACAGCGGAATGGACCAGCCCTTACGGCGAATATTCTCTTCTTCAAAAAATCTTCAGCAATTCTTGAATGGCATCGTATTATCATCCCCTAAAAAGTAAGTAATTGGCCTACAACACCCCGAAAAAACCTCACAAGCTTCAAGATTGTGATCCCTTTAGAGCTGGGCGATAACAAACCGCATTCAAGACGTGCTGATGGTTTAACTGTCCAATATGATGCCGCTCTTGACAAGAAATCCTCCTGACACCAATTTGGTCGATTTCGTCTAAGTTGGAAGGATGACAGAGAGCTCCAGGTTCTTTACAGATGTATCAAGAATCAACTCTGTGTACTGAATCTCGACTCATCAATGAAAAAATCATGTCTACATTTTTAGGGAATGGCTCTACAACAAAAGGACTCTCTTGTAAGATACAGCCAGAGGAATACACTGAACTAGACGCCGAGTGTCAAGGGTCATATTTGCAAAGAACCTGTATATTATTAGCCTGGGAATTCTTTTTCCAAATGCCGCCACAACGTCACGGAAATGTTCTGTAGTTGCTCTTTACCTATGTTATCATACACTTGCTGCAGAGTGAAAGTATTGAACCTGTGCAGGTCTTGACATTTTTAGGCGGCATTCGCGGACCTCTTTTTGACAATACCACTAATTTGGAATATATTACACAACCTAGATACCATTTTTTCTTTTTACAAATGCCGTCACAACGTCACGGAAATGTTCTGTAGTTGCTGTTTACCTATGTTATCATACACTTGCTGCAGAGTGAAAGTATCGAACCTGTGCAGGTTTTGACATTTTTAGGTGGCATTAGCGGACCTCTTTTTGACAACACCACTAATTTGTAATATATTATACAACCTAGATACTGTGGTGATTGCTATATAAGCCAATTAATATCCTTCGAGCTGAAGGGTCCCTTTTGCTTGATCGGTATGATACTCGGCTACAAACCATAAGATTGGGAGTTCGGCCTATCGCAATCCACACACATCCCAAAATACCATTTTTTGGCACTTGTAATCATCAAATCCTTTCACTTGAGACTGACTTGCTTCAAACCAGCCAACAGCTTTCCATTGCATTATCATCTAAAGGATTATGAAAACTCTTTATCAAACAATCACTCAAACTTATGGGCATTAACGTAATATTTACAACACTGTCACCCAAATTATCAAGTGTTAGGTGCCAAATTTCACTTTTGAATTTTAAGCTGCACACCATTAATTTAAAATTGGATACTAACATTGTACTATCCATTCTTCAAATTACAAACAATACGTATTTTATCAATTTTATTACTGGTAACAATTTTGAATTATTGTTAAAAACGTGTTTGTGACCTTAATCCTGGAGATCTGGTTATGTGACATGAGCATATTCCATTGTAAATTTACGACAAGGAGATAATTGCACATGGGATGAGATTTCTTAATGTTACAAGATGAAACTACAAGGTGATTATTGAATTCAATAATTAGCTTGATAATTCTGTAAATATCAAATGCGCATGATATAATTTCATTGAATAATCACACTATCTCCTCATTATTATATTAAAATTTCGTAATTCAAAAACGACATAAAGCAAAACCTAAGAAACTTCGATGTAACATATTGAATTATTAGCGATATATAAAATTTTGTGACTCCATATAATAACCATATATCAGGCACAGCAATTTGAAAGCAGATAGCCTACATAAATACTTCGGATCAATCAAATGTTTTGGCAAATTTGACTTACGATATTTTGATACTATAATGACAACTTACGATTCTCAGAATGAAATGTAAAATTTTTTAAAATAAACACGCTTTTGATACAACTTGGCCATAAGATCCAACTAAATAAGCCAATGTGTTAAATAAAGAAGGAAAAGACCATTCTATAAATAAACCAATCCTTAATGGGACGCATTTTCTTTCTTAATCTTGTAGAATAAAATGAAAACTAAAGTTAATTTGCAATTAAGCGGAAGTGGAAAAGGAAAACTGTATCAAAAGGAAGAAAAAATTACAATTGAATTGAACTTTTTCTTATGTTTGAGAAATAATAATTTCTTGTGTGATCGCATTTACTAGCCGACATAGAAAATTTTCTTCCACACCTGGGTGGTAAGAAACATTAGAAGAGGAAAAAGTAAGAAGATAATGTTCTGGTGATTTGAATCTGTGGACTGGGAGTGACTGGGGAGTGTTTAAGTTTTGATATTTTCATAAAAACACATTAGCAGCTGACAATAATGTATGATTTTTTTGATAAGAACACCGCTTTTGTAATTTAAGAGAGCAATATTTCAATTACTGATCCCACATTAGTAGCGGAATATTAAATGCCCTACTACCATTGTAATCTTGTCGATTATTGATTGCAAATAAAGTCTTAATTATTTTTACATGTGAAATATAAATGTTCGTGAGCGGAAAGTTTAAAGGAAGAGTGTTAGTGTAGGCATAACGGTCTAGATTTCAGACTCTTTGTACTAGCTTCAAAATATAAACCTATTTTTATTTAAATATAAATAGCTCATGCTGACAGTATATAATAAAGAATTGACACTATTACTCGAGATAATCTAGATTTAGGCCTATTTGTCTCATGTTAAATATATGACTTGATTTTTATCATAAATAAATAGTTCATATTAGAAAAAGTTTAAAAAATGCATTAATCATATTTAAGTATGAAGGGGTTTTTATTTTATTTTTCTTTACTTTAACTATACACAAAAATAATGCTAATTGAAATGCTGTTCCATAAAGGAATTAGTTTATTTGACTATTTAATTAGAAAAAGCCTTTTTAGCTTATTTAGTTTTAATTACCACTTTCTCTCTCAAGAAATCCCGGGCCAAAATCTGATATTCGCAAAATTCACAGAAATGCATCAACATTTGAAAAAAGAAATATAAAAATTTAAAGTTAATTTTAAATCTTACTGACAGTAATTATATAGGATAAGGAAATTCATAAATTTCAAAATTTATATCCGTATATATTTAGATATGAGGGATATTAATAAGTAACGCATACAAATTTGAATTCAATATTAAAAAAATGCAAGAAATAGGAATAAGAAACGGAAATGAAAGTACAGACAATTTACTACTTTTCCACATAACTCTTATTCATGTCGAACATTTTTTCCCAGCTGTGGATCAGTTTGAAAATCCAGGTTTCATGGATTGTGTTGGGTGTGAAAAAAAAAGCTGTTGATGGCCCATTTGAGATTGTTAACTGGCAATTTCTGGGCACAGCTTTCCTTCGTACTTGGAAAGCTGCAAAAATTCGGTCCCTTAAAACTTTGGAATCCCTAAGTTTTTATGTTTTTGGAACCATAAAAAGATTCCTCGGTAGTCTGAACTTGACCTTGATAAAGATCTGAAACGGTCTGTACAACAGAGGTTCTACTCGCAACTGACGGCATTCTATGCGATCTAGATTTTCAAACTGATCCAGCGCTACGACAAATGTTTTCAAAATGAATGTAGTTATGTGGAAAAGAAGTAAATCGGCAATATTTATATTTTTACACCGTTCATTGCATTTTCTATTATATTGTTTAAATTTATACACGTATTTATATCTCTTAGTACGAAATACAAAAAGAAATTATAAATTAACAAATGAATGATTAATTAAATTAATTGTTCATTTTCAAACTATAATTTAAAAACATTTAAGCAATCTAGCTTTTATCACTTAGAGTAGTTTTTAGCTCTATTGTGAATATCTAGGTAGAGAAAAAAATCCTCGGTTTCAGCTGTTGTTGCATGAATAGATTTGAAATCCTCATTAAATTTTATAATAATTGATGTTCGGTTTTCTGTTGAGACATATGATTGAAATTCTAGCTCCATCATTTTTCTCACGCTAAACTTTTTTCTAGATGAACAAAATAGGACATATCTTTGAGTGGAATCGAATTTTCTAGTTTTCGCCCAAATTTAAGGATTTTTCTTAAGAAATTTTTGTGCCCTCTTTTTCCAAGTGCGAAGATTTGGGCAGCAATTTGCCTTCTTCGAAAATAAGCCTGGTCTAAATTATATTATTTAATCAAATAGATTTTATTTGATAAAACAGAAAGATCAATAGTAAATATTGCACAATCATACTTTCTCACAAAATTTAGATATTTCATTAATCTAACTAAATTTACATTGTGCCTCTCACCAATTTTTTGAACTATAGAAAATTCTATTTTCTTTGAAAAATTTTCTTTATCAGTTTGCAACATCTCTTTCTGCCTGTGTGATTTTCAGCAATGTGTTTTTTTCAATATAAATTTTATTTGTTTTAAGTCAGTTAAGTTATAATCAAAGTTCCGAATTCTACATTAACCCAACTTTATTGTTGTTAATATCGATTAATAGTTTAGAAACGTCTAACTTTATCCCTAAAAATCTTCCAAGAGTAGCTCTTGAATTTTTAGAATACAAGAATTGTTGAAAACTTACGATTTCTGGAAAATCAGCGCTACAGGGGGAAAAAACCCAACCCTCCCAAAAGAAACACTAATTTTAGTGGATAATAATAGTTTAGTCAAAAATAATTACGTTTATTAATGGATGCATTTTTTTTGTTAACAACAATGTCAAAATAACAAGACATTCCAAATTGCCATTATACCGAATATTTATTCTCTACCTGTGTAGAATCGTATATATGTGAATGGGATGTGTGAATCGTATATATGTGAATTGTGTTCAAACCTTCAGATCTTAGCCGTTCAGAAAAATAGCCGAACAATATATCAGGCAGGCAGAAATTCGAATGCTTTGTTTGCTCAAAATAGGAAATATCCTCACTTTGAGAAGGTGCGACTCAATGTCGGCGATGAGTTTCTTTTCCAGTTACTGCATATCGGTTGTTGTACCCCCCCCATAAAAAAACGACAAAGGATATTGTACCGGTTGTATGACCGATGCGTACAACTTCTTTGCGTACAGGTCGTAAAAGTATAATATATCATGTGTAGCTCTTTGAAAAAAAGGGGGAAGGGAGTAATTAGTCTAGGTTTGTCAAAACATATGTTGTTTGTTGGCAAGAGTATTTGGCGCGGAAAAGTATTGGCCTTTTAACTAAATTTTGAGGCTTAAACACAAAGAAAAAACTTTTGTATTTGTGTGCATGTAATGGCTCTGTACAAATAAGACCAGAAAAAAGATTTTTTTTGTTTTGAAATTTTAACTAACAAAAAATTAACAGAAACATTGACTTTTTTCCATGATACCTTTCTAAAATTTTACAATAAAAATAATTTTTACAACATTTAAAAATTAAAAAAATTTAATGATATCAAATTTTTTACCGTATTATTTTTTTCATACTTAATATGTATAACAAAATTTTAAGTTTAAGAACCCTCTGGGGTGGGGACAATTGAAATTTTCATCAATCATTAATCATCGCTGACAAACAGGATGGCCAAAGGTGGAAAGCATAAAATATGCGACTAAATATATTAAGAACGCTTGCAAATCATATCAATTATCAGCATTATTCCTTCAGTGTCAAACTATACTTAACATAGTTCTTAAATAAAAATCTATGAATAAAAAAAATCTAAAATAACAAAATTCAATTCTAAAAATGTGTCACTGAAATACACTTCTGAAATTTTAATTGCACTTTCTCATAAATATCTTTGTATTAAATTTATTATCTCTACTTTCAAATGTCTATGTTTTAAATAGGCAGATAGACGCATATATATACTATTCACTTTTATTTTTGGAAGAAAGTCTAATTTTGTGAAGTAAAATTTTTAGATTAAAGTCAGAATATTCTACACTTGAATTTTTGAATAATTTTAAGCGAAAAATTTGAAGATACCTGTCAAATTTAAAGCATAAGCTCCTGTGTTAGAAATTCATTTCTCTCTCTCTCTCTCTCTCTCTCTGTGTGTGTGTGTGTGTGTGTGCGTGCATGCGTGTGTGTTATCTGAAAGTTTATTAAGTTCCTGAAACAGTTTTTATGTTATTTTATGAATTAAAATTGAAATTCGAGATATTTTAACTGTAACATTACAAGAAAATTGCGTAATAATATGGTAGAAAGCCCTTTTTTGGTACTTTTTTAAAATTTTATCCATTTACTATTTATTTCATTTTTATAACATGGCACTGTACTGAATATTATTTTAAAATATTCTGAGTGAGATTTCTTTTGTCTTTCATGACATTTAATTGAAAACCCTGTATTCTCTTGATTTTCCGTTGATGCTGTGAAAGTAGAATGTTTAGGAAGCATATGAAGAATACTTATAATAACTATTAATCACTAAATGCATATGCAGATAAGTAAACATAATATTCTAGTTAGATAAAGAAGTACTTAAATATGACAAATCTCAAAAGAAAGTGATTAGTAAAAAAAAATGTAACTAAGAAATGTACTCCTCAAATTAAAAATTGAAAAAAGAAATCGAATAAATCTGGGAGAACAGAAAGAATAGTTTGAAAAATTGGGAAATGCAGGGAAAAAATTCTTACTGTGATGTGTAAATTAAAATCTTAAAATTTATTTCGGTAAAATGTTTTTTTAATATTTTTTTTTATTTTACGATGACAAACAGAAAATTTTAAATATGTCATGGTACTTCCACTTTGCAGCTGATTTTTTAAAAACTTACATGACATGGAAAATTAAAATCCGTGGATGAAAGCTTTTTTTACTACTTACGGCTTATCAAGAATAGCTTTTATATTTAATTCCTTCCTACAAATCACTTCAATAATATTAACCTCATTTATTTATACTTCCAACTTAATAAACAACTTATATTTAAAAAACATAGATTTCAGTGTCCGAACTCATTGAATTAAACAAATGAATCAAAAAGAAACAAAATCAAAACTAATGAAAACGAAACTCTTTCGTTTAATGCAAATCGTGGAATTTAAGTAAAGTAAAGTATTTTCTAAAATCTAGGTTATTTTTTCAAAGGGGATGCAGTATTTATATGAGAAGAAATTCATTGATTTTTATCATACATTTTTGACTAAATTCATCTAAAAGCAATTCATGTTTCATCGGAAACAAAGTGGAAACTTTGTTTAATGAATTTTAAAATGCACTATACTGTATTAACCATTAAGTCATTAAGTATTCCAAATTGAGTTAAACACCATGCTAACTTTCGCCAAATCTGACACTTTTAAGATAACGTTTAAAATGTTGCAACCTCTTCTAGAAGTGATCCTTTAACAGTAACAAAACCGCCTTGGAAACAAGACCGTTGATTGACAGTTTTACGACTGGTACGCACAAGTGTACGCATCTGTCCTACTACGATTGTACCAGGCTAATTCTGATCCATATACTCTTGGATCCCCCCCCCCCCTGGAAGAGGGAAAAAGAAAATCTGAGACACATTCTTAGTCCGGTTGCATAAATACATTCCGATTTCAAGAAATATCAAAAGAATTTCGTGAAGTACAACACAATTCTAATCGGCCACAACAAATCCTCTCGATACTGATTCGTTCAGTGGTAGAAGTGTGGTCGGCTGTACACAAGAAGTACAATACAGCTTGAGGATAACTTAAATAAAGTAACAGGGTTTTCTGAATTTCAGCCAGGAAAGAAAGTCTGCTTCAGAAAAATTCAAAAATATTTAAATGAACTTGGGTACTATGCATTAGTTAAATATAGATTATTTTCAGGAAAAGGAACAAGGAAGAATTATAGAAACATAAGTATGTGTTTTATCATTATTTATACTACTTTCATTTCTTAATCTATACTAATAATATTAAACAGATCCTACTGATTTATCTATATTGATCACATTAAACAGATCTTACTGATTCATCTTCATAGATCGCATTAAACAGATCTCATTGATTCATCTATATTGACCATATTAAACAGATCTAACTGATTCATCTATATAAATCACATTAAACAGATCCCTCTGATTCATCTACATTGATCACATTGAACAGATCTTACTGATTCATCTATATGGATCACATTAAACAGATCACACTGATTCGTCTATATTGATCACATTAAACAGATCCTACTCTATGTAAATTTCAATTTCGGAAAAAAAGGACTTCTTCCGAAAGTATTTTTTTAAACTTTAAATTAATAAGAATTTACACAACAGAGAGTCTTGTCTTAATTTCAGAAAAAAAGTCTCTCTACATAAATTTTTGGTACAGTTTTTTCACTCGTCCTCAAACTTTAAGTTAGAAAATTTTATATGCATTTTCGAAATCAAGAAATCGATGAAATAAAATATTTCTTCAGGACTGTAAATTCAATGTCCAGTCCGATACTTATTAGCTAAGCAATAAACCAAAAAAAGTAGAATAAATCAGACTAATTTACTGAAGTTATTTAATAAGAAAAATATATTGGGGAAGTTTTAAATAATATATCGCAATTATACCTAATCTGCCTCATATTATTATAATTTTAAATGGCAGATTTAAAGATAGTTAAAAATTTCTGAAAACTTCTTATTTAAAGGTAAATAAAATTATTTTCTGTATTTTTTGATGCAACCATTTTCACAATTATATGAAATAAATTACGTAACAAAGATGTTTATTTTTACTGTCAAGTGTTTAAAGCAAAGTTGGAACAAGCACAAGTTCAAACTGAGGGGTATGTAAAACCAACTTGTGGAAATCATAATTTACTAACTGATCTGCTGATGTTTATATTACTAGTATGCTTTTCAAACGTAAACTTCTCGTCTATTTATCACTCCGGATATAAAAAAGTTGACACATTTGTAGTTCTCCCATAAACAACTAATGCATTCATTATTTCAAAAATAAGGTTTTAAGCACGAGTATTTCTTATAAACATACAAAATAAATCCATATTAAAAAAAAATTAATATGAAGTTTTAAAGACACTCAATTACTTCCACCCCTTTTCTGTCAAACTGTCTTTTATTTTAATTAATCGATTAAATAAAACCTCGATTGAGTTTCAAAATTCTTTAATTCAAGATTGATGTATATTTCAAAAGAAAAATCATGATGGAATATCTACAACAAAAACTTGGAAGACACTCTATAAAAATGCGATTTTTCTAAAAAATCAATAAAGAAATTTAACTAAGAAACGTTGTTCAGAAGAAAAAAAAACTTTAAATATAAAATGGTTGTCAAAATTTATTGTTGACGTTTAATATTTTTAAGCAATAATGAATAATTAATAGGTAAAGAGAAAATAATAAGTAAAGAGATGTTTATCATTTTATAATAATAATAACAAGAATAATAATAAGGAAACTAATAATTCTAAAAAAATTTGCATTTAGAAATGATAAACAAGTAATACACAGCATAACCACAGAAATAAGAATTTAAAAAAACGTATGAGTCATGATACAAACATTTTCTGCTGCAAAATTAATATTTATTTTAAATCTATTAATAAATTATAAAATCAATCATTAAATTATGTCATAAAATTAATACATTTATAATAAAAAAATTAAATTATAAAAATTATTCGCAATTTATCAATTAGATTCACAATTGAAACGTTTATACAATATAAAACGTTGTGATAATAGTTGATAATAATACATGGCATTAATTAATAATTCAAAAATATTGATTTTCATTAGTATTAATGCGGTGAATATGCAATAATTTTCAATGTATCTAGTTTTATATTTATTCATTTCAGAGTTAAATCAGAATCAAGTAGACATCGTATCTTATATTTACTTTTAATTAGAAATTAATAAATAAATAAAGTTTTTTCAAAAGCATTTTCGAGTAGTTTGCCATTTTATATAGAATTGGAAACTGATTTACTTTCCGTTTCTGTGCATAATTGGGAGGTTTATGTACATAAATTAATATTTTTTTAAGTATCTATAAATTGCTTAAACAATTAGTAGCATTTCATTCTGTAAGCAGATACATAGTAGAAATACTTTTGATTTTCATACAAGTCAAAACATACTTTTTAAAGTTTATTTTGATTTCAATTCTTCAATATTTTTCAGTGACAAATTCTGGAAACTTTATAATTGTCAAATGAAGTTTCTTCGATTTTTTCATTTCTAGTGGCAACACATTAATTAAAATGTTCTTTTTTAAAACGAAAACTATAGTTTATTACTCTAAGGATTGACAATTTATATCCGATCTAATAAATTAAAAAAAATATTGGAAGAAAATTGATTTATAAATAAGTTAGAAATATCAAGTGATTAAAGAGGGACAAATTCTTCATGTTTCTTATTCATAAACTTTCAATTTTTAAAAAAATTACTACTAGTAGTTCAAACATGTTTCTGTACATGTTCAAAATTCTGTTTCTGTACAATTCAATGTTCAAACATGTACATGTTTCTTATTCATAAACTTTCAATTTTTTAAAAATTACTACTAGTAGGTCAAACATGTTTCTGTACATGTTCAAAATTCTGTTTTTGTACAATTCAATGTTCAAACATGTACATGTTTCTTATTCATAAACTTTCAATTTTTTAAAAATTACTAATAGTAGGTCAAACATGTTTCTGTACATGTTCAAAATTCTGTTTCTGTACAATTCAATGTTCAAACATGTACATGTTTCTTATTCACAAACTTTCAATTTTTAAAAATTACTACTAGTAGTTCAAACTCTCCCTATATATGTATATCTTGTTCAAATTTTCGATTGTTAATAAAATACTTTTTATTCATCCACTTAAGTTCAAATACATTAATGAAATTTATTTGATTTCTATTGCTTTAAATAGTTTTATCCGTTTGTAAAGATAAACGGATGAAATTTATTTGATTTCTATTGCTTTAAATAGTTTTATCCGTCAACGGACAGCAGCTCAATCGGTAAAATGCAAGGATTTCAGTATTTTTCATGTGAAGGTGAAGAATGCTAAATAATCAGCGAACTGTAGAAACAAAATATAGAAAACTATTAGTTAGTTATGTGAACGTATTTACAATTTTCAATCATTTTTTGCATAATAATCATACAATGATCTTGAATCTTTTATTTGTCATCTTCTGTTACTGATAAGAAGTACTATGAGATTTAATGACTGTTCAAAGATCTACATAAAGACGTTAAACAGTAGCAGTAATTTAAAAGTATAGCAAATTTTTGAGTATCCGATGTTGTTTAGCCCGTATATTGTTCAATTACATATAAAAAAAAGAAGTATTTGACTATTCCCTTAAAATAGAAGCAAACAATAGATTTTTTAAAAAGTAAAATAATAAATTTGAAAATACAGATATCAGCTATCCATACATTGCAACATGTATAGGTGTTTTGCTATAAATACAAATTAATCAAAATGATTGACTGAACCATTCTGATGATTAATTGACCCAACCATTTTGCATAACTTAATTGCCGCTACACCAAATTCTATTAATAATTAGAAATTTACAGTATTTGCTAACCATATTCGAAAAATTTCAATTAAACATTAAAAAGTTTGATTCAATAATATAATTAGTTAATTTTAATTAAATATTGAGCAAAAAATAACTAATTTTTAAAATTATTTCAGTTTTTAAAATTATTTTTCTTGCATTCCTTACACATTTATTTTGATCTATACATATTTTGTTAGCAATAAAAAAATTGTTAATATCATCAAAAATTTGATTTATCTAACGTGATGACTCAAAAAGAACATGACCTTCCACAGTTCTATAATTTCAAAATCAAAAGACAGCTTCACATTTTCAAAACTAAAAAGCAAAATAGCTAAAGGGAATGCGTGGTATTCAATCAATCTTGTCTTAAATAAACAAGGATTCACCAAATGCTTTAACTACTTAAATTTAGGTCAAGTCAAAAATCTGAAACAAAAAATTCTTGGAAACGAGATTCATACCTTCCATTATTTTTAGAATTTTATATGAAATTAGAAGGCAAACAGGTTATTGTAAAACACTCATCGGAAAATAAAACGTCAAAAACTATTTGTTGACATTTAAGATTTATTTTGTGGTTTCTGTTTATTAGTCTTTGAATAGTAAGAAATTTTAGAAGTACATTCCTCCTACCTATTCTGATTGCAGAACCGTGTAATGTCAAAACACATTTACCGAAGACTTTTATAAAAGAATGAAATTAAAAAAAATGCACGCGCATTTCTATTTCAGTTAATGATTGTTCCTCGTCAATTTGTGTGATGATTATTTCTAGTTATTTGGTGTGATGATTAGTACTAGTTAATTGGTATGATATTATTTCTAGTTATTTGGTGTGATGATTAATCCTAGTTAATTGGTGTGATAATTATTTTTTATCATTTAGTGTGATGATTATTTCTCGTCAATTGGCGTGATGATTATTTCTAATCATTTGGTGTGATGA
>JAOUZG010050968.1:10874464-10905485 GCA_026289955.1 Argiope argentata | reverse complement strand
ATATATATATATATCATAAAGCAGACGAAGCAAATAAATAGATAAACAAATAAAAGGTGCAGGAAAAGGCGCAAAAAAAAAGAGGAAGGTACAGGATTTTACTTGTGCAGCTAACGCCAAAAATGCAACGAATTAAGAAAATAATTTGCATACTTTTAAAAATAATCGCGCAGTTCTAAGAAAAATCAATATGCAATTATTTAATATATGTTATTTTATTGTTTTTTTCAGTCGAATTAGTTGCTGCAATCGCATATTTAATCAGCTGTTCACTGCTTGTATTTGAGAAGCGTCATATGCGAGAAAATAAAAATATATTTCATATCAGTTTTTGAATGGAATCAGCGGATGCAAATAAATGTCTTATAAAAAAATATGTAATATTCTTCACGTAGAATAATTTCATACAAAATTGTTCAAGTGTTAAGGTCACGACGAAAATGCAAAGAATTAAGAAAATAATCGCATGGTTATATAAATAATTCATATGTTGTTATTTCTAATGGTACTTGCCAAGGACAAGCCCGCTGATACAGTTAGCGATTTTAAGCCGAGGGGGCGTCTCTGGTTTCAAGCATTGCCAAGAGTACGTCTTAGCTACTCACGTATTACATTCGCTTGCACAGCCCATTATTACAGAGAAGGGGGGGTACATTCACACATTTCACAAATAGAACAGAGGAAGAACAATCATGCTCAAACCCAGGACAAATAATTCACGGAGAAGACGCGCTCCCCCTATGATAGGACGTCGGCAATTTTTATAAGGAATAAATTACTGGATTTTCTTTTTAATTTTTTTTTCAATTCTATAGATAGTACGTAATATAAATTCTTTTATTACACTATATATTTTTTCAATTACAACTAACTCGTATACTCGACAACGCCCGGGAGGAAATTTTTTTATATCTTCTATTAATTAAAAATTAATTGTTTAATTAATCATCACGAATAATTAAATAACACCTCTTTTATACTTTAATATGACCCTCTAGAACAGGGGTAGACACCTTGTTGTTCTTTTGATGTGAAGTTGCAGCTCATCAGTTCCATACAAAAAAATTATTATCAGAACTCTTAAAAAATAAGAAAATATAATTTTTAACTCAAACAAATCAAATAATCAATTTTAAGTACCTTAACAACTCAAACAAATCAAATAATCAATTTTAAGTACCTTAACAACTCAAACAAACCAAATAATCAATTTTAAGTACCTTAGCAACTCAAGCAAATCAAATAATCAATTTTATGTACCTTAACAACTCAAACAAATCAAATAATCAATTTTAAGTACTCTCAACACCTTCTATTAACATAATCGTTAATTACAAATCGGTACTTATTTTTGTTGAAGACATGGTGAGCAGCAAATTACTTCATTTTAGAAATTTGAAGCAATATCGCGATCAGATCAATGCAACTATTGACACGAATTACTTCATCATAACTTTAAAAAACATGAAAGATCGATTCTCAGAAAGATTCGAAAAATTCAAAACAAGCAAAAGTACTCTCGCGTTCATAGCAAATCCTCTCAACACAAATACCAGCATATGAATATGATATTTTATATGAATAATGAGATCAACATTGAGCCATTTGGAATTGAAGCTGGATCGTTTCAAATGCAATTGCTATATTTGGAAACCGAAGATTGGTGGAGTGGCAAGTTTACAGAACTCAAGAACAAGTTGGAGAAGTTGTAGGACCAGAAATGCAAGTGCAAGCGGGCAGCTCTAAAAGATAATCCGCGAGTTAAAGTCCTTATATTCAACGCTTGGAATAATATTCCAGAATGCTACAGTTTGCGAAGAAGTTGGCTGACGATCTTCGAGTCGACATAATCGTGTGAGGAAGCATTCTCTTGTATGAATATTATAAAAAGTAAATCCAGAAGTCAACTAACAAGTAAAAATCTAGCGTCGTACTCGAAACTTAAAATGAACAAGCTATAAGCCAGATTTAATCTAACTTTTAAAACGGCATGCAAAGCCAATGATCCCACTGATGTAACTATCTATATTGGTGTTCTTATTTGAATAAAGATTATTCCGTATTTAAAGCAGTTTATTTTAAATAAAAAAAAATAAGTATATATAAGCAAATACTATAATATTAAATTGAAAATTTTTAGTAGCTCATTAAAAACTGGAAATTATGTAAATTGTTGCTTTTGGCATTTTTGTTGCTGATCCCTGCTCTAGGGGCATCCAAAATATGAGAAAGAAAAGTTGTCTAAATAAGCAGGGTGCCGATGTCTTCGTATTGGAATAGCGCTATCGGCATGGTTGTTCTTCATCTGTTCTATCTGCGATATGTTTGAAAGTGCCTCCCCTCCCCTTAAAAAGACGCTGGGCAAGCGAATATGATGCATGAGTAGCTGTTCTGTATGTGATGTCTACATCTGTAAGTCCCGTATGATACGTAAGGTTTCTAAATGTTCGATAAAAAAATAAGCAGGGTATCACTCTTGTGCATTGTACACTATTGGTTGTGTTATCTGGTTAACGAACCAATCGCCGATAACGAGTCCTCTTATCAACTGTTACAAATGCCACTCGGTTGTTACTAGACGCAAAATTAAGCTTTAATAGTCATATTAAAGCAGTCCACACAAAAGCAATTATCATGAGTAAAAAACTCTACAGCTTTTTCTCTCCTCGGAGCAAGCTATCGATTAGGCTCAAACTCCTGCTCTACAAAGCCATAATAAGACCAACTGTAATGTATGGTTCCCAAATCTGGGGGGCCACTTCAGCAAAAAATATTAAGAAGTTGCAAGTTTTACAAAATGGACAACTGAGACGAATAGTTAATGCTCCCTGGTACGTCAGAAATAAAATCATTCATGACGACCTCCAAATTGAACCTTTTTCGGATTTTATCAAAAGAACGTCAAAAAAAGTTCTTCGAAAAATACCCCAGATTCGTAAAGAGTTACTAACACTACCAGTCTATGACCCTGCAATGCCTGGCTCTCGAAAGAGGCCTAGAGCTGCAATTGAAAATTCTTATGTCAATTTCCCAGCCGTAAAAAAGCTGAGAACCAACTAACTCTGTTACCAATATGGCGTTTTAAATTATCAAAATTGTACCTGTTTAGGCCCTAGATAGCTACGATGTGCCACACGCGATATTTCCTGGAATTATCTATTTTTCTCAAAATAAGTAAAATAGCCCTGACCCATGATTAAAAGGCACGTGCAACGTAACTCCATTAAAGTTCTCAATAGTCCCATAAATAATATAAATCTATTATTTTAATTAACTTAATTATTTTCCAAAAAAATGCTAAATACCAAATTTCATGACGTTAGAGCTTTATTGCGCTCGTCTAAACTAGTTTCAATTAATGTTAACTTTTCCCTAAACTAACAAATTAAAGTGTTATTCCAAATTATGATGTGGAGGTGCTCGTGACCACTTTGTCACATCGCGGAACTCTGAAACATCACGACGTTGCCGTTGCCGTATTGGGGGTATTATGCTTTGACCATAGAACCAGAATTTACCGTTCATTGGCAGACGAATCATTACGTTATTGTAATGCCAACCAGTGGTTACATTCTTTATTGCTGTTAGGCTTTAATATTTCTAAACAAAATTTTTATTTTTTGCTCTTCTAATCTCTCTAAGTGTCTGGCCATTATACAGAACCCGTCTGGGTAAAAATTGAGAAATTAGAAATACAGAACAAAGATCCATGAATTTAGGTTACCACTCGCTCGCTGTTAAATGAATTATTATCCGTGTGAAACTTTCTCACGCTCACACATCCCCTTTCTCCAGTAAAAAAAAAAACTACTTGGTTTTATTTATTTGATTCTTGAAACTAAATATTCAACGAACGGTAGAAACAAAATAGAAAAAAATTTTACTTATGTGAATTTAGTTCCAATTTTAAATATTTTTTTTGCATACAATCAAACAACAATCTTAAACCTTTTATTTGTCATTTTTGGTTACTGATAAGAAATATTATGAGATTTAATGACTGTTCAAAGAGCTACATAGTGACGTTCACCTGTAGCAGTAATTTGAATTAAATTGGCCCGAGGGCGTTTAGTTAAGTAATTAGATAAGTTTAGTTTTATAAAACTGAAGGGAAAAGGGCGAGAAGGTGTGATTCCATGATATCAAAATGTTTATGAAGTGTTGAATTTCCTTTAAACTTACATTTTGAGCAGCACATTTTAATGTAAAATTACTATGTTATAAGTCAAAGCTTTATTAAAAACTTATGACTTTCAAAATTCTGTTCGGTTTCGAACTAATCCCCTATTTGTAGACCTCTTTTTTTACGCATTAGAAAACAAAACTGAGCCACTGTTTCTACGTTATTTGAACCAAAATCCTTTTAATAAAAAATATTTTTTACCATGTTTTTGCCTGATATAATGAAACCTTTGAAATGATATAACTGAACTGAATAGAAGGCTTTATATAAATATGAAGCCATAACAACAAGAAAAACTCTAGTAGATTTGTAATGAAAAAAATGTCTGGGATAAATTGTATAAATAAATTCTTTTCTCAAATTCTACAATTTTAATAGAGATATGAAAAGTAAGAAATTTCAAAAAATATTCAACTGTACAGTTTTAAAAAAGTATAGCAATTATCATTAATTATTTCAGGGCATCATATAAAAATAATTAAAAAAAGGCTTCTATCCAACTGAAAACCTTTAAAAATATGTTTCAACATCTGATAGATTCAAATTTCTTGGCAGTTGGAAGATTTGTAGATGGAAAAATGTTGGAATGTTTGCATATTCAAAAATCCCTTTTAATGTGTTATGCATAAGATAGCTTCAGATCTTCTCAACTCCCATTATCGTATGTTGAAATCGATAATCGAATTGATATTATAAGTGAGCTGAATCGAAACCTGTATCTAAATATGAAGTCATAAGAAGAAAAACTTTTTGGGTTGAGTAGATGAGAACAAATGTCAAGAAACATATGTACAATTCTGTTCTTTTTCCAACTTCTACAAATTTAATGGAGATTTAACAAAAAAGAAACACAGAAACTGTATTGTTTTAAATGGTAACAATAATTAACATTCATTATTTCAGTATATTATGTGAAAAAATAATAAAAGCGATTCTTCCCTAAAGAAAACTTTTAAAAATATGTTTCAAACATTTGTTAAACTCAAACTTATTGGCACCTGAAAGGTGGAAAAATGCTGATATGTTTGACTGTTCAAAAATCCTTTTTAATGTGTTATGCATAAGATAGCTTCAGATTCTCTAAACTCCAAGTGCCGCATTCTGAAATATATAATTGAATTGATAACTAATATTTTAACAGAACTAAATAGAAACCTTTATCTAAATATGAAGTCATAACAACTAGAAAAACTTTCTAGATCGGATAGATTTGTAATGAAAGAAAATGGTAGCAAACATTAGTACATTTTGTTTTCTTTTCTCAACCTCTTCTATCATTTTAAGAGAGATTAAACTAACAAGAAACTGCAAAAGAAATATCCGATTGTGATATTTGAAATGGATGCAGTAATTATCATTCATTATTTTAGTGCATCTTGTAAAAAAAATTATAAAAAAACGATTCTCCTTTAATAGAAAACCTTTAAAAGTACATTTCAAACATGTGTTAGACTCAAATTTCGTGGCAGCTGGAAAATTTGCAGGTGGAAAAATGATGAAGTGTTTGCGTTTTGAATGTTCCTTTTTAATGTGATACGCAGAAGACAGCTTCAGATCCTCTCAACTCCAGTGTCCTAGGTTGAAATCGGATAAAATAAATAAACAAATAAAAAAGCGATGCACAGAAGAGTTTTGAACTTTGACATCGTTGATAGTGTACCGAACAGCTATCAAGTAGAATCCAAATAAAAATACACGCTTGAATGGCCTGGCCTGCATTCAACCGATGCACATCATTAAGTATTCCCTCTTTTATGCGCTTCGATTCCCTCTTCTTGAAATCAAAGACAGGCAACCTGAGAGACTACAAAAATTTGTAAACTGTTGATCATTCATGGAAGCAAAATAAAGAAACTATTCTTTTCAGGATTCGTTTCGTAAAAAATATGCATGCTCTATGTAGCGTAAAGGCTTTAGAGAGATTTTACTCCATTTTTTTCCCCTTTTGCATTAGTAGTATTTTTATTTAGAAATTTTTATTTACAGTGGTTTCGGAAAAGAGTATCTTCAAAAAGAAATACCACAGAATAGTTGCCCAGATGTGGACAAAGATAAATAAAGAAGGGGCAAAAAAAGTTTTTTTCTGTCTTAAACCAACACAGCTATTAATAACAAAGGTAATTGCTTTTGACGGATGGCTGATGTCCAGAAGTTTAAAAATGATTTAAATTACTTCTTTGTTTTATGGATGGAAAAAGTGATGATCGATCTTTATTCAAGTTAAAAAAGAAATTTTTAGTTGAAGGATCATTTTGATATTGCGAAATCTGCATGTTAAGTGAGCAGATCGATTCTTAAAAATTATTAAATATTTCAAAATATATACGTTGAAGAAGGTATTTATATCAGTTCTCATCAAATTAATAGTTACTTAGGTGTATTCGCATAGGGTTATATTATGGGCTTGCTTTTTTATAACCAGCGACATATACTGGTAAGAATGCAGAATATTTATATATTAGGCAATGGTTTTGAGTTTTACCAATTTAATATTACTTTATTGCTATTATTTTGAAAATTTTCCATTAAGTATTATTGAGTTATTCACGCTTAATCATGGAGCACTCCAAATTGAATTTTCGACAATTACTGCGTTTTTTTTTGTTTCATTTGAAGAAATTTGCTACCGAAGCCCATCAGACACTTTTAGAAACTTATGGTGAAGCTACTCAGCGACATATACCAGTATATGTCGCTGACAATTGGGATGCGACATATACTCGTATCCCAATTGTCGATTACGGTTTCCATGATTTAAGAGTGGTGATTTCGATGTGAATGACAAAGAACGGTGATTTTGGTTTTCACGATTACAGAGTGGTGATTTCGATGTCAATGACAAAGAACGGTGATTTTAGTTTCCAAAATTAAAGAGTGGTGATTTCGATGTCAATGACAAAGAACGGTGATTTTGGTTTCCACGATTACAGAGTGGTGATTTCGATGTCAATGACAAAGAACGGTGATTTTGATTTCCACGATTAAAGAGTGGTTATTTCGATGTTAATGACAAAGAACGGTCAGGAGGACCAAAAAAATTCAGGCAATCAATTACAAGATTTATTGGGTAAAAATGGGAAAAAGTTGTAAAAAATATTGGTGGACAGAAATATTTTGATTGATATATATTGCACCAATTTTTCTCAATAAATGCTATTTTTTAAAATGCAAAAATGATCAAAATTCATGCAGACACTGATATTTTGGAAAATCTCCTCTAGTAGTATGTCCTCCGTTTTCAACCAAATATTGTGCACATTTCTGTATCGAAAGTTATGCAACGCCAAACAAAGCTTGACATTTTCAAGTTGTTTTAGCCGTTTATCGATATTGACAATTAATATTTCAATTTTTCAATTAGATTCCATTAGGAATTTTAAAATTGTTTTGTTTACCCTGATTAAACTAATTATACCGATTACACATCTTGTATATTTATTATTTTTAATACAGTTTTAACACACAAAACGCGGAGGAATTTATGACTTTAAAACAAATAGGATATAAACAGCCGTATACATATAATGTATTGCTCTCAGTGTGCCCCGTGTAACTCCAGAAAGAGGACTTAATTTTAAAAATTAAATTTAATCAGATAAAACAAAATATTAATGTGTTACAGTTAGTTTAGGTAAACTTCTCTAAAATCATATTTAAGAACCATCCAGACGTTTTGCGTTTACAAAATAAATAACTTCAAAGAACGATATTTTATCATCACTTAAATATCCAAAATATTTCATTATGACAGTTTAAAATCTTATTAAAAATCTTTTAAATTGAAGATAATTTAAGATAATAAATTTAAGGATTTTTTTCTTCAGTATGTAAATCAATATACACTGAAGTGACAAAAGTCATGGGATGACTGTTAATATCGTGTCGGTCCTCCTTTTGCCTGGCGAAGTGTAATAACTCGACGTGTCATGGAGTCCAGAAGTCGTTGAAAGTCCTCTACAGGAATATTGAGCCATGCTGTCTGTATAGACGTCCATAATTGTGAAAGTGTAGATGGTGCAGGAGTTTGGGCACGAACGGACCTTTCGATGATGTCCCATAAATGCTCGATGGGATTCATATCGGGCGATCTAGGTGGCCAGATCACGCGATGGAATTGTCCGGAAATTTCTTCAAACCAATCGCGAACAGTTATGGCCCGGTGACATGGCGCATTGTCATCCATAAAAATAACATCGTTATGTGGGTACGTGAAATCCATGAATGGCTGCAAGTGATCTGCAAGCAGCTGAACATAACCATTTCCAGTCAATAATCGGTTCAGTTGCACCAGAGGATCGAGTCCATGCCATGTAAAAACAGCCCACACCATTATGCAGCCACCACCAGCTTGAACAGTGCCTTGCTGACAGTTTGGATCCAGGGCTTCGTGGGGTCTGCGCCACACTCGAACTCTACCATCAGCTCGTAACAACTGAAATCGTAACTCATCTGACCACGCCACGGTTTTCCACTGGTCTAGGGACCAGTGGATATGCTCACGAGCCTAGGAGAGTCGCTGCAGGCGATGTCGTGCTGTCAGTAAAGGCACTCGAGTCGTTCTTCTGCTGTCATAGCCCAAGGAAGACAAATTTCGCCGCACAGTCCTATCGGGCACGTCCCTCGTAAGTCCCGCATTGATTTCTGCAGTTATTTGACGAAGTGTTGCGTGTCTATTAACAGTGACCATTCTACACCGACGTCGGCGGTCTCGGTCGTTAAGTGCAGGTGGTCGCCCACTGCGCTGTCCATGATGGGATGGGATGCCTGAAATTTAATACTCTCGGCACACTCTTGATACTGTGGATCTCGGAATGTTGAATTCACTAACGATATCCGCAATGGAATGCCCCATGCGTCTAGCCCCAACTAACATTCCACGTTCAAAGTCTGTTAATTCTCGTCGCGCCGCCATAAATCACGAAAAACCTGTTCACATGAATAACTTGAACACAAATGAAAGCTCTGGAAAACGAACTGCGCATTTATACTTTTTCGCTGCAAATACTACTGCCATCTGTATATTTGCATATTGCTATCCCATGACTTTTGTGTAAGTGTAAGTTAATGTTGAGAAAATCTGTTTTCTTCAGCTTACAATATAAGGCAAATATTGTAAGGTAACCTCATACAGGCAAAGAAAATGAGTGAATATGACAGTTTCAAATCTCATGAAACCTGAGAGATAATATAACTGAAAACAGATATTTAAATAGCATATTGATTTTTTTTAATTAAAAAAGCAAATAGATAGTTGATTTTTATCGCTAGCTTAGTTCAGTAAATGATGAAACTTATTTTTAATAAACGTTTAATACTTGGTCAATAACAGACAAGTGAGCGAACGATATGAAAAATACATTTTTTTATAAACATTCAATACTGGGTCAATAAAAGAGAAGTGAGCAGAAGTTATGAAGAATTTAATTTTAATACTATTTATAAACATTTCTAATTTACTCGGTGATTCTTTGTTTTCTCACTTTTATACCATTCTTTATCAGCAGACATGACAGGGATTTGCAACCAAAAAAGCTGAATTTCGTAAAATAATGAATTGTAACAAATATAAGCACCAAGAAGTAAAATGAGAAGGATTAATTTAACAATAAACAGAATAAATTTATACAAAAAGTGCTTTAGACATTAAAAATATTGTAGTTTCATTAATAATAATAATAATGATGATGATGATAATAATAATAAAAATAATGAATAAAAGAAAATGAATGGACCAAGAAAGATAATTTGAATTCTAAAACGCTTGAATCCACATTCCTATACCATGTCCGTATAGTGATGTCCTTTCATGAAAACGATATCTACTAAATGTTTTCCTAATTTTTATTTTATAACGATATATCTATCATTCGTTTTCCTAATTTTTATTTTAGTTCCTAAATTATAATTTTTATTCAATTATACGAATTCAGTTTACAAAAATAATAGCAGAATAACATAAAATACTAAGAAAAAATGTCATTTCGACATACAATAAATTACACGCGTTTGAGAACTGATTACTATTTTATGGGTTTCGAATTCACTATCAAAAATGTACTAGTTGTGAATACTTTGCCATCCAAACTAGAATCAAATGCAATCCTTAGTTCATAATACTTGCTGAAAATTATATTATTAGAATAACTGCAAACAATGTTATGGAAAACTATAAAATTGTTATACTAAATTTTCCTCTAAAAGATACGAGTTAATTGTCTTAATTGCTTTTTATTGCATTATTTTGGCAGCTAAGTTGTACTACAGAAATATAATTCCATTTCGAGAATAATAATGCGTTCAAAAAATTTACGCAGTTTGATACGTTTATGTTACAATATTGTAAATTATTAAAAAGTAATTTTAAGGAACAGATGAGTAATTTGCTTCATTGTTTTCTATTCGAATATTTTAAGAGAGAAATATTCAAAAATATTTATATTAATAATCAGTTTTGGGAAAATACAACACTGTAAGTCCCCCCCCTTGAATTGTAATACGAAAACAGATACATTTCTAAAAAGATGTTATTGGGTTAGTTATTACGGGAAAGCGAAACTAACTAAAGAAGGTCCCGAAATTAAAGTAAGGTTTCAATTTGTCATCATTCGTGAAGTAAAGTGTAGGTAAGTCTATTTAAAAAAAAAACATTTGACAGATGAAAGTTTAGGGTTAATAAAAATGATGCGTTACGCGATAGAGCAATGTGTTTTCATTGTTAAACAATATTTCAAAAATAGTGAAATTCTGGCTGTCATGCTTAGAAAATTTGAGAAATTGCCTCTTTGATTGTGGGATTTAACACCATAGGATTTCTTTCTATGGAGCTATTTGAAGTCAAAGGTTTGTGACAACAAGTACACAAGGACACTTGCATTGAATGAAGAAATTCAATGCTGCATCAACGAAATTCAGCCTTAGTTATATAAAATGGTCAAGGAAAATTTTCACAAAAGAATGCAGATGTGACAGCAAAAACATGGAGACTATTTGTCCTATGAGTAATTCCATACATAACTCTATTCTGTGTATTTTACAATTCAATGAAAATACTGCAATTTCAAGGGAAAAAGTGTATTCTTTTATTTAATCGAAATCTTGCGTTAACATGTTTTTCTATCGTGCCGCTACATTTTTACTAACTCTAAACTATCAGCTGCCAATTTTTTTAAAAATAAGGTTGCCAACATTTTACTGCAAGAGTGATGGTAAATTAAAATCTTGCGTTAACATTGGGATACTCTTTATATCCATTTAAAATTCTTTAAAGAATGTTGCATCTAAACGCAATTCCGTTCAGTTAAACCACCATTAATCATGTTCCATGCAACTGATAAGGTGCGATTCTATAAAATTTTAATGCCTTAGTTTTGTGATTAAATAAAAAAGCAATAAAGAATTAAAAGATTCTAAAGAAAATAAAATATTTCACTTAAATGGACAAGAACAGGAATGGCGAACCATTGGCACGTGTGCCATTGATGGCACGGGACACAGTATTTAGGGCATGCCGTTGTTCAAAACGATTTACATTTTAGTTCAATATAACGAAGTTCACTATAAAGTACTGCGAAAAAACGCGAGTGTTCTCACTCCATTTAAAAAAGGGCACAGATGCTTGTACGGCTGTTACAAATTAGCTTGCTGAGAAAAAATAGATTTGAAAAGAGATTTTTCAGTAACTGATGGTGCTTCAAATATGGTGGGCAAAAAATGATTTCGTTAGTTTATTTCAAACAGATGTAGGGTATTCAATTTTTGAACTCCACAGCATTATTTACCAACAAGTCTTGTGGTGAACCTCATTCGATAAACTGAGCTTTTCCCAATTCGATAAGTTGGAAATTGAAAAATTTGAAATGCAAATGATTGATTTCCAGTCAATATGGGTTCAAAAATTTATTGAAACAAGGAAGGATTTCTAGTTTCGTTCAAAATGGATTCAAAACTTTATTGAAACAAGGAAAAAGTCGGAATTGATTGAAACAGAAAGATTAACAATATACTTAAAAATGCAAGTAACGAAATTTTGGAAACATGGTATCCGAATCCAGACACATTTAAGTGTTTGGAGAAGCTGGCTCATACCTATTTTAACCATATTTTCATCTACCTATGCCTGTGAGTCTTTATTTTCAGAGATGAATAACATTAAAAAACTCTCTTAGAAACCGTTTGAGAGATGACTCAAATTCAGCATGCATTCTGCCAAAAGTAGCATCTTGCAATCCTAATATAAGTAATTTGTCATCTAATCAGTGACAAAAGAAGTCACACTAATGTTACTTTAATTTAAATTACACGTAAAACTAAAAACTTTACAACTCTGCAGTGCAAAATGTAATTTTTTTTGTAGTAAATAAAGAGTTGTTAGTATTTAATTTTATTTTTTGTTAATAATCGCAAGTACAAATTATTTGACGGCACGTTTATGCCTCACTAAACATTTCTTTAGTAAAAATGGAATGTTGATCCATAAAGATTCGCCATCCCTGGTCTAGAAGGAAATGGCAGATTATCTGGATAATTTGCAGATTACCTAGGTAATTTGAGAAATGAGGGAATTGTTCACACTTTAACGGATTACTTTGTTAAAGTGCATAATAGCAAGCCAATTCACTGAGGTGACTTAAGAAAAAAATATTACCAGACTTTATAATGTTATAACAATGAAATATGAATCAAAGTCTAAAGGAAGAAAATAATTTAAATAAAAAGTTTAACTTGTTAACACATTTTTAATTATGCTTATAAAAGCTGTTTTTGTAAAATTTATGATTTAGTCTTTGTCAATGAGACGTAAACATGAAATATCATTATAAACTTGAATAAATAATACATGTAATATGTACGTATAAAATCGACTTGCTTGATTATTTTTGTTGGAATTTTTTAAATCATAACATAAAACATATATTATTACTATCGGTATTAATACTTGTATAAAAAAGAATTTATTTATTTACCAGTATCAGAGAACCCTGTAGAAGCAGCACAAGAGGTATACGACACTGAAGTCATGTCAAGAGGAGAAGGACTTGCTTTTAGAGAATCTGAAATAAAGAACGAAGATAAATCAAAATTATCAGAGAAGATAAAGAAAATTAAAATTCTACAATCCAAAACAATCTCTTTCTACATTATTCATTTTTGTAATACTCAGCCACTTGCATAAAAAATTTCATTCATTGATGATTTAATCATTTCCTATAATTTGCTTGAATCACATATTTTATTCACATTATTTAACTAATTATAGTAACAGAAATATGTAAAGTTTCCTAAAAATAGATATCAGTATCTGATAATTGGAAAATTATTAAAATATCTTATTTTATTCACATTATTTAACTAATTATAGAAACAGAAATATGTAAAGTTTCCTAAAAATAGATATCAGTATCTGCTAATTGGAAAATTATTAAAATAACGTATTTTTTAACATTATTCAGTCAGTTATAGTAACAGAAATACGTACAGTTTACTAAAAATAGCTAGCAGTATCTGCTAAATGATTTATTTTTATCAACATCATTTAGCTAATTATTGTAACAAATATGTATACGATTTCTTTACTGAAAATAGATATTAGTATCTGCTAAATGAAAAATTATGAACTTATTACTGGCAATGTTAACCACTGTTGCTTTGTATATCAAGATTTCAATAAGTTTATCATAATTACTGCCTTAGACAAGAGAAATTGTTCATTTAAAGCAAAAGAAAAAAATAACACACTCAATGCTGTCAGAAATATATTTTCCCGAATCAAATCCGCATTAATAAGTATTTAACAATTTAAGGATAATTTGATTGATTGTCTGAATTTTTCGATCATAAGTGCCAATATTGGCCAAGCTGCAGAATAAATCGAAAAATAGAATTTCAGATCCGGAAATTTGAAAACATGCACACAAACGTAATGGAAATAACATTAAAGGAAAATTTCTAATCATGGCTTTAGATGAAAACACTTTAAAAACTTAGAGGTGGGGGGGAGATTGATGTTGAGTGGGCGCATGCAATCCCCCCTTCTTATTATCTTATGAAAGATGTATAAATCACGCCTTTAATTCTTCACAATTTTACCCAACAAAAATATATATAATGAATTTCGAAGATTTTAAAATAGTTATTAGAACTGTATGACTGATATGCAATGTAGGAGGATCTTAGGATTTTTAATATTGTTACTAGAATTTATTTCCAGTGGTTCAAGAAAGCAATGTTAAAATTTTATAATTGTTGAAAGATTTTATTTTAATCCTGATGAAAATTATTAATTAAAACAAAAAGTATCAAAACAATTTTTTGTATTTAAAATACGAGCACTTCAAATCATTGTCGCAGTGTAAAAGAGATATAATGTTATATAAAATGCGAATATTTCCGGAATTGTTTAAAAAAAAATAGAAAATTTAATTTCTATAAATAAAATTCAAAATTATATACGAAATACTTATGAGAAAAATATTAAAACTTCTTTAAAAAAAGTGAAAAATGCACTGGATAGAAAAAGAATATAAAAAAATTATAATTTTTTTACTAACTCGAAAAATGTATTTTTTTATTACGCTGTTAGATATATAAAAAGCAAAAGTGTTCAGTTGAGCAGACAAATTTTTCAACCATAGTGGTGCATTCTCATAAAAAAATTCTCTAAGTTGAAAATATAGAAATGTAATCGAAACCAATGAACTCAAATATGCTATTCATAGAATTAAATGTTTTTTAGAAATAGTTTCTAATCGGTATAGATAATATAATTTCATTCTCATGAATAAAAGTTTTCCATAAAGTCTAAAAAACACCAAACGAAAGTTTAAGTTATAAATAAGAATAATAATGTTTTAATTTTCACAAAAAACCAAAACGCAAGCTATAAAGGCATAAAACTAAGGCTAAATATTGATTTGATGTAATAATGAAAAATTCAATTCCTTATATTAACCACAAAAATGATACACAAAAATATTTATAACGACATTAACTCAGGTTATTCGTGAAACAAATTCTTTAACAGGCTCTTGTTTCCCACTGAAAAATGAATTTTTATTCTGAAAATATAACACGGCCCAAAATTCTCTACACAGAATTCAAACAACAAAAGTGATTTTTAAACTAGTTCTAATAATTCATTTTTAAAAATGAAAATAAAAATTTTAATACCCTAAAATGAATTTATAAGAATGAAATGATAATTTTAAACCATTAATCAAACTGGATTCTTTCTTTTGAAAAGATTTGAATAAATTCCCTTTTTTATGTATTCAACATTAACTATTCTTGGATTGAAAATGTTATTTGATGGATCTCTTGTTTTAGTTATACATCCATCTTGATAGATGTTTAACTGAAACAAGATATCAGAAAAATAACGAAAAATGAAACAAGCGATTTTATATTTTTTTAAGGTTTTTTGAAAGAATTATTTTAAAAGGACTTTATTCTCAAAACAATAAAGTAAAAAATCTGTCATTAAATTTATATTTAGAATATTATTATCAAGAATAACAGTACAGCATATGGAAACAGAATGCATGTCTTTCTGAACATAATGAAAAATTTAAACTTGAGTTTGAACATTTCTATCATTGAACCTAATTTATAAAGTCTTTTCTTAAATAAATTTTTAATTTCATAGTTTATTTAGTCAACTGTATTTTTAAAGGGCAGTGTAATCACTTACTTAACTAAGTTATAAGTCTTGTTCACCAAATAAATAATCAGAAATTTATCGAATAATAATAATTTATTAATTATAATTTGACATTAAATTGTTGCAAGTTAGAGTTAAGTTGTTCCTCACTTTCGGAGGTATTTTTAAATGATGAAATTTGAAGAACTGGTGGATATTCTATAGAAGCCGTCTTGAAGACTATATGACTCAAAAAAATGATGGTGAATTTTCAGTTCTAAGAATTAAGAAAATTATAAACTAACAGTAAGCTGTAAGTATAAAGTCTAGTATGACCTATAAAGATATCGATGACAAAACTATAACTGTTACAGGAAAGAGAAGAAATAAATAAATATATAATGAAGGTTGAATAAAAGGCAATCAATCATCTTTAAATGAAAATCCACAAATCAAAAATATTGTAGGAAGAAGAGAAAGTTATTTTCAAAATAAGCATATGAAAATATTTCCATGTAATAACATTTCATATAAATGTATTGTTATATACATTGATGTAAAGGAAAGCAAGCATTACAAAATTTTAATAACTAAATTACGAAGGATATTTGATATTTTCCTTCAAAAATACTTATTTTAGAGAAATACCTATAAAAGGCAAAATAAATGGTTATAACTTTTATTAAAAGATAACCATCTTTCTGATAAATTAAAAGAAAATATTTAATAATTAAATTAATGTGATACTAAAAATATGAAACATGAAACGTCTTTAATTAATATTTGCATTTTTTTCTTTCCAAGAGAGAACACTCGCATATATAATATAAAGAAAGATTTGAATAGTTTATTTTCACTGATGTTACAATATCCAAGAGAGGCTATAACCTAAGCCTATAGTATACCGAACTTATTACATCAGAAATTTTTAACTGTATTTATTATTTGTACTATCGAAAAAATTATTCTTTCCTGAGTTTTTATTGTCTAAATTACCAAAAATAAAATCACTATACTTATAATTTACCTAGCATAAACTTTTTTAAAGCATCGTTAACCTGCGTGTCTATTTGCCGTTTAGTTTTCATTATTATTTACGAGTCATTGCCGTTTAGTTTTCATCATTATTTACGTGTCATTGCCGTTTAGCTTTAATTATACTTAAAAGTAAAGTAATTTAATTAACCAAATAAAGGCAAAGGTCTCTTCATGGCAGTTAAATGACTCTGTTGTTGTTGTTGTGTCAAATGGCACTTGTCATGGACAAGCCCGCTGCTGAACCCAGCGGCAGATTTAAGCCGAATGAAGCGTCTCTTGTATTTGAGTAGCGCCAACTAGGGCCAAGAGTACGACTTTGCTACACACTCACCACATTCGCTTTCACAACCCCTTTTTACAAGGGGGCACATTCACACATCTCACAGATAGCCCACAGAATAACAACCATGCCCGAACCGGGACTCGAACCCGGGACTTCCAGAACACGAGGAAGACGCGCTACCTCTGTGCCAGCAAGCCGGCGTTAAATGACTCTTGCTTAATATTTGAGAAAAGTAAGAGTTATTTTTGAATCTAAACAAATCGTTTAACAAAAATAAATAGAAATAATGTTACATTACTAAAAATTATAATAAGTAACAAATTTATATAATCATGCCGTCCGATTGGTCCACCAAAATAAGCTGACAAGCATACAGAAATATAAATAATGCAATATCACTGAAATTTACATGAAGTGACGAATTTGCATTACCTTGGGTTTCAATGAGGGTAAGGTAGATCAATAATGATTGCTCCAAATTTTTATACACATTCAACAAATTTTATATATATGAACTGTAAATCAATTAAAAATTCGAAATTCATATAGGATGCAGATAAAATATATCGGTTTAAATATATACCAACATAATATAAAATATATTGGTATAAATTGTATACCTATATAAAATAAAATATATAGGTTTTGAACTTGCATTTTCTAATAAATCAGTAATCACAGATGATTCTATTTATCTAAATTTATTTTATATTATACCTAGATAAAAAAAATCATTAGGTAAATTAGAAAATAATCTTTTTCTTTTTTTCTATTAAATAAATTTTACAACCCCAGTAATTCATAAAAACTCTTCCTTTTCATGACATTTCTCTATTATTTTATCCAATTTTCAACCGAAATTAATAGAATATATGAAGAATCAAAAGGATTTGAGTGGATGGTACATACCTTATCAAATTTTGAAAAGCAAATTAAGATTTAAATCTACATAAAAAGCATAAATATGATGCTTATCTTATTTAAAAAACATTTCCCAGAAAATTCTTTAAAAACACGCAAACAAATCTGCAGACGTTTAGAAAATTATTTTATTTATATTTTATTCAAAAATGAACTGAAGTATTAAGTTGAAACAGTAATAAAAAATATCTGAATCAATATATTTCAAAATTTAGATGAACATGATTATAAAAAAGTGTTATAATGTAATGGTATATAAATTATTCGGAATTTATGAAACTGAAATTTAATAAATATGGTACAGAGTAGTAAGAGCACTGTTTTTTGTATGTATTAACAAGTTTTAAAGAAAAGTAGCATCTATTTACTACTTTTTTTTATTAAGAAATAATAAAATATACCTCTGTATAAGCTACACATAAAAATATTACTTTAAAAAATAAAATATAAAGATAGATTCCTTATTATTTAATTTAATATTTTTAGATTTTTAATCCTTTGAAAAACAGCAAAACATAACATACCGAAGCAAAGGCACTTGTGTATTTACCGCAAACCATTGGCAAATTTGTGCATTAATCATATATCTTTGGCAAATTTGCAGCTTAACCATGTGCCATTCACAAATTTTGAGCTTAACCACATACCATTCACACATTTTGTAAAACTTTTATTATTAGTATTTTAATCATGTTTCAAGGAATTAATTATCGATTGAAATTCTTCATCTTCCAATTAAATGTAAAGAATAACTACTAATAAAAAATTATAAATTTATCATTTGATTTTTCAGTTATATATGGGGAAAGATATTATTGGCTTTTCTTAATTAATATTGATATTATTTGTTGACATTCAAATACATCAATTATAACTATTAATAAGAATAAAAGAGAATTTATCATCAGATTTTAGGAATATATTTTGTTAAAACTATAACATCCGTTTCTTCTTAAATATAGTATAAACTCAGTAATGCGGTAGACATCAGGTTAAAAGACAGCCAGATTAGAAAAAACTTCGCATCAACAAATTTTAAAATCGACTTTTTTTCGTTCGTATTACATTGTATGATATATAATATGGCTTATTGCTTTTCTATAATTTTTGAATTTTTTAAATTTAAAATTCCTCAAGACTGCTTTTACAAACTATCCGTTGCTTACATTTCAACTAATTTTCCCTCGAAAGTTAAGAAACAACCGATTTTCGAAATCTAATTTGTAACAAATGAATATTAGAGAGTACAATTTCGAAGAATGGCCAATTATTTAATAAATGAGCAAAATTTACTTTTTTTGTAAAAAAGAAAATAGTTTCAAATACAAGGCTCTACAAAACTCCATAGACATTGCAAAATATGAAATGAAATATTTATTTTAAAAATACCGAATAAATTATAGTAAAAAAAAAGGATATGTTCGCTGGTAATTGAAATGCCCGTCGAATTTCGCGTTTCTAGCTTAAATTACCCTTTGTCATTTGAATGGAAAGTCAAACCAGACTCTCCAATCAGCTACGAAGGCACACGGATTTAAACCACTATGGCTGAATAACTGAACCGCCGCAACAGCAACACTGGCGGGAACTGTGGTTGAGTCCTAAAGACCTTCATCGGCTTCGGAACAGCCTTACCCATAGGAAGTGCGTCTACGATGGGAAGAGCCACCCACCTAGCATATCCATCAGTTTGGAGGGATCCAACCACCATGCCGGAAGCATTTCATTCTCATTTACGAGCCCACCCCCTCCCCAGATATTCATTAGAATGGAAAGAAAAAGTCATGATAAGTGTTCATTTTCTTAAAGCTCATGAACGCTGAGATAATAATGTGGAGCAACCAACTGCATCACTATGCAATCGGAAAAAAGCTCGATGAAATCAGACTATTCTTTCCAAATACTGCTATTCTAGATATTTATTGACAAAGATGATACTATGAGGTTGAGGGCTATCACTTTTTTATCAGGCAGCCATCAAGAACAGCATTATAATATGATGTAACAAATAAGACAAAAAACAATCCCCACATTCGTACTTCACTCGGATCGGAAATTCCTCTATGGAATGCATGGAGACCAGTGTCAACATCGAAAGAGATTCCAGACAAAGTCATGATTCCAATTCTTTGTATTTGCCTCTTCCTTTAAATTGAGAATATCAGATCCATTGTTTTCACTAGTTCAGAATAAGACTTTCTAAAGTAAATCTAGGTTTTTCTGTAAATAGAGCTATTATCTGGTCCAGTTAAAGTGCTCTTTGACCATATAAAATAAAACACATCTCTGTAATTGGAACAGAAAACTCACGCAAATCGTACATATCTTACACAGAAGTGACAAAAATCATGGGATGACTGTTAATATAGTGTCGGTCCTCCTTTTGCCTGGCGAAGTGCAACAACTCGACGTGTCATGGAGTCCACAAGTCGTTGGAAGTCCTCTGCAGGAATATTGAGCCATGCTGTCTGTATAGACGTCCATGATTGTGAAAGTGTGGAGGGTGCAGGAGTTTGGGCACGAACGGACCTTTCGATGATGTCCCATAAATGCTCGATGGGATTCATATCGGGTAATCTAGGTGGCCAGATCATGCGCTGGAATTGTCCGGAATGTTCTTCAAACCAATCGCGAACAGTTCTGGCCCGGTGACATGGCGCATTGTCATCCATAAAAATCCCATCGTTGTGTGGGTACGTGAAGTCCGTGAATGGCTGCAAGTGATCTGCAAGCAGCTGAACATAATCATTTCCAGTCAATGATCGGTTCAGTTGCACCAGAGGACCGAGTCCATGCCATGTAAAAACAGCCCACACCATTATGCAGCCACCACCAGCTTGAACAGTGCCTTGCTGACAGTTTGGGTCCATGGCTTCGGGGGGTCTGCGCCACACTCGAACTCTACCATCAGCTCGTAACAACTGAAATCGTGACTCATCTGACCACTAATTTTCTAATTGAAACTGATTCTAGAGTATGTCAATCATCCGACTTTGGCCGCCTCGCAGTAACATAAATGGAATTTTCTTCCTCCCGAATCTCGAGCATTGAACACAATCTACAATTTCGCATCCAATACGAGCGAACAACAAGCGTTTACAGAAATATACACAGTTTTACCAATAATTTAAAGTATACATTAAATTTTGATTGATTCATGATAAACTTCGCACTTACACACACAAGATGGAGATTTTTTTAGCTCTCTGAATTAATGAATATAACTAAGTTTCTATTCCATTATTTATAGTGGGCGTAGAAAAATGTGTTGCTCTTTAATATTTGAAAGGAAGTGTGAATTGAATTCTGAGGAATTTTACTTACTGTAGTTCCGAACTGCGGATAACTTTTCAAGATGTAATGCAATTATATTTAGAGCAAGAAAACTTTGCTGCCTTCCTATTTCTTGGGTAATATGTCGTTCTTAAAATATATCTTGATAAAATGAAAACGGATTAAATTTTTTGATAATACACTTTCAATTCTTAGCATTCAGTTTATAACACAGCACCTGAAAAACTGTATTTCCTAATTTTGAAGCCAATCTAAGAGAAAAATTGGTTGTCTTTTACGAATACCCTTGAATTAATAGATTTTTCTTTTTGACCATTCATCTAAATAAATAACAAGATTAAAAGAAAGAAATTACCTACATTATCATTGCAGTTACATAATAATGTAGATATTATTTTTTCATAATAATTTAGATATAATTTAGTAGTAATAAAGTAGCTTATACATTAGTAGATTACAAGATAATGAAGTTATAATTTTGTTATAATAAAGTAACTTATATATTTATTTCTAGAGTGAAGTGAAATTCCAATATTTTTATTACTGAAAATCTATATCTTTATCAGCCATCAATATTCAAGCATAAAGGATTTTCTGTGAAAGTATACATAACACTCGTTAAAAATGATAAGTACCATCATACTATTTAATAAGTTTTTGAAAGATAAAGCAGATAGGAAAAACTCGAATTGAATTTAAAGTACACGTTATTTATCCTAAAAATGTTGTACTATTTGCACTATGCAACGATAAAGATATTGTCGGTTTCATAATTATTGCAATATAATTGGATTAAATTCGATCATATTGTATGATAATACTACTGATATACCAATCATCCATTGAATGATAAAAATTTAAAAAGGAATAATACTATTGTCAATGGAATAAGTTATTTCTCAATAGAATTTTTTATACAGGGTGTTTTAAAAATAACGGAACAAGCTTTAAAGATACGTCATACAGATAGAGGCGAGCTATTTATGCCTTATACTATAGAGTAAAAAACTCAGAGGAATACTCAACTGAGGTCTCACAGTCAGTGAACGAAGAAAAAGAAGAGGATACACTATATAAAATGTAAAACGTGGATTTAATTAATTTGCAAACAGTTGCATGAAGAATAATAACATATCAAGTGTAAGTAAGTCACTTCATACGTCAAGTGCTTTGAATATTTAATTTAAAACCCACTGCTGATTTTATGTCCTACTTTCCCTTATCGCACCTGTTATGCTCCTTACTGCTTATAATGTTACTGGCAACTGTGTTGCCTTATTGTAAATTTTGAATTTTAATAAATCTTTGTAATATTTTTTTCATGTTTTATTCTTTCCTTTTATTTAAATCACTGATAAAGAGCACCCTATAACGGCCCCCTTTCGTTTCCGATCCCAATGTTCTCGGTGACAATGAATTGTTCGTGCATGCCTGACTTAAGCCTAAAAATTTATGGAACATTCCGTAGCACCATTATTTTATGAATTCGGCTATAAAAAAAGCAGAATCTTAACTTCAAAAAATTATTATTATTTAGTTAAAATTCTGCTAAAAGATTAAAATGAAAGAAATCAATGTTGTTTGAAGATCAAATTCAATTTATCATTAAGATAAACTAACTTTTCATCTCCGCGGAATAATAAATTAAAATTAAAGAATATATAAATGTTTCTATAGTTAAAATATTTTTACATCTAAATGATAACCTTGTTATTAAAAAATAGATTTAATATTTAAACTAAATTGAAGTAATAATCATTTTTTCATCGGAAAAAGCGCATTTTCTTACACAAAATGCAATATAAGTGAAAAAAAAACATGCAAAATGACAAAACCATTGAAGGGGGGAAAAACAGGATTTTTATTATATAGTATTTTTTTAATAGTATCAGTCAATATGTGAATAGTCAATATGTGAAATCTAAAACATTAATAGATGAATAAAATTCTAACTAAGCTGCTGACAGATGCAGTTTGTTTACATTATTTTAGTATAAGTATTTTTAAATGGCTCCATTGATAAATCATATTTGAATAAATCAATACAGATCGGTAAATTTGATTAAAAAATAAAACTTTATTTGCACAACAAAAACAACTGAGTTTTGTAGGTTCTCGAAGAAAAAGTTTTTTTAAAAAATATATTACAAACTATAAGGAAATTAAATCTTAAATTAAAGAATTAATATTGACTAGTTATTTAGTCATCATATTTATTATAATTTAATATGTTTCTTTTTTTCAACAGCTGGCTTTGAAAAATATTATTTGTATGCTTTTCAAATGTTGAAAATATTTTAAATATTAGTTTGACAATGCTAGTTGAATGAGAAATAAAATATTAGTCATTCTTCTGACGGTAGGGGGGGGGGGGGAGGGAAAATTGGGTTAACCTAGGACGCGCTACGCATCATTGTTATTGTAAAGGTGACACTCAGAGAGAATTCTGATCCCTAATCAAAGTATTTACCTGCTTTATTAACAAAATTATCCATAAACAATTAATTGATAGATTTGTAGTTAAATCTCGGTTCACGACTTAGTTCGTTTGTGAGAGCTTCATCGCTTATTTGTTTTGTTTGCCTATAGAGATTACTGTCTAATAAAACGGATAAGTCAATTCATAGATGATTAATTTTTGAATTTCTTGTATATGAAGTATCTTATAAAGAGGGATATCTCAATTGTCAAAACGATGAAGGCCAATATTTTAATGAATCTCCGCTTTTTAAAGCTCATGCAATGTTTTGATATTTTTAGACCTTAATATATTTTTGAGCTCGTTATTGGTCTATTGGTTAGTAATACAAAAATGAAACGAGCCAGAAGAATGAAATTTGACTCAGGATTTTGATTAGATTTCTAACATTATTCGAATTAAATACGTTTTAAAAAATTCTATCTGTCATTCTTGTACTCCCACATAAGATAGCTCAAAACAGCATAGAGCTCGAAAGATTATATTTATAATAAACATTATCAATTTTTTTAAAATTCTATTGAAAATTTGCAGGAATTTGTCATCGGAATGACCGTATGTAGTGTATGTGAGCCCTATAACTTAATAAACGGAGTAACTTATACAGATAAATACATTAAGATTTGGTATAGGTTCTTTACATCAAAAGTGTATATCTATCAAATTTTTGTCGACATTCAGGAATAGTAAGTTTATCTTATGTATCCAGTGTAAATATTAAAACAAACCAATGAACTAGATATATCAAGTTTATCAAAAGATATTTATTACCAAATTTCTACTGTGCATCAGTTTTAGATCAAATTCACCTTTAGTTTCACTGTCTGTGGTTACACGCACGCACGCACACATTCTTATCAATTATTATATTTGAGAATAACTTCATAAGGCAGCAAGCTAAATGCGTATACTTTAGTAAGGGATAATTTGCGTCAAACGGTATATAGGAGTTAAATTATGATCCCAATAAGTCAATATGTAGAAACAATGTTCGTAGTTGCACACATTATTTCTGTACTACACGGTGAAGTTAAACTGGAAACGAGCCCTATTGAGGAAGTATATGAGGAAAACTTTTCAGCCAAATTTTGATATCATATAGCAATGTTTTAAAAGAAAAAAAATGATTATCACTTGATGTTACATTTATATGAAAAGAGAAATTAGTTTTTAACAACTCTATTGAAATCCAAATTCTTTCATTACAGAGGTATTCGCTTGTTTATCAACATGAGGCTGACCTTAATTATCTATTTCTTATCAACATGTCGTTGCTATTAATTGCCTATAACTTGCATGATCGAAAATCAAAATTATTTTTGTTCGAAAGTATGATAATAAACCGAATTGTAAGCGAATAGAAATTTTCATAACTGAGTGTAAGTATTTATACTCGATACTGATTATAAGCAATATTTCTTTTACATAGATAAAGACAATATTTGAATGTATTCTTTAAATTATCTTTAAAGAAATTTATTTTTCTTCTGATCCTATAACTTCGAGACTTAACTTCAAATGTTAATATTTAAAAAGTTATAAATAACCTACAAGGGAAAATACAAAATGAGCAGTAGATTTTTAAGCCAAAACAAATTAGCAAAATTTAATGAGTTAATGAAAATCAGTTTTGGCGACCATTTTTCATTTGACGACGTACACAAAACCACTATTTTGATAAACATTTATATAACATGTCTTGCTTCAAGTTTTCGAGGAGGGAATTTTTCCAATTGATTCTTTAATCATTTCTTGCTAGAGTTTTAAAACTTTTTTTACATTTGAGTACTTTATAAAAAAGAGCACTATTTTAATATTTTAGAAAAATTCTCATTTATTTGAATTGCCAGTTAATCAAATGATTTCGTCAAATTTTAAATTTATGCACATGACGCCACCTAGTAGTAAATTGGAGAAAATTTTATAATTAAAATGTTTAAAAATTATTATTTATTAAAC
Organism: Argiope argentata; assembly: GCA_026289955.1. Classification (NCBI taxonomy): domain Eukaryota; kingdom Metazoa; phylum Arthropoda; class Arachnida; order Araneae; family Araneidae; genus Argiope; species Argiope argentata. The sequence continues at coordinate 10,879,693 of JAOUZG010050968.1, read as the reverse complement.
TAATGAGTGTGTGTTTAAAAAAACAGTTTTCATAAATTTTATTTAGCTTCAAGAAGCATCCTGAACTCAGCGAACTGGCATTTATACGAAAATATAAATCGTGAATTTATGTTCTATCGTAAATTAATTGATAGTAAGAAAATTAATCCTACCACACAAATGAGGATTTTCAACTTGTTTTCTTTCTATGAAGTTATAATCTTTTCCACTCATCAAATCACAAGATGTGGGGAAAAAACGAGTAATATAAAAAAAATTAAGTCAATACCTACTTAGGTCAACAAAGAAAATTTTATTTTAGTTACTTTTTACTAAATAATTACAATTAATATAAATATTTTATCAAAATTTTTTTGATTTTCGCAAGAATTGAACTCGCATTCTTCCCCTTCATGTTAAAATAATGAAATTCTAGCATTTTACCGATTGAGCTAGTGCCAGTTGATCTCAACTTGCATTACAAACTGCTAAAACTCCATTTAAAGTATTAAAAATTAATTTAATTTAATGAATGAATTAATATTTGAAAAAACTGTATTGACATCATGCGTCATCCACTAAAAGATTAGAAAAAATATTTGAACTTGAGTGGATGAATAAAAAGTATTTTATTAACGATTGAAAATCTGAACAAGATACATAAATATATAAAGGGAGAATAACTAATAGTATGAATTGAAAAAAAATAAAGTAAAATTATAAAATTAAAAAATCCCGGAAATGTATTAAAGCGTAAGCAAATGATCCCAGTTTACTTGACAGGTGAAAAATTGCCGAGAAACTTGAATTGTTCCAACTTTCTTTCAGAACACTCGAAGATCGAAATTGAAAATAAAACAATTCGACAATAGAGAAAAATATTCGTATTCACAGACTTAAGTCAGAGAAGTTATGAACCGGAACCGGATGTCTAAAACTATATTTCGTATATAAGAAAGTGAAATTCCGAAGATCTAGTTTGATAAAAAAAAATACATGTTTTTTTAACACCAGAAATTTGACATGCATTTTAATTTTAGACAACATCCGTAAATAAGATGATTGTTTGTTGATTTGTATATTAAAAATATGAATGTGATAATTTAAAAATATTACAAACGACCAAAAAAATGTAAAGAAATAATAAGGAAAGAAATAAAATAGCATTTGCTAAGTCATTTTGTTATTAAAAGAAAATTACTATACGATTTATTTCACTACACTATTAAGCAAAAAGAGGCATATTCCGTGAAATTGTTTATAAAAATACTAGAAAATATTTTCGCTAGTTACAATTTGCAAAGAAATATATGGTATTAATAATGATAAAGTGGCTTAAAACTTGGTTTAAGATAAAAAAAGTTTTAAACTGCTCAAAGTTTCACTTAACCATAGCAAATACTAAATCTTTCTTTCTGTTTTCCTAATCATCCTTTTTTTAATCATGAACAGCAATTAAATCTTTTATAAAAATATCACTTTAAATTGTTAAATAACCGAAATTTTAAAAGTATTTTACTAAATATCAAAATAGCTTAATGTTTAATGATTCTCTTTTATTTTTTTTCATTCTTCTTAAATAACTATAATAACTATTAATAAATTTAGTACTCTACAAACTTATTTTAAACTAGAAGTTGTAAAAAAAAGAAATGTTTTTTTTTCTAATTTTGAACTATCGTTAGGCTAATGAATATGATTATTTTGCAAAACAATAATAGCGAGAATTAATCTCTAAAATTGGATGTTAAATAGAATTGAACTAAACGCGAATTTATTGAACATTTATGAATTGTTTTAACATTATGCATCAAATTTTCAATGCTTCTTAGTACTGGAATGTTTACCAGTCGTGAGACTGGTTAAAAAATAAACGAAGTTTAATTTTATTTTCGAATTGCAGACAATTCTTTTAAATACGAACAACGATGCAGTATTACCAGATGTGCGAATTATAACTTTTTTGTTTTCATTTTGGCCCATTCATCAACGTATCAAAATCTTTGTCAAAAGAAATATCACCTGCATGTTCTTGTTGTTTTTATTGGAGATGCATGTTTTGAGAAATCTGAATTACATAAACACGTACTTACATATTTAAATGTGAAGGACATCCACTATTTCAAACTTGAAAAGTGATTGAAGTTATTTTATAATTTCTTTAAAATGCAAAATTTGTCTTTTTCAGAAGGAACCTTTTTATTAAAAACCAGTTTTTAACGCAAGGAAACTCAATTTTCATGTCTTAAGAGGAGGAAAAGGTCAAATTTCCTTACATGCATTAACTTATTAGGTTGAATATCTGTACTAAATTTTCAAAAATTGCTGTTTAGACGTGGTATAACTGTTAGGTAATCTACAATTCGAAAAGTATAAGAGAAATTCGTTAAGTTCCATTTAACTTTCAACTATAAAACCAAATTCATAATCCTTAACTTTATTTTAAAGATTTGTGATGAGAAAGATCAATGGCGATGGAATAGACCTATACTTAGCTTAATTCTTGCAGAAATTAGATAATCTTGAAATTATTTATAGATTAATATATTTTTGGTTTAAAATATTTTAATATTTGAAAAAAGGATTTGTAGTTTCTCTTTCAGTAAAATAGTTTCACTTTCGAATTCCAGAGATGTAAAAAAGTAAAACTGTTGATGCTTGTGAAATTTATTAGCATTCTGATACATAACTTTTCTCTGTAAGCGATATATTTGTATACATCATAACATATTTTTATAAACCTTAATCAATTATCGCAATTATTGCTGCATGACAAGATTTTCCACATACGTATATACGCATGAAAAATCTTTTAAAATCGGGATTTTTTTTCGATAATTCTCCATTTTAAATGTATTACGGCCAAAATGTGGATTTTAGCATCTTCTTTCTACGATGTGGAACATATTAAAACACATGTCGCCTTCAAGCGTAATATTTGCATCGTATAGAAATATAGCTTGAAAACCTTGAAAACATTTTTTTTAGTTTATCGAATACTTCTGTTCATGATTGATAATACAAGTATGTCATTGTTACAATAAAAAATGATATTCGTTAAACTCTCAACTTCTTTAAGACAATGGAACACCTATTCGACAATTATGACTTCTAAATGAAATATTTTCTTCTAGTTGAGGAAAAAAAATCGTGACATTTTATTGTTCTTTACTACACATTTCTATTTCATACGTCAATTTTATTACTTTATCTCCACGAGTAAACAAGCTTGTTCAAAATCAAAAATTCAAAAAATTTATAAATTTTTCTGATAGACATAATGAATATAACTGCAGTTCATTGCAGTAAAAAAAAGCATTTTTTTCTGAGTGTTACATAGTTGATCAGCAGCAAACGTCAACATATAATTTTCTAAATATACCTGGTTTGACCACATCTAGATAGACTAATTTTTAAATGAGCACCAATTCAATAGATATTCAGTGTATGGCTAAAATTACACTGAGAGAAAAGTTAATTTTATACATTGTCGAATCTTACCACTAATGGTACGAATAGCAGTAACAACACAAATAAAAAGGGATTAGATCAGGTTAAATGAGATATGATTTGATACAGACAAAATATTTTATCTGAAAGTACCTTCAAATCACTTTCAGAGATTTATTTTTTTATTAAAAAATAACCACTTATGCTGGTAAAATATACCAAGCAAGTCAACATATTTTTGCGATAAAACCGCACGTTGGCAGGAAATTGTTATATAAATAAAAATGATGTTTGCGATTCGTCGACTGATATTGTTTGTCAAAGCATAGTTTCAGGCGCTTCAGTCTCAGGTCGAGAATTTATTTATTTAGAAAATATATTTTTATGATTTCTGTTAAATATTAAATACTTTGTGTGGTCTGTCATTAAATTACTGAGGAACCGTTTTGGTAACGGCATCTGTGAATCTTTTTCCAGTGGTTATGATCTCGAATGGGACGTTTCTGCTGTCGTCTCTCTTTAAAGAACAGTCTTCGTGCATAAGTTATATTTCTAAAGGTACTTAGGCAAAAATCTGCTGCGATGAATTTTAAAAACAAATTCAAACACACAAGTTCAGTTGATTTCTATTACTAATAGCTAACCTCCAGTTAAAGTTTTTCAACTCACAACCGCATTTCACATATTATTCATAGACTTTTAACAAATATATAATTGACAGAATCAGAAATATAACATCCATCCGAGGGAGTGTCAACTATTGGTTCATGATCAAATCAGCTTACATCATCATTGTTATTACTTCCGTTTTCCTGTCGTAAACAATACAACGCTACTGAGTGGCTGCGTTAATATTTCAGCTGCCAGCAACGGAGAATTTTAACGGAGATTTGTGTGTTCCATTCATAAATATGCATAATAATTCTTCTTTCAGTATATATGAAATTCTATTTATCTTTGAATGCTTTTTTTCTTCACTGAAAGAAAATAATATTATTTTTCAATGCTTTATATTTTTTCCAGATTTAGTACATGCGTCATTTTGCATATACATTAAAAATATAAAAACGATTATATTTTAAAGTATGTTTATGCATTCCATTTATAGTTATGCGAACAATTTCTCCATTCAATGTGCATGGAAATCTATTTATATCTATAGCTTTTTCTTTTTTGAAAGAAAGTAATATTTTTTCAATGCTTCATATTTTCCTAGATTTCATGTATGACTCATTCTGCACATATACTAAACAAATATATACGGAACCCTAAAAAATTCAATAGAAATTTGTTGCAAATAAATAGGGTATTCTCTTTCAAATACAAAACTACATTTTCAAATCTATTCTATGCGCTATGATTTCATTAGTTTTCGGCTTTCTTCAGACTTTCTAGTCATGTTATAAGTTTTATAATAAATATCCATATAAAGTTTGCAATAACAGTGCATATTGTAGAAAAGAAATTAGTACTACAATATTTAAAAGATAAATTTAAAGAAGCACCTGAAGGCAAATGGAAGTTGATAAACTAGTTTTTAAAGAATCTTTCTGAATAATTTCTAATTTGATTTGAACAATACTTAAAAAAATAGAATGAATTGGTTTACTTGTCAAACAGTTAGAATATATATTATGAATTAGTCTCTTCATATCATAAATCCTTTCGTAGAATCCTTAGCTTCTATTAATTCATTAAAAATTTCATTAAAATTAATATAATTAATATAAATTATTCTAAATATACTATATCACCGAATCCTTAGTTTCAATCAGAAAACTGTCTGAATAGGTCTTTTTC
>JAOUZG010050968.1:10861594-10874454 GCA_026289955.1 Argiope argentata | reverse complement strand
CCGAATCCTTAGTTTCAATCAGAAAACTGTCTGAATAGGTCTTTTTCGATTACAAATTTCATCAAAATTAATATAAACCAATATTTGCACATCAAACTATAGGGAAACAAAATTTGAAAAATCGCAAATTTTTAAAATCAGCATTTAGTGAAGGAATTAAGTTTAGAATATTAAATACGATCGACTGCTGAAATTTATTGCTATAAATAATGCCACTTGAGTCATTTGTTTTTTTTACGGTTTTTTATGATATAAAGGGTTGTAATATATGATGAATATGGTTGTAATAATATTAAAAAGTCTTAAACTAAACCCTACAAAACAGTAGTCCTGCAATTATTTAGTTATTACAATTATTTTATAAATTTTATATCGCGGTGACGAAACAACATCGACGTACGTTTACTGGTACGTTCCCGGATTTTCTAGTGTTAAATTATTTATTCAATAATTAGTGATTTAGAATTACGTATCAAGACTGCATATTTCTTTGCCAAAATATAAATTTAAAATATTGATAAACAGCAGAATTTATAACTTATACACCAATGAAACTAAAATTTCTTTTGATGTAAATAAGCATCCGACCATATTTTAGTTGTATGAAATATATATTTTAGTTGTATTCAGTTCTTTTCAGACATAAATTTGATCTGAAAGGAATATTAATTTCCATAAATATACCTTTCTTCTTGTATGCAATCAATTTAAATTTATATAATATCTCAAAATATAATTTGAAGCTATTTATCTTAAATATAATCAATATCACCTGTTTTAATACATTTTCAAGTAATTGATGAATAAATCAAGAAATTATAATTGATATAATTTCTTGATTTGTTTCCAAAGAGTAAAAACCAGATTTTGCAGATAACTTTTCACTCGTTTTCTAATATTGCAGAGTGTAAATTCTGTATACTTGTGCGTTCTCAATTATAGTTTGCATATATTTAATAAAAACTATTTCCAGTTGATTTATTAATTAAATTAAGTCTTGTTTCAGGTCATCAAGAAGAGAATTTCAAAAAAAAAAATGTTCAGAATTCTAGAATATTTAATAGTAATGAGTTAAAATTAAATGAAAAAAAATAAGAGTGGTCGTACTAAACATTTCTTGCACACACTCAAATAAATATATTGTTCTATTCTCCCACATAAAATTATGAACCGTAAATGCCTCGAGTGTTCAGATTTTTATCGTCAGAATCGTCAAATGACAGTTATAACAATACACAAACATTAGAATATATGTGGTTTTGGCTAGATTTTTCAATTCCTAATATTAGTTCACACTTTCCCTATATATATCTATATATTGTTTACAATTCCAATCGTTAATAAAGTAATTTTTTTTCATCCACTCAAGTTCGACTACATTTTTTTAAACTAGTAGTGGATGATACATGATGTTAATTCAGTTTTTTTTTCAAATATTAATTCCTTAATTATTAAATTAAATTAATTTTTAATACTTTAAATATAGTTTTAGCCGTTTGTAATGCAAATTGAAACCATCGGGCAGTAGCTCAAACTGTAAAATGCGAGGATTCCAAGGTTTTTTCACGTGAAGGTGAAGAACACGAGTTCAATTCGTGCGAAAATCAATATTTTTTTGATATATTACTTATATTAATTGTAATTATTTAATAAAAAGAACTAAAATAAAAAATTTCTTCGTTGACCTAAATAGGAATTGATTTACATTTTTTTAATATTATTTTTTCCAGCCAGTTGAAGTCAAAATTTTATAGTCGCAAATTCACATGTAGTCGCAAATTCACATACAAATTCCTTTAATTTGATGTACTGCATTTTCATACATGCGAACATAAAGACCGAAAAGCAGTGAAATTCTTTGCCACATTTGATTGACAATTTGATAAGAATCCGCACTTTAGATGCTAGAACTATGTTCCGAATAAGATTAATATTAAGTTATTACGTTTTTGTATTACAGCGTTTCTCGCAATTAAAAAAAAATCCACAGACGGTCGATCCCTTAACAGATACGGTTCTAAATCGGATACAAATCTATATATTACGTGATAGGCCTATCTACCATATCTTAATCAACCAAGATCTTTATTTTTTGAAGTTATTGTGTTCACATGTACTCGGGCAGCCGGACTTTCTCAGAATATATTTCATTTACAATTTGATAGAAATCCACAAATCTTGTATGAAATCTCTATATTAACCTTCATTCTTTAACTCAAATCCTTTTTGAATTACAGAGCGACAGACAGACGCAATTCCAAAGATGTATTTTTCAAATTCAGAGAGGTCTGAAAAGTGAAGATTCGTCAAAATCTTTAATTCCGACTTTTTTTTACTATTAAAATACCTTGTATTCATCAAAATCCCTTAATTCGACTTTTTTTTTACAATCACAATATCTTTTGTTCGTCAAAATCTTTAATTCGACTTTTTTTACTATTAAAATACCTTGTATTCGTCAAAATCTTAAACTCGATTTTTTTTTCTTTTTTTACTAATGCCTTTACAATATCTTGTCTTCGTCAAAGTCTTTAATTCCTCTTTTTTTTACTATTAAAATAATTTGTGTTCGTCAAAATCTTAAACTCGAATTCTTCTTTTTTTTTACTAATAAAATACCTTGTCTTCGTCAAAATCTTAAATTCGACTTTTTTGACTATTACAGTAGCTTGTTTGTTTATGCTTCGTATACGAGAAATTAAAATTAAAATAAAATTTACGTTTTTAATACACAAATAAGAGTATAAAAAATTGCTTCGAATTAAATTAATTTTCATTCTAAACCTGAAGTTTTGGATCCGTTCAATCAGAATTCTAAACAAGAACGCCTCTTCCTAAGTTAACTACTAGACTGAGTTACCAATTTTAGCGCCCAATTCGTTTTATATTTAAAAATTATAATGATTCACATAAACAACGTGTACAACTTCAATCATCTGTTGTAGGAATCTCAGAAAATTACAGCTAATAACGCATGTCAGGTCTTCACCAACTGCATTTAAAAATAAAGTACTTAAAATTTTTAAGTTTTTAGAAGTCGTCAAGGACAATACGACGGCTTAAAAATTTTAAAGCTACTTCAGGGTCATTAACCAAAATTGCAAGAAACGAATAGAAAAAAAAATTTCTAAGGCTGAGGTTTTCATGCTAAATTACACGTATGCATTAAAAAAAATTTAAGTCGTTAAAATCTACAGAAAAGCTAGCAAAAGTAAGAAAAAAACATTAGGACTGTTTATCGCTCCAAAAACTATTTTTTTACGCATAAACATGTATATACAAGGTAAAAAGCTTTTTTTTTCTTAATTGGGAAACTGATTCTAGTTTCTTGTTTTGTTTCTATCAATGCTCCCTTTTGCACGTTAATTACCTTCTGGCTTTTTCTGTATGTGCTGACGAATAAAGAACCTGCTACTTTACAGTTCTTATTGTTTTTGTTTTTATCCTTTACGCTAACACTTTAATTCGCTGAAGAGAAAAGAAACACGAAATTCTTTTTTGGGGCGTGTTGTAACACTCTGAATAATCATGACCAATACCGTTTCCTTAATACGCCTATTCAATCAATATTATTTAAGCATTTAAATGTCAGATTAAATAGAGGCTTACAGCAGACGATAAATTTGCCATTTAATTACAACAAATATATATTCAATTGACACGACTATACATGTATATAAGAAAGAAAAAAAACCCAATAAATAAAAATCAAAGTTATAAATTATCGTCTGATAATGAATAACTGAAGTTATAAATGAATGATTTCTCTATCAAGTTCGAAAAGAAAGACTTTGAAGTGAATAATCGTTTCTGACGAACTAAAATCGGTTCTGTAATAATTACATGACAAAAGTGGTTTTTCAAGTAAACAACTTTTCAAAAAAAAAAAAATTAATACCAGCGGGAGTGGTTTCCTCGAGACTGTCATGCATACTCTCCGATAAAGATGAATCTGTTGTTTAGACGCGTTTATCCCAGACCTATTGAAATCAAAATTTGACGCAGAACTACAATTGCAGTAATAAAATCTTGTACCAAATGTAATATATGTAGGATACCTACAGAGGTATTTATCTTATTTTACCATCATCTGCCTTCATTTTGTTTTGTTAACAACCGATGATAGATGTAATTCAAAGCAATAGTTGTAAAAGGTTAGATCATTTCCCAGAGGACGATACGTTTAATTAGCACAACATTCCATAACAACGCCATCTATTGAGCTTTTGATAAACTGCCCCAATTAATATTGGGCCAGAGGCTACTCAACAACGGTTCGGTACGGACGTACTCACGCGCTAGCGATTCCCGCTCGCAAAGCTATGCGGCTATGTTTTCAGTCATAATGTTTTCCTATTTCTAACGTTCTCCTAGAGGAAATAAACTAACTTTCTGTTTATTTAATATCTCCGTGTTTTAATTCTTTTTAATATTTCCCTGTAAATACTACCCCTGTAAATATTCCCCTTTTACTCTAAATAAATTCATTTATTTTTTTTAAAGAAGTCTCTTCATCCTTCTTTTACATTATTTTACTCTTGGTTTAGAAACTAATCCGTAAATATTTTTTTTAAACCCTAGATATCACGCCACTAACTCCCCGCTATTTGAAGAGTCTAATTTTTGGAAGATTTATTTAGACTCCCCCATATAAATATATATATAAGTCATTCCGTTTTTGAGTTACCTTAATACACTCAAGTCGGAGTCTGAAATGACTTCTTTCCCAGATTAAAAATTTAATTCTTAAATTAGAATTTCTGATTACATAATGAATTTATGCCCATTTGAACAAAAACATGTAATAACATATAAACATGTAATAACATATAATATAAAAACATATAACAATATATAATATAATCCAACAATCTTTATTACTATCGAAGTAATGAAATTCCGGAGAATATAATATGAAGCTGGGTTCTCACTCTTCCTGTTACAAGACGACTAATAGGCAGCGCATGCGCAGAAAAGCTTAATAATGCTGCTCAGTCCATTGCAAGTACTTATCCCGACGGGAAAATAGCATGACCCTGTACTGTATTCTTTTGTTACTGCGCAAGCGTTGGTGATGTGAAAAAATTGATCACTTATCTTAGATAAATTCCGTCATCTTTTGATCTTAGTTCTTTCTGATGCGAGGTTGAATGTTTTTAAAAATTTTATTTGTTTTTTTTTATAGTTTTTCAAATTTAAGTGTGCAAGCCGTTTTTTTTATATTTTACTTCTTTGTGTAAATATCTTTCATACAACAGGCAGTGAAAAGTTCAGGACGCCTAAACAGCAATTTATAGCTAAGCATGGAATTCCTGAATTTATCTTATGAGATTGTGGCATACATAAATCAGTTCCTTTCTGTGCATGCATTGTCTTACTGCGTCTAGTAACTGTAAAAATATGTTTAAGAAATGAAGAATAGATTTTTCAATTGTTTAGAATAAAGAATAAAAATAAGGAATGCTGCTTTCCGTTCTTTAAATGGGTTGCCATTTAGATACAGCTATGAATGCACAGGACAGCTAAAGTCTTTATTGGTCGCATATAATTCTTTCATTAGATAGTAGCGTCTATTTATGATTTAGTTTTAATTCCAAAAATTCGAAATGAAGTAATCCAATAACTCAACAATAATGTCAAAGAGATCAAGAATAAGTTTTTCAATAATTTAGAACAAAGAATAAAAATAAGGAATGCTGCATTACGTTCTGGAAATGGGTTGCCATTTAGATACAGCTATGAACGCACAGGACAGATAAAATCTTTATTGGTCGCATATAATTCTTTCATTAGATAGTAGCGTCTATTTATGATATAGTTTTAATTCCAAAAATTATAAATGTAGTAATCCAATTACTCAACAATATGTCAAAGAAATTATGAATATTTTCAATCGTTCCGAAGAAAGAATAAAAATAGGGACTGCAGAGTTTGACTTTGGGGACGCGTTGCCGTTTAAATACAGCTAAGAACACAATGACAAGTTAAAATGCTTATCAGTCGCATATAATTTTGCTTTAAACAATAGCTTCTATTAATGATTTAGTTTTAATTCAAAAATACGAAATGTAGTAATCCAATAACTTAACAATCTGTCAAATAAATTAAGAATAGATTTTCCAGTCGATTAAAACAAAGAAGAAGAAATCGGCAATCCATCAAAAGAAGGATGTTTAGTGACTTAACCATTGACCTTAATGACAAAACAAATTTAAACTAGACCAAAATTAATTTAGTAAGAAATAATGTCATCGAACTTCATTAATTGATAAAATAAGGTGACATCATTCCTTGGATAGCAAAAAAAAAAAGTAAGAATTCATCAGAAACTAGGGAGAAGAAAATACAAAACCGAGAAAAATCCCAGACATTTTTTGAAATCGAGAAAAAATAGTCAAAAAGCGGGCATTATTCCAAATTATACTGTCACACCTTTTCATTTCAGTTAAATTTAAAAAGTATGTGTACAAGCATTTTATAAAATCGCACTTAAAATTATACTTTAATTAAAAGCATGAAGAGATTTTAATCTTTTAAGAAATCCCAAGAAAAATATGTTGTAAATAACAAACATTAAAAATATATATATTTGTGTGTATTAATAAATCATTTTAAATCACCTTCAAGGTGATCTATATATAACTACGGTGTAAGGGCTTATTTGACAAAGAAATAACAAACAAGTCCACTTAGAAAAGAACATGCTTTAAAAATTTATATACATATACAAGAGATAAATACGTTTTCTTTAAACAGGCATCATATCCTCAACAAAGAAAATATTTTTTTCCCATTTAGACAGGACCTACCACAGTGATTCCCATGGTAAAATATGCTCAATAACTCCTTAACTACATGCAAATTTTTAGCATGTCAAATATATTTGAAAAGTCTAAAGAATAAATAACGCTTAAGTTCAGCGGCAATAATTCCAACAATAGGCCACCTAAACAGGAAAATCAAAAAGCTCAAAACAAAATGATGGTTTATTAAGCAAATCATATCAAAATTTATAGAGCGTTTCATAAATACAAACAGTGCAAGAAAATCAAAGAATTTTGAAAGTGTTTAATGAGCCAACCTTCAAGGAAAAGCGTGTCATGCTATTTTAGAATAAATATTTAGACCACAGACACGCCTCTACAAGTCTTTCTGGCTATCAGTCGCCTCACACTTTTAAACAGTCGCTCAGTTCATTGACTAATCAGAATCTCATAGAAACGTGCTGCCTTATGCATTCCCATACCAAATGATTCTTTACACCGAACTCGGTAAGTTCCCACGCCTTGAGAAATTCCCATGGGAAGCCCGAAATTCAAGTAACAGGACTACCCGCTACTTCCCCAGTAGGAATGTTGATGCTAGCATCAATTGAAAAGCCCAGTTACGCACGAATTGTTGCGTATTAGTTTTTCTTATTGACTATTCGTATAGATTTGACTTTGTAAAGCCAAGCTGATGAAAATTTAAAAATGAGGATTTGCCGAGACGTGTTGTAAATGTTGCGTATCAGTTTAGTAGTTCTGGCTGATGTTTCAACTATTTTCTTATTGATGTATAAGCGCGAATCTAATGAATCGATAATTGCCCTTTTAACTCCATACAGATATATGTATATGAAAAATACTAACATCGATAATTGCCCTTTTAACCATATAGATATATGTATATGAAAAATTACTAACATCGATAATCGCCCTTTTAACTCCATATACATATGAAAAACTACTAATATCGATAATCGCCCTTATAACTCCATATATATGCATATGAAAAACTACTAACATCGATTGTTGATTGTAATATCAAAACATATATTCTTAAATGTTTAAATAGTCTTTCTATCCGAATTGAATTCGTTCTTTATTTTTATTAACGAATTAAAAAATTTACCCATAATTTATGCACGGGACTTTATCAAGAATCTTAACGCTATAAGTCTCTGATGTTAAAAAAGTCTTTTTGACCTGGATGGCTTCGTTCTTTATTTTTATTAATGAATTGAAAAAATTTACCCATAATTTATGCACGGGTCTTTATCTAGAATTTCAGCCTTTAGATCTAGAAAATCAGTTCCCCACAAACTATTGAGAAACGAAAGATGGTATTCTATAATTCTACCGATAAGACATTTTTAATAATGATAAAATAATAATTATTTTTTACATTATACTTATGAATTATTCACTTATTCAGTAATGGAAATAAAAAATAAAATTGTCAATAATATAATAAAAAATGATTCATAAAACTGTTGTCAATTAGATTTATCGTTGTAAGTAATAAGTATTTTATAAAAAAGGCTTTTGGTATGTTTTGTAATATGGAGTAACTTTATATTGGCATCAGAAATTAGGACCCCATGGTTACAATTAATGAATTAGATTATTAAAAAAGATTAATAATATACAAATATAAAATTAAATTTACTGAAAACTTAAACAAAACATACATTTTGCCATTATAGACATCTTGGTCGAACACGATATATTTCTAACATAAAATGTCGTTCAGCTAAAAAACAGAGAGGGTTTCAATGGCAGAGATTAAAATATAATACGAAAAACCGGGCTTAGTATCTTAAGAGATTGCAAAACATATAAATCAAACAAAATATATAAATCAAAACATAAAAAATAATAAGAGAAAGCAAAACATAAAAATAAAACATATAAATGAAGTATTCATGAATGTAAATAATATAAATTTTAAAAAATTATTGTTTCTAGGAAACAATTTTTAAAATTTTTTACTTCGACCAAATGCAGTACCCTAACAGCAATAGGTCATTCACTCCTTATTTCTAGAGTAATATTAAAAGAAAAATAAATGAATTGTCAAATTTACCAGGTATTTATATTCTAAAAGACGTAATAAGGGAGGATTTTATGTGTTCTAATTTTTCACTGTTTATAACGCACATCTTCAAACTGTTGTACTTTTATACGAAAATATGAATCATAATTCTTAACAAAATATTGCTTTTCCTAATGTAAGAATAAATTTATATTTATTTCAATTAAATTAAATTAACAACACATCACATATCTTCAAACTGCTGCATTTAGGAAAATATTAACCGTAAATAAAATAGTGATTTTCCTAATGAAAGAATTAATTTATATTTATATTAAATCAACGACACATTACACAACTTGAAAATATAAACCGTAATTCTCAATTAAAAAAAGCTACTCCTAATGAAAGAATAAATTTATATTTATTTTAATCAAATTAAATCAGCGAAGAAAAAGAGTGATTTTAACTTAATATTTTAACTATGACAATTTAACTATGGCACATGATGTTTAGAGAAAACAATGTAATCGCCATAAATTTAAAATTCAAGACTTTGACCGACGGATTCCTACATTTTTGACAACCCTGAGTTTAAAAAATACATTTTTGGAAAATATCTCTCTGTGATATAAATAACACAAAATTGCTTTGAGCCAAACGGATGAAATTTTTTCTATGGTCTGTGTCCAAATCTATCGATTTATATCAAATTTTGAGCAAAATGTATTCAGAAGAAATTATATAGCCATATGTTCGAATAGTAACTAGCATTATAACAACAAAACGAAGAAAACCAGATGGATAAAATTAGATACATAAATTTAACAGTTATAGGGAACATAACTGTCAAATTTTTGAAGTCTGTCAGTGTGAGACTTAATGACTTAAATATATCAAATATGGTAAGTAATTTTCAGACTATAACTGTAGTTTTTTTTGTCAAATTTTGACTTCAATCGACTGGAAAAATTGCGTCTAGGAACACAAATTTATGTTTATAAGAATATGTGGGAAAATTTTGAGGCTCCAGTACCGCTGTTTTTTATATATAGATTTCGATACGGTTGAAGTCAATCGCGGTAAAGTACACCATGAAAACCATGATTTTTTTTTGTATTTTTTCTTCTGCAATTCTTGGTGTGAATGTTTATGTGTTTTAATTACGGTGCGCTGTCTGTCTCACGACTTTACAGAAACACTTCCGAAAGAGGGAATACAGTGAATTATCAGCTCTTAGTCAAGATAGCTCTCGTGTTGATGTCATTTTGAATGATAATCCCCGATTCTAAAATCCACTTATATGCCCTAGAAAATAAATGTCTATCAGCATTCGTGGGCTTCACAACATCCACGAATGATGAAATGATGTTGAAAGAAAGAAAGAAAGAAAGAGAGAAAGAAAGAAAGACACACACACACAGAGAGAGAGAGAGAGAGAGAGAGAGAGAGAAAGAAAGAAAGAGAGAAAGAAAGAAAGAGAGAGAGAGAGAGAAAGAAAGAAAGAAAGAGAGAAAAAAAGAAAGAGAGAGAGAGAGAGAGAGAGAAGGAAGGAAGGAAAGAAAGAAGGAAGGAAGGAAAGAAAGAAAGAAGGAAAGAATTAAAGAAAGAATGAAAGAGAGAGAGAGAGAGAGAGAGAGCGCGAATCTACAGAAAAAATAGTGGTAACTTAGTTATCTGAAACAGAAATGATATGCATGTACACAATTATCAAATTTTAAGATAAATCCAATAAAAAGTTGAATTCTGTCGGTAATACATTCCAATCCAATAAAAAGCTGAATTCTGTGTATTTTCAGAAGCATTTAAATGCGATAGCTACTAAACGCCATGACTTTAATGCATCAAATTTAGTAAGTAGTTTTCAGACTACAAGTGAAGATAAATTTTAAAATTTTGGTTTCAATTGACTGGGGAAAATTTGTCTAGAAAATACCAATTCGTCCTTATTAAAATATGTTTGAAAGATTTGCGGAGCTCACAACTGCTTTTTTTATATTTAAATTTAGATAAGGTTGAAGACAACAGCGGTAAAGTACGCTACAAAAGCAATGGAGTTTTTATGGGGGGTACTTATTCTCCAGCAATTCTTGAAGTGTACAAATGATTACGTTGTGGTGACTACTTCACAGTTTAATATAAAAACATTGGAAGGAGTAAATGCAATGAATCATTAGCTCTTGTATTGATATTATAATGAGTAATAATCCTTGATTTTGAAATCAAGGATTGAAATCCTCAGAAAATAAGCATCTTGGACTTAAAGAGTATTCACGAATGACAAAATGATAAGAGAGAAACGGCAGATAAAAACCAGTGATAACTTAATTCTCTGAAAAAGTCATACATAGTGTACATATCCATCATAGTTTAAGCAAAATCCAACAAGAGGTTGAAATTCTGTGGATGAATATTTTCAGAAGCATTTAAGGCTATAGCTACAAAAAGTCATGTTTTAAAGACTTATATATATCAAATCTAGTATTTTATTAATTTCAGTATATAATTATAGTTCAGATTTAAATTTTGGTTTCCAACAGTTGGAAAAAATGAGTCTAAATACAAATTCATCTTTATACGATATTATTTTGGAGAGTTTACTATCACTGTTTTTTAAAATATAAATTTAGATAATGTTGCATTTAGCGGCAGTCAGGTACACTACGATGCTTTTCTGGTATGCGTTTTCTGGTATTTATTTCTATGCAATTCTTAAAATATGTAAATATATATGAGTATTAATTACGTTGTGCGAACTGTCTCACAGCTACACAAAAAAACTTTGGAAGGAGTAAATGCGATGAATCATTAGCTCTTCGCCAAGATAGCTCTCGTGTTGATGTCATTATGAATAATAATCCTTGATATTGAAATCAAGGATTGAAATCCTCAGAAAATAAACAACATGGACTTTGCAATATTCACGAATGACAAAATGATGCTTAAAAAGAGAGAGAGAAAGAAAGAAAAAAACTGAAAAAACCAGTGATAACTTCGTTCTCTGAAAAAGAGGTCATATCGTTAGAATGGAGCCAGTAGCAGAAGAATAGTCAGTAATGACCAGAACATAGAAGTTTTACTTGATTATGGTGTTTGAATCCCCTTCCTAGAAAAATAAAAAAAGGTTAGAAGTCTGACTTGTCCTTCATCAAGGTATTCTGCCATGTGAGTAGGTTAACTTTTTTTTGTATTCGTGGGATATTTAGAGTCAACCGGCCTTAAGTATGGGTTTATACCAATCGTATTTTACCCGATTCTTTAGTAGTAAGATGTCTCGTTTATATCACATAAGTAGTCGTAACAGTGATGAAGAACACGTGCAGTGTGTTTTCTAAAAAATAGAACTCGAAGCACAAAACAGATTGTTTTTGAAAGGACAATTGTATGAATAACAGAAAGAAAAATAGAGCACAATTCAAGTCAGAACGTTTTATTATTATGGATATTTCTAAAGAGATTATGAGACCTATTTTATGATGCGCTCATGGGATAAAGTTGAATACAGTTATCTGTATCCCCAATCCTGGTGCGAGAAAGAAAGGGATTTTCAAAACAACATGTTTTAAGAATTAGGATCTTTTCACTACTAAATATAAAAGGAATAGATATAAATATTTATTTATTTTAATTAAAACATTCCCTACGGATTTTTAAGGAAGAAATGAAATTTATTCCCCTCCCCTTGGATATTTCAAAGAATACCATTATTCATGCACTTTTCTGAACTGACTAATAATTTGTAGTTGAAATTATGTTAATATAGCTTTAGGAAAAAACGATGGGCTCAACCTTCAGCCAGAAAATGCAATTCAGTAGATTCGATGTAGCTACAGTTTTGAATTCTATGAGGTTGCCATAGTTCTTTAATATGAAAAATCGTATTAAAAATCTTGATATATCGATTTCAAAGTGTTTTAATTCATCGATTTCGAAGAATTTTAATGTACAGAAATGAAAGAATTTTAATGCATCGATTTCAAAGTATTTTAATGTATTGACTTGTAAGAATTTCAATGTATCGATTTCAAAGAATTTTAATGTATCGATTTCGAAGAATTTTAATG
>JAOUZG010050968.1:10838810-10854537 GCA_026289955.1 Argiope argentata | reverse complement strand
ATTATAAAATATAACAACTAAGACTAAAATTATAAAATATAACAACTGAGACTAAAATGATAAAATATAACACTTAATTAAGACTAAAATTATAAAAGATAAGACTCAATTAAGACTAAAATTATAAAAGATAAGACTCAATTAAGACTAAAATTATAAAAGATAACGGTTAATTAAGACTAAAATTATGAAAGATAAGACTTACTTAAGACTAAAATTATAAAATATAACACTTAACTAAGACTAAAATTATAAAAATATAACACTTAATTAAGACTAAAATAATAAAAGATGACACTTTTATATGTTAAGGTATTCAATTTTGATACAATTATTATTAATATATGGGGGGGGAGGAGTTGTGACTTAAAAAAGATTACAATTTCAATATCTTTACTTTCATTGCAAACTAAACAAAAAAATATTCAATTATTCGTTCCATTTTGGAAATAAAACCATCTGCAATTGGAAAAAGTTACTGAAAACATTAAACATTTAAAGATTCTTTTTTTAAAAAAAATAATACCATCGGATTAGAATTGTGAAAATTTAAGGATAAACTATGTTGGGAATGACACGTAAATACATGTGGATCTGTTCCTAATCTTTCTTCGAAGTGTAATTTTTCAAATGTCAATACTATTTTTCTCGCACCCGGAATCTTTTAATACTTAATGCAAACAAATATAGCTAAATGATTTAGAAGATAATAACTTTCTAACGATCTTCGTATTTATACTTTTTTCCGATGGTAGCACAATCACACTTTTAAAATAACAATGTCAATAAAAGAATTGCATGTGATATTAAACAATGTATGCTTCTAAAGTTGATAACATCCTATTTTATTAAATTTTTATCATTTCAGATTTCTTCAATTTTTCATAATATTTATCCAAGTTAGAGACAACCTATTCAATACTTAACAAAACAATACAAAGTTATCTAACTAACATAAAGAAAGAGAAAGAGAGAGATTGATACTTTGTAAGTTAATTCTGGAATAGGAATACTCAAAATACATATTTTCGTTATTTCTGAAAAACTGCAACTTATAACTTGACGGAATTCATGGCAATAACTTCGTTCATAGGATTTTTGCGATTACTTTTGTAATTTCATTTTATATGAAACGGAAAAATAAATAAAGGGTATTTTCTTCAGTTTATAATTATATCTATCAAAATTAGAGACAGCACTTTCTACGCTGAAAAGAACTCTACAAAGTTTTCAAACTAAAATTAAGAAAGAGAGAAAGAGGGAGAGATTGACATTTTGTAAGTTTAAATCTGGAAAATGAATATTCAAAGTTCACGTCATCATTATTTCTGTATAATCTCTAAATTTATAAGACTGGACTTATACCGTGATGGATTTGATCGCAATCGCTGCCTTTTTAGGAATTTTGCGAATGTTTTCACAGTGTTATTGTATTTAAAAGACAAAAATAAATAATGTTAAACTGCTGTATTAATGTTAGTAATAACATTAAGATTAAAAAAGAGAGAGATTATTGCTTTGTAAATTTAAATCTGAAAGGGGAATATTCAAAGTACATGTCGTTATTATTTCCGAATTTTTTTTTAGCAAATAAGGTCGAAACTTGTACTTTCAACGGATTTGATCACAGCAATTCGATTTTTATGAATTTTGCAAATGCTTTTGTAATTTCATTTTATATGAGACACAAAGCCAAATAAAGTATATTTTCAACAGTTTATAGTTATATTTATCAAAATTAGGGACAACACTTTCGATATCGACAAAACTCAACAAAGTTATCAAACTAATATTAAGAAAGAGAGAGACTGACGTTTTCCAAGTTTAAATCCAGAAGAGGAATATTCAAGGTTTAAATCTTTATTTTTTCTACAAAGTTGCTAAACTATTAAATCAGAACTTATACCTTTATTTATTTGAACGCTATAGCTCCTTTAATTAGGAGTTTTGTAAATAACTTTGACAGTTTCATTTTATGTAAAACACAAAGATATATAAAGAATATTTTCTCCGGCTTAGAGTTACATTTATCAAAATTAGAGATAACATTCACGATAATTAAAGGATATTTTCACAAGTTTTTTGCTACATTTATCAAAATTAGAGAGAACGCTTTCGATATGCACAAAATTCTACAAGGTAATCAAATTAATATTAAGAAAGAGAGAAACTGACGTTT
Organism: Argiope argentata; assembly: GCA_026289955.1. NCBI lineage: Eukaryota > Metazoa > Arthropoda > Arachnida > Araneae > Araneidae > Argiope > Argiope argentata. The sequence continues at coordinate 10,852,358 of JAOUZG010050968.1, read as the reverse complement.
TCTAAGTTTAAATCCAGAACAGAAATATTCAAAGTACACATCTTAATCATTTCAAAAAATTGTAAGTTAATAAGTCAGAACTTGCATCTAGATGTATTTGATCGGAATAGCCCCCCTTTTTTAGGAATTTTGGCAAATAACGTTCACAGTTTCATTTTATGAGAAACACAAAAATAAATAAAGGATATTTTCAAAGTAGTACAATGAAAAATAAAATACCCATCATCCTTTCCCCCAAAAGGATCATTTTCTCCATTCTGAGAGAGAGAAAAAAAATGCTACATGCCGCTTTTCAAAGATATCTGTTGTTCACCCGTCCATATATGAAAATTTCACTTATATATAAATTGCGGAGAGCCACAAAGAAAACGCAGCCTGAAGTCAGCCGTCTAAGCTGTTATTTACACCGCTTGACCTATCGATATAACGTAAGGTTTCAAAAACATTCCAGGATGAATGTGGGTATTATATGAATACTTGGAAATTCACTCGCCCGTAACCAGAAGGGACAAGGCCGCTTACTTATAAGGCACACTTTCCTGCATGTATTAAAAGTAAAGTGTTAAGCTGGAGTTAATTCAACAAGTTTTTCTTCTTAAATTCAGGTATTTTCAAATGCCCTTCAGACCCTTATTCTTTTGAATTTCTAATATGGGAAGTATACAGAAAAAGTTGTTATCGTCAAACAATTCGAACTCCAGATTTTGTCGAATGTACATGTTTTCTACCTCCCAGAATTGTGAATTATGTCTATTGGTCACAGCTTTTGAATTATATGCGTTGGACAAATTTTTTTGAATTATTTGTCTATAAGTCTGCGAAAACAACTCAAACGGATAAAATATTATATGTGGTTTTTATCGCCAAGTTTGTGGATTTTTTTTTTAAATTTGTAATTAAATCCATTCACATGGAGGATATCCATTATTTCGTATGGGAACTAATAAACACGGTAATTATATAACGTATAGAGATGGTTAATATTTAATAAATGGATAAATTTTAGGAAAATGTCTTCATTTCTGTGACAAAAATAACTCAAAAGAACTTAACGCTTACTGGCATATTGACGAAATTTGGCACATGATCTTTACACTAAATTTGTAGATTTCTATCAAATTTTGTGCAAAATCTATTAAAAGGACGTCGGTCTGTCCGGCTTTCAAATATCAGTTAATATAACTTCAAAACGAAGAAAGTTAGACGGATAAAAATTCAGGCACTAATTTAGCATCTATAATGTAGATACGTATTAAATTTCAAACACACATTTCATATTTGTAATGTCCATATGTATCAAATTTCAGACACACATTTAACATCTATAATGTAGACATGTATTAAATTTCAGACACACATTTAACATCTATAATTTAGGCACTACCAAATTTCAGACACGGATTTATTATCTATAATGTAGAAACGCATCGAATTTCAAACACAGATTTAACATCTATAATGTAGACACGTATCAAATTTCAGACACATATTTAACATCTATAATTTAGGCACTACCAAATTTCAGACACGGATTTATTATCTATAATGTAGAAACGCATCGAATTTCAGACACAGATTCAACATCTATAATGTAGAGGCATATCAAATTTTGAGTAAATCCAACAAGTGATTCACCATTTATCGATTTGTAATTTCAGCAGCATGTAAACGTGATAACTCATGAAATGCAAAAACTTAGAATGTATCAAATTTGATTAGAGACTACAACGGTAGTTCCGATAAAATTTTAGTTTCAACTGATTGAAGAAAAAGTACATCTAAAATACAAATTCACCTTTATTAAAGAATTTGCGCGAAAGCTTTTGGATATCACTCTCACTGTATACGTGTGAATATATATTCAATAATATCGGAAGAACATCTAATGCGATGTCAAAATTGATTCTGATTACGGGAATACGAACCAGTGACCAAAATTTATCTCTCGAACTTTTAAGAATCTATTTTCCATTAACTGCGTAAGTTAAAAAAAGCAAAAACAAATGAAAAATTTCATTTTTTTCATTAAAAAATTTAGAAATGTAATGCTAAAAGAAAAGAAAAAATTGCAGTGAAATTTGAAAAATATAATCAAGAATTAACCATATTCCAAACAATAAATTTTAGCAACTGCTAAAAAATTGCATTCTAAGAATGTCTCGTTGTGGAATTTAGCAAACTAATATAAAACAGTATATAATTTAATAAAAAACGCGGCAGATAGGGTGACACAAATAGGTTTTTCAGTAGTAAAAAAGGCAATGAAACCTTCAATAATTGAAAAAAAATTAAGATATCCGAACAATAACCTCATCATCAAATCCAAAATCAATAATTCAACTAACCGCTCTAAAAAATCTCTTTCCACTTATCTATAGCCAATTTTACAATTTGGCATTATTTGCCAACATCCAAATACATTTTTTCCTAGTACGGAATTCCTTCCAAATTCCTTCAATTTTTATCAAATAAGCCCTTAACATTCTACACTTGAAAACAGCTTATTTTCAATTTGTTCGACTAGCATTGTCAGTTTATTTCTTCTAATTTTTGTTGCTAAAATTATTCTATATTTTTAAAATTCTTCGCACCAAATATGGTCAGAGAACATCTTAAAACAAGAAAATATATTAGTTTAAGACAAAATCCCTCTTTTTAATATTATTCCAGAAGTATTTATTTAAATTTGATTGGTTCAAATGCTACATAATATCTTCTTTAAATATGTTTATATCTGTTTAACAGATGGTTTTTGATTTGAAACTTTCTGGAATTCAGACAAAAAAAATAACTTATTTTTTATATACACGTAAAAAGGCATTTTTTATTTATATAATAAACTATTAAAGTTATTGATTTTATTTTTTCCTTTACATCAATTTTTCTTGAATGCTTCGATAAATGTGATTTTATGCAATAGAAGACTTCGAAACATTTTCCTAATTATTTTCATGATGACTCAGATGAGGATAAATCAAGATGACTCAGAAAAGTTTGGAATTTTTATACACATTCTTTTTTTTTCTAATCGCACCAAAAATGTTAACACGGATCTCATGTATTTTAACTGTTACTACTAGCTGTTGACTGAAAACCCCGAAAACATCACAAAATGTTAAGAATAATTTAATATGAATGTGATGAGAAAGTTTGAAATTGTTTTTGCTATAAAACCAAATTACTATTAAGTTAGAAAATAAATAAACGTGTATTAATAATAGACTATTCACACATGATCTACATGAATGAATTCTTTAAAAAAACAGTAACCAAAGTTTAACTGTTTCTTTAGACAACAACTGTGTTTGAATTACAGACTTGTAAAAGCATCTGCGTTCCTCATTTTCTGTTTTTCTTGCATGATGTTGATAACATCTGCGTTTTTCAATTTCTGCTTTGCTTGCATGATATTTACAAAGCAATGCTTCATTTCATCTCAAATGTTATCGAATGCGAAATGAATATTTAAAAAAATCGTATAAATACATTAAGAAAAAAAACCTAAAAAATTAATTCATATTTAAAATAGACTAACGCTTAACTTCAGTCTTCAAGGGATTAATTTTAAACCTGAAAAGGCTTGTCAATGTCCAAATGATTAACATTTAACAAACTAATTTATTTTCTTTTGAAATAAAATTCGTAATTCTAAAAAAGGATCATCCATTTAAAATTCAAATATTATATAATTTATAATATGGCTACAAATAATAATATGAATAACTATAGGGCTCCGCTCGCTAACTCCGATGTTGTCCGATAATATACGCGATGTTTGTCAGATTCAGTTTGCAAGTTTTTAAACTGCATTTGCCTTTTGTTCAATATTGTCAGCTTAATCTTTCCATAATTAGAACATATACTTTCTGATCTGCCTTTTTCCGATTAAAAACCCAAAGACCACAATTAGAACATACTTGGATTCCATACAGAGTCAATTTTTCACATTTTGCCGTCAGTTTAACAGCTTTACGGTCAGCTTTTCTTTACATATTTCCAGAGTTTCGATCGGTTTTAGCAATTTTCTTCATCGAATGTCGCTGAACGCCCCATTAGTATTAAAAATATATATAATGCAGAGTTAACATGTATATTGCTTAGATATTGCACGTAGTATATTGCTAGCCAAGAGACCAAAAAATTCCGTTAGTTTGTACAGGTAAAGAAATCAGAAAGTTATTCATTGGTGTTGCAACAATGGTGTGTTTAAAAGTAGAACTAACAAATAATATTGTTTTAAATTCATTTGCTCTTAATTTCGTGTTAATTAAAGGTTTACCTTTTTTGTCATCATTTCGCTGACAAATGCAATATAAATATTTACCATGACGAAATATTAATCTTCATAAAATATTTCTAACAATTCTGGAAAAATAAATCTAAAATGTCATGGGTCAGATGACTTGCTCTTTACCAATCACAAAGAGAATTAAATGTAATGTTTACATAAAAAATGTATATAATAGATACATAAGAAATGCGTCTATTGTGCTAGAAAGAATTACATTGTTTTAGTAAAATATGTGTACAGAATAACTGTTTTCAAGAATAAAAATAAACTACTTCTTGTAATCATAAAGGTTTTGATTTGATTAGGGCCTCATATACTCATTCAATGAAAATCTGTAATATATCAACAATAAAATGTGCGTCAGTATCTCATTCTTGCGCAAAAAAATGAATCTTGGTCTTTATACTTAACACCATCATGGGTTTTAGAACATAAATTTTAAATAATAAAGAATAGTAGAAAAGAATGTATTAAAAAGCATGCTTTTCAATAATTTATGGCCGTGATTATCTCAATTTAACTAGACATGTAGTTAAAAATATATTTCATTCTAATAACAAAACAACTTATGCAAAAAACAACTAATATTTAAATATTTCATGATCATTATTTGATTTCAAATTGTTTAAATCAGTTGTTTCACTGCGTATTTTTAAATACGAATTAGTATTGACAATTTCAACTGTAATATATTTCAAAGAGAAATTCTTTTTATTATTAGGCATGGAATAAGTAGTTTTGTTACTGATCACATAAATAAAATTGTGATAAAGTAATTAATAACAATCCTTACCTTCTCCAGATAAATTATTATTACTTTCTACAATGGGATCACATTTCTAATACCAGAAAAAACATTTGAGTTTTATTGAATGAAAACTATAAGAATAAGTTAATTAAAATACAGGACTATTTATACCATGACAATTCGTTTGAAGAGAAATTCTTAACATTATGTATATTATCATTCAAATATACAATCCGTAATTTCATAGGTAATGATGTTATTTCATGAAATAATTAGACCTTCAATGAAATGACTAATAAATCATGATCACTTGTTTCATGAAATAACTAGACATTTAATAAAATGACTAATAAAAATCATGAACACTTGTTTCATCAAATAACTAGAAATTCAACGAAATAATTAAGAAAATCAGGAAGTTGTTTAATGAAATAACTAGTAACACTACAAAATAAATAAACTAACCAATTTATCGATAATATATACATAACGCAAATATTTATCCACTCTTAAAACTTTTTCCAATGCTACAGATAATTATCGCACAAAATTTCTCTAAAAGGAAGAATTATTCTGAACAAATAAACACATGAATTTTTTTTCTCTTTTTTACTTAGGAAAAGAAATCACAATAGCTTCAGTTTATTTTGAAACAGAAAAATACTTAACAGATTTTAAAGTCTATTTTATATTCAATATTCCATGTAAAATTGGTTTATCAATTAAAACAGCATTTGTTATTACCACAAATTATCTTCAGTACATATTCTAAATTCTTAGACAACAGAAAATTCGGAATTTTGTATACACCACACGAAAAAATGCGATAGTAGATACGGTAAAATTTTCTTTCCTTAACCACTTAACTGTCTTATTTTCTTTAAGCAAGATGACACCTTCTACTTTAGGAATATTTTCTTATTTTGTTTCAAATGGAAACCCATTGAATACATGACTTATCTATGTATTCGAAATAATTTTCATATTTAATTATAATCATTATGAATGATTTATTTTTAGCTTATAGCTATCAAAATTCAATAAATCGATGCACGTATGGCATACGGGCAAAACTGTTAAATGGTTAAGAACATATAAGTGGTTAAGTTTAACATAAGTTTAAAATAATTATTCAAATAAAAGACAAGCTACTACTCACCAAGATGTAAGAGAGAGAAATGATTGTATCAGGATATGTAACTAGTAAACAGTCATGGATCTAAATTAAGCAGCCAAGAATTTTTAACGCTTTTATGATGAATCTTGCGATCTGAAAACATTTTCACGAATTGTTATTATTTGTAGACATGTCACTCTTACGGCCATCAGGAGGAACTATTGCACTGACATCATACAAAGGATATATAATTCTCTTGCAATGTGAGGATATAGAGCATTGCAAGAGAATGTGAGGATATAGAGCCTGAGAGGATATAGAGTGAGGATATAGAGCCTGAGAGGATATAGTGAAGATATAGAGCCTGGTTTTTATAAATCATTTGAAAAGTAAAGATATTTTAAAAAATAAAATGCTTTGATTGCAACTTATGCAACTCCATGGTTGAAAAATAAAAATAAATATTTTATTACTTTGTTTAAAAGACAAATTTGAAATGAAGACTTTTTTTATAATCATTGAAGAGGCACTGGTTCACAAACCATTTCGAAGCAAATAACGTCATTTTAATTGAAACTCATGAAATTCCATAGCTGAAAAACGAAATGACAAATTTTGTTTCTTTGTTTAAAAGACAAATTTGAAATTAAAGCTTTTTTTATAATCATTGAAGAGATACTTAGTCCAACCATTTCGAAGAAAATAACGTTAATTATAGACTTGGCTGTACAAAGCGAAAACAAAGTGATTAAAATAACATATATCATGGGCAATTTTACGAATTCATAATTAAAATACTAACAAAATTTTGTTCTTTTTTCAACTTCAGGTTTTCTTCACGGCTTTCAATGAGCAACATAAATGTCAGCAAATTTTCATCAACATAAATGTGATTTATTGCTTTCATTAGCGCAATGAATATATTTTCAAATAAAAAAATCTTAATTAGGTTGAGCTCTGCAATCACAATTAATCGTAAATTTTTCATTAATGTCCTTCTCACTACTAGATAGACTTAATCCGGACTTGCAAGTTTTATACTAATGGGTCGTTTTCTGTTTCAAATGATGGATTCAAGATGTAAAAAACTATCACTAAATATGTCCTTCCTTAGATCCTGAATCCTCGTTTGAAAAAGAAATCAGCTCCAAAACGCTCCATTAGCATAGATCTTGCAAGTCCGATTGGGTCGGATTAGAAATGAGAGGGTTAAATGGATATGATCTCATATTTGAACAAACTAAACAAGAAACTGCAAGAGAAATGAATAACATAACTAATATATTTTTTTTAAATTATATTTTATATCGAATGAAAATTATAATTATTTACAATAGACTTTTGATAGCGAACGAAAATAATGATTATTTACAACAGACTTTTGATATCGAATAAAAATTATGATTATGTACAACAGATTTTTGATATCGAACAAAAATTATGATTTTTGACAATAGACTTTTGATATGTACCAAAATGAGGATTGTTTACAACTCATTTTGAGGAACACACATCAATACATTTTTCTATACTGAAGATATGCCGACAAGATCAATTTTCAATAGATTTCATATTTAGTATTAATTGGGTAAGATATGTTAAATAGAAATTTAGTAAGAAATTTAAAACATTTATAAAATTAAAAAGTAGTTTCGTCATTTTTATTGAAACCATTCGAAATTAATTTCTAGGTGCTAATTTTTCAGTTTTCGTGATATTGCATCAAGCAATTTTTCAATTATAACTTAACTTACACAACATTTTGCCTATTTTAAAACTGACAAATTTTTGCGAAGAAAAGTTTATTTAAAAATGAACTAAGAAATCAGCTTAACAGTTTGAATCTCCTGTCTTGTTCTAAAATGAATATAGCGTCATATTTATTGAATTCTGAGAAAATTTCCAGCGAAACTCAGCATCAGCAATCTTATTAGATATCAGAGCAGATTTTCGACTATACGGCTATAATAAAATAATTCTCCATAATAATATGAGGAATAATTACTTTATTAAGGTTTTGTTTGCAAAGGATTTCTATAGCAAATGTCATGACGCAAATTAAGACATAGTTAATCTATATGCAATACTTTTAATCCCAGACTTCCTTTTTCTGTAAGAAATCTTTGAACCGTTTATACAGTACAGTTCCTCAAAAAAAGTATCCGAACACTGTTTTTTCTTGCAAAACAAATTACCGTACAATCAAACTGTAAATAGCCCGTCGCTGTGAACCCCTTACATAAGACTTGTCCCGTAAAAGTGGACAAGTCTTTATGTAAGGGGTCGTCTTTATATTTAGATTTACACAAACTCAATTTTTTTCTAAATTTCAACAACCGATTTGAATACGTATCTGAAATTTATTTTTTGAAATAGCTGAAATACATATAACATTCTGTAATTTTTAAGTAGCAACTGAATGCAATTTACATATTTTTAAAGGGAACATTCTTCCAAATTGAATAACACTTTTTCCTGAACACATCTTTAATATAATAGAAGTAATGCATCTTTTAGAGATTAAGAATAATAACAAATGTCTGAATATTTTTTATGAAATACTGTACACAGTAATCATTTATAAAGAACTAGACATAGTACCAGTCCAAAACATGTATTAGAATGGTATTTGGAGGGGGGAAAAGTCGTTTTTGTAGGTAGGTAAGGACAAGACGTGAGAATTTTTGGAATTTTATCCTACCCACTATTTTTCTTATCTGTATTGTTCTTTCAACATATAATTCTTTTTGTGTGTGTGCTAAATATGAATTTTATTATTAATGCAGTTTAAATATATTATAAAATATTTGAATTCGCAGCTCAATATTTGACGACAGAAAAATGATAATGCATACATAAGGACATTTGAAAACATTGTTTCTTATTTTAATAATTTTATTTTGTAATCATGCAGATAATTACTGTAATATTAATGATAAATTTTTAAAAATTACACTGTATTTTGTTATAGCTTTAATATGCAACGTAAAAATTAACTGCAGCAAAAAATGGATTCAATTTCATAAATCGTGCAGTTAACTTCGGAATCCGGAAATAATATTTATGTAAATATAATTCTAAAGAGGCATTTATTGCAGTATTAATTTTAAAATGGTCAGTTAAATGCATTCATCCAATTTTATTTAAAAAGATCATACTATAATACACTGCTTTTTTTTAAATTTACATCCATGTTCATTAAATAAATTGAGCCATACATTTAATCTGTATATCTATATATATATATATATATATATATATATATATATATACACACACATTAACATACGTTTTATGTAAAGCATCTGCTTTTCTTTCACTTACATACCCAATGTAAATCACGTGTCAATGTAAATTTCCACATAATACTAAATGACTCCTTATTCTAATATCTTGACTTGTGAGTAATATTCAACTGCAGGCCTTAAATATAGATAGTACTTTTATAGTACTGTATATAGCCCTTTTATACTGTATGTGTAGTACTTTTCTATAATTTTAGCTATCTCAGTTCTGTAACCCTGATATTAAAATAACTGATAACCCTGATATATGATATATAAAAATGCAAAAGATATTCAGAAAATTGAATCTTGTTGAATGAGAACTGTTGCAATCCTTTTTCATTTTTTTTTTTTTTTGCATCAAATATGTCTTCTAGATGAATCTTGGTAAATCATCGTTAAGGTAAAAATCTATTCCACTTCTTTTTTATCAGCTAATCAGGTATACGGCACCCCATATTTAGATTTTTTTATTAAATAAAAAGCAAATCTACGATTTCGTGTGGCACGTACAGACCTTAAAGCAGATATAAAAAAAGGCCAGTTGTTTACAATGAGTTTGTCGAAGATTTTCATGACCTTACAAAAACTTTAACTACTGAATTCTGAGATAGAAAACTGTTTTTAATAACTAAAAACTTGATAAAACAGATGACGTGAAATCCCACTTAACTCCAAATTGAAAAAGTAACAAAGAACGTAGTAGAGAGAATCCAGAATTGCTAACAATTTATCTAAACACAGACATTTTAATGAGAATCTTAGACCGTTAGTAAATGACGAATTCCTAAACTAAAAGGTACTTTTCATGTTTGGAAAGAAACAAGGACCGTTTTAAGATAAATGTGGTCATTACGATGTCACAAAATGAATATCTTTGCCTGGATGTTGATAATCATCGATGCAGTAGATGACTTTTCAGGAAATAATTGAAATGTTTCCATATGCGAAAGAGTGAAGGAAGAAATAATAGAAATGCTTCCAAATGCAAAAGAATAAAATAGGAAATAATAATATTTTCATATGCAAAAGAGCGAAAAAATAGCATATATTCTTAAAAAGAAAGAATTCTATAGAAATATCTTTATTTATGGTATTAAATTTCATTGTAGTACAATATAATTTTTTAAATATATTATTAGTCTCCTTTGATAACCAGTTGATTCTCAGGGAATATTGGTTACATTAAAAAATTTTTTAAAAAAACAGTGCCCACCAAATTATCAGTCAGGCTATTTAAGTTGTCTTACATATGTTCAATTAATTATTTGCATGAAGTTTTCTAACATAGATCAATAACATGATATCACAGAACTATTAAAAATGTAAATTTCCGGTTAATCTCTTTTCTAAATTTCAATATATTGTACCTTCAATTTTAACGTAAAATACACAAATATTAAGCAAAATCCATCTTCTTCAGCTTTTAACAATGGAAGAAAAATTAAGTAAAATTGAATGAATTGAACGTTGAAGGAAAAAAACGGTTGGAACTTTAAGCAACGATGCAATCCATTTATGGAAATATGCTTAAAAAAAACGTTTTTAAAAATTTGTCAAAAATCAACCGAAATTCACAAAACTATTAAATTGGTATCATTAAAAATTTTAAAAAGGTGCAAAAATAATTTTTGAGTGATGATATCTTCAGTATTTATAGCGGAAAAAGCGTTAAAATTCAGACAAATTTTAAATAAATTAAAATCTCATAAAAATTGCTCCTAGATGAACACTGCACCCCCCCCCCAATACATATGGGCCAAATTAGGTAAATATTAACCAAACGATCTGGCATGTACAATACCAACACACACGCACATTCATCATTATTATTTGAACACATTCATCATCATCATTATTATTTGGATTTCATTAATAACATTAATTCTTAGTCCAAAGATTAATTAAGCGTTTATATGTTTTAAAAATAAACTATAATAATAATATAAGATATAAATCACCTTATTGAAACGTAGGCATAGAATTATATACTTTAGCCTAAACTATAAAATTGGGTCATTTCGGTTTTGCTATTGTCCATTTATTCCCCCCCCCCATACCCAACAATTTTAAACTCACTTCATCTAAGTACAAAATACAAAGTGGTTCAATCTACTTTCAAAACACGTGTAATATACATCTTTATACATACTTTTTACATATATACTTCTGTATTTACTGGTAGTATATACTAAGTACTACTGTACTTTAAATTACATACAATGTACTTTCTTCAGATATAGTACTACCTTCTATACAAAGAAACAACTGAATATTATTATACTCTTCCTTTTATCCTTTTGAACAGAAAGTCATAAATCTAATCACGAATGTGAAAAAAACGGTAGGCAAAATATTTCAAATGTTCATAACAAACGCCTTTTTAATCCATAAACCAATTTTACATAAAATATTGTATACAAATAGTTATCTATCTATATATCACGCGTTCAGGAAGAAAAGTAACATTTTTATTTAGCTTGATTTATTTCATGTTTTTAAGATAAAATTTTGCAACTGATTTTTCACTCATATCATATTACATTCAGATTTTGAAATTTCCTAGATCCACGCGTTTCCAATAAGAAATACAGTGTTTTAATCCGGTCAGAATTTAATTGCCAGCTAACTAATTTATTTGAATTACAAATTACGCCACCTGACAAAGAATTTAAGGAAATTTAATCAAGAGATTGCATAATATTAGCAATAAAAAATTAAAACAGAAAAACGAAAATGCGAAAATTTTCTTTTATAAAATTAATGATAGTTCTTTTTTTTTAAAAAAAAAACTGCTTCTATTAATAATCTTTCCAAAACATTTGAAATACCTACCTGTAAGAAAACGTTCTAACAGTGACTTAGTGCCCTGCAAATAGCCAGAAATGTTTTCACACGCCATACTGACATAGGGAATATCGCTTCAACTTTTTGAATTTGATTTTATTTTATTCTTTGCGCCTCGGGTATTTAATATAAATTATTTATTGCATTAAAAATTGTTTGTTTAATGAGGAGAAAGAATAAAAAGGACAATTTAGAATATTTAACTCGCAAATATTTGAAATCACCAATGATCATTGTTTGATTTGTAAGCCAATTTTGTACATTTCATTTCCGCCATTTTTTACCCCAGTGCTTGATGAATGGATATTCACGTTGAAAACGGAACTAGAAAATCATCAAGAAAAGAAACTGTACCCGCATCATTTAATTCCAAAATAAAACTTCAAAGAAGGCGTGTTTCATGTATTTGCGAACAATATATATATCAAGAATTAATTTTTCGAAACTTGAGTCGGCAAATCAATCGTTTTGAAATTTATTTTATAAGGTTAATGATTTTTTAATGTTCTAACGCTTTCAAAAAATTATTCGAAATGAGTTATTTTTTTTCCAATAAAAACTTGCTGCAAAAAATGGATTAAAACGTAATTCCTTTGAAAAGACTTCATGAGTTCCAAGAGTGAAATAATTTTTATTTATCGTTTTTAATTCATCGATTTGCAAATTGAAAGCTATTGTGAGAAAATCATCAACGGGAAAAGTTAATTTTGTGCACCTGCAGTTTTCTCCCCTTCTAAACAATGCAAAGGCATGTCAAGGTTATTTAATATAGATTTTATTTAAGATCTTTATACGCTGGAACTTGGCTAATTTTAACCAAAAATTGCTTTCAATTCAGAAATGTTTTCGGTAGCTAACATTAAGTCAACGATCAATGATCACGGCTCAAATGATCGTTTTCCACTAGCAGTTCTAATATCTCGGTAATCAGTATGCGTCCTCAATTATTGTAAATGAAAAATGTTTTAAGGCCTTGTTTAACTTGAGGAATCTACCTTCTATAATATCCACTCAATCCAAAATGCAATAGAAGATTCTTCACCATTTTATAAATTCTGAACAAGTTAGGTATGAGGTGTATTATTGTTCTAGTAAAAGTACTGCTATTAAAATTCCTTAAATTAATTAAATACAAAATATTTATAACAATATTTTTGAATATTTTTTTAAAAAAATTATTATAATTATTATCAGCACTTTATTTTTAAAAATGTAGTTTTATTTATCAATCATGTATTAAATATTCTTCCATAATATCCAT
>JAOUZG010050968.1:10768286-10782705 GCA_026289955.1 Argiope argentata | reverse complement strand
AAGAAATTGAGTGTTATTAATCAATCTCCCAATCATCTCAATGAAAAGTTTTATTAGAACTATTGAATGCATACATGTAACTATTGTAAAAAATTTTAAGAAATTCAGTGTTATTAATCAATCTCCCAATCATCTCAATGAAAAGTTTTATTATAACTAATGAATGCATACATGTAACTTATTGAATGTTGTTTCTTATTGTTTTCTTCTTCCGATTATAAATTGCTATTTCAAGACTTGGATATTCAGCATTTTCGTTCATGTACTCTTAGAGATAATCATGTTTCATCGCATGCAACGATTTTAAACATTCAGTTTTCTCCCCAAGGAAAAACGATTTTGAGGTTCATAAGTTTAACTTTTTTTAATAATTTGAATTAAAGTTATAAAATAAATTGAACAGTCTTAAATAATTGGTCACAATTCTCGGCAACTTTTTAGGGAAAACAAAACAAAATCTCACCAGTCACTGACTATACATATTCTGTCATGTGCATAGCTACTAAATCTTATTAGTCGTTTTATACAAAATTTTGCAACTAATAGCAGCTGCAATTTACTTTTTAATGACTTAAGTAATCCTTCAAAGGCTGAAAAAAAGTCGGTAGAGATTTATTTCACTGTTATGTGGTATATCTTCATGTAAATGTAAAGAACATACGCATTCCTTTGAATTTTCTGCAACACTTGAATCACATTACATATATTTTTGTAATTCATTTACAAAAAATTGTGAGAAGATATTTTTCATAATTTTCCTAATCATATCATCAACTGCCTTCTAATGGCCTCGTTTGATTGCACTGTAATTTTAAATTTTCTGAGCAAACAAAACACGATAATTTTTTTATAAGTAACAGAAAACCAAAGTCCCCATAATTTCGATATTTAATTGTACAGTTAATAAGCTCATAATCATAAATATAACCCATGAAAGAGGTCTCCCAAGTCCCCTTTTTCGAATGCTCTATTATGCAAATATTATCCTCCCTTACCCAGGATGAATCCCCCTCTTCAAGTTGAGGGCCTTGAACAAACCCATGAAAGCTACAAATCTCATATTTTTATTTTTAATGTTCCACAAAGTATTTTATACGTCACAGTAAAAAGAAAAAAAATCGATTTTGCATTTTGGACGCCTTTTGTCGACCGATTTGAACCAAAATTTAAACGAATATAATGTTAGCAACAATACTGCATATCAAATTCCATTTACCTAAGTATAGTTGTATTGTTGAAGAATCATATTAACATGTCCGGATACACAGAGATTGATATAGGGTCAAACTTTCGTCGAATGATTCAAAATTTTAATCATATCCATACTGTATACGGTAAAGCTTCGAATTAAATTTTATCAGTATAGTTCTATATGCTATATACCTACTTACTGAGTTCACTAATTCTCAGATGAGCATTTGGGCATCCTCCCTATGAATGGATGTGATTCAAAATTTCATAAAAAAATACATATATACCAATTTGGTATTAAATTCGAATACCAAATTTCATTTGTCACGCTGAAAATGTTTTTGAGATATTCACAGACCAACTGACGTAATTCAAAAAATGTGTCCAAAAATATAATTCAAAAATGTGTCCAAAAGATATAATTCAAAAATTGGGACCAGCAGACATAATTCAAGACTCAAAGAGGCCCAAAGCAATGGATTCATCAAATTTTCGAGTTCAAATTTTTTTGTCTGTCACGATATTTTCTTTTTGAGCATTGGTATGTGAGAAAATAATAAGGTATCTGAAGGTAATAAGGAAAAGCCAATACTTTAAATAGGACAGCTTCCCACTCACGCATCACATTCGCTTGTACAGCCCCTTTTTACAGAGAAGCACATTCACAGACCTTAAAGACAGAATACAGAAAAATAGCCATGCCCGAACCGGGACTCAAAATCGAGACGTCCAGATCACGTGGAAGATGCACTACCTTTATGCCAAGACGCCGGCTGATTTAACCGTTTGAGTGCGGTTAACCGTTAAAGTTCATATCTGCGTTTGTCGCGTAATACCCGACAGCGGCTTTTTTGCTACAAAACACCGACTTCGAATTCCAATTCCTGCATGCTCGGTTGCGAATGGCAGTAATATCGGCACGCTATTATTCCTTCAAAAGTAAGCACTTTCTACAAGTTATTATTTAAATTATTTCAAGTTAAAATTTTAATCTGCGTATAAATTGCAATCTACGTTTCTTGTCTAAATCTTATTCCCAATGAAACCTTATGAACTAATATTGATAATGCAGCTAAGTTTAATTAATAAGATATATACCATTTTTTGAACTGTTACAATCTGTTTTTACAAATAAGATACCTTCAGAGACCAACTGATCCCTCTATCATGTATTAATTGTATAAAGTTTATCAATTTTATTTTATTTATTGTGCTCAATTAATCCTAATAAGCAGAAAGTATTAATTATGAAAAAAACAAAGCAAAAAACGAAAAAGCATAAAAAATATCTATTACTACTTGAACTAAATTTTGATGCACAAAAAAATGAAAATGTTTTGAGTTTTGAATCATATTTATCCATTATAAATGTGTTATCAATATTTTTCTATAAAATATTATATTTAATTATTTATCATTGGTTAAGTATGAATTTAAATAACAATAAAAGAATTGAATAGTATAATAGCAAGAATTTAACTTATTTTAATAATATATTTTAGCGAATTGTTATGTGCAACTGAATAACCTATAACTGCTGGTGACACTTTTACCCTGAAAGTAAGAAAAATTGCTGTTTTAAGAAATGTATTATTTAAATATTTCTAAAAACCTACAATATAAAAATAAATTTTAAGTCAATTCAAGTAAGATCAACAAAGAAAATTTTTATTTTAGATACTTTTTATTAAAAATTACAATTAATATAAATCATTCATCAATATGTTATTGATTTTCTCAAGAATTGAACTCGCATTCTTCAACTTCACGTGAAAAACACTGAAATCCTCGCATTTTACCGATTGAGTTACTGCCTGTTGACTTAGGTTCTCATTACAAACTGCTAAAGCTCTATTTAAAGTATTAAAAATCAATTAAGTTTAATTAATGAATTAATATTTGAAAAAACTGTATTCACATCGAGTGTAATCCACTACAAGTTTTAAAAAATATATTTGAACTTGAGTGGATGAATAAAAAGTATTTTATAAACGATTGAAAATTTGAACAAAATATATAAATATATTTATAGAGAGTGTGAACTAGTAATAGGAATTGTATAATACAAAAAATATCTAAATTAATCATCCACATACGCAATGCATCGCATTCTAAATTTAATTCTGAAACATAAATTATCATATGCTGATAATAACAGAACAGGTAAAAAACTAACATTTATAAGCTATAAACTATCTCAATCATATTTAAACTGGTTATGTGGCATAAATGAATAACACAGTTTAATAGCTACAGAATTCTTAATGAAGAAAAAAAAATTCTTATGAGCTGCCTAATAATATATATCTATAGCTTTAGAAATTATGTCTTCTAAATTCTTCATGAATAAATCTTCAACATAATTCATGAATATTTAATAAACATGACATATCTAATATGACATATCATGAATATTTAATAAACATGACATATCTAATATGACATATGAATATTTATTAAACATGACATATCTAATATGACATATCATGAATATTTAATAAACATGCAATGAAATAAAATTACCTTATATTTAAAATCATAATGAGAAATCGAGATAAATTCTAATGTTAATATAAACAAAAATCTGAATGAAAATGTATGAATATTTATGTTTAATATCTAATCATAAAAGATTGGACCAGATTCAGCCAAACTTTGCAAACTTATAATTTAGAACAAGAGAATGAGCACCGTCAATTTTTCAAAGCGCAAAAAATAAGTAAATATTCAATTAAATAAAATTAATTGAAATTTTGCCAATTTAATGCATAGAAAAAATTACTTTTAAAAGTGCACTAATACCATCTTGAAACTCAAAATTTCGTTTTTTGAGATATACTAAATTACTTTTAGCGCAACTTTTCTTCATTCTTTAAAAATTGGTACTGACGATTTTGTAATATAGTAACAGTAAGATTCAAATTTACTCTCCTGCTATTTTTTGAAATTTCTGTTTCATATGGTTTGGAATGTTTTTATTCATTTAAAGCAAATATTTAATAATTCCTAAAAGGAAAAAACGAAAGGAAAGAACTTGTATACCTTACATTTTCAAGAGATTACAAAAAACAAAATTCCAATGCAGTCAATCAGAGGCAGGTTGTAATAAAGGCATTGTGTGTATTATAAAAGTTCATAAAAAGTTAGTTTTTACATCAAAAATATAGATCCGAACCAAAAAAATCCGATTAATACCAAATATATTAATTAGTAAACTATAAAATCATTCTCTCGCCCTTTCTTAGCTTAAGAATAAAGTAAAAAGTTTTGATTAAATATTACTTCTGATACAACGATTTTTTTCAACATAAGAAACGACTATTTTAAACGATTTGATTAAATCATGAAATAAATATTATTTATACGAGTATTTTAATAATGAAAACTCTAGCCCTAAATCCTGCTCAAAAAAATTTTACACAGCTATAAAATTTTTTTAAAAAAAGTGCCCAATAAAGTTTATATTACTAAAAAAATAATTTTTACATTCTTAAGACTATATAAATACTGTTAATATTTTTGGAAAACATAATGTTTAGTTAAACTTCATTCAATTTGTAATTAATTGAAACTAATAAAAATATCTAAAATTTGGTTTGAGATGGATATCTCCATTCTTTAAAAGAACATATGGGACTAACTAATTTACTCTATAATGCATTAATAGATATAAAATAGACAAACACATTCGTTTTTAGTACAAGTAAAGATTATTTCCCAATGGGCACTAAATATGCACGACTTTAACATTTAAAAAGAATTCTAAGGACACAGAAGTTTGAATATATAAAAAAATATTAAAATTTTTCTAAAGTTTTTGTTCACATAATTTGATACATTATAATTGGAATCATTTAAAAAGAGCCAAAATAATATTTTCAGATAATTGTTTATGTACTAACTTTGACACTCAAGAAAAACAATAAACAAACATGAATGTCATTGATATCGTACTTTCAACTTCCAAGAATCTTCAAAACTTCTAGATTTATTTTTAAGATGTTTTCAGGATTACCCTGAAAATATCTTAAAAAGAGAAGAGAAATTCTATTTAATTTACAAAATATTTTCCTAATTTATCATCTGTCATCAATCAGACTTATCACTGTTCAAGATCGTTAAATGTCTGAATGTCCTAACATTATGCTTCATATGGAAAACTTTCTCTCGCTATAAAGATTTTATAGAACTAAAGTCGGCAATTCCTTCGATTTTTTTTATTTGCTATCAAAAATTATGAGTTAAAAAGTTTCAGAATATTAATGGCTGTATTTCATAAACATACTATATTTCGATCCACTTTAAAACCATTTTTTTTAATTACAACTATTAGTTCACACTCTCCCTATATATATTTATATATCTTGATCAAATTTTCAATCGTTAATAAAATACTCTTTATTCGTCCACTCAAGTTCAAATAGATTTTTAAAAACTTGTAGTGGATGACACTCGATGTTAATACCGCTTTTTCAAATATTAATCATTAATTCAATTCAATTAATCTTTAATATTTTATGTAGAGTTTCAGCAGTTTGAAATGAGCATTTAAGTCAACAAACAGTAGCTCAATTATTAAAATGCAATGATTTCAGTATATTTCACGTGAAGTTGAAGAATGCAAGTTTAATTGTTGCAGAAATCAATAATAGTTTGAAGAATTATTTATATCAGTTGTAATTATTTGCGAAAAAGTAACTAAAATAACGTTTCTCTTTGTTGACATAAGTAGGAATTGACTTTATTTTTTTTTATATATATTACTTGTTTTGTTTTGTTTTTCATGTTTTCAACTTTGATTGCAGTTGCATGTGGTCTAAATTTTGCCAGCTGTCTGACTAGTGTTCCTAGTAAACTTTGCATTAGAGTATTTACAATATGTTTAAAAAGTTCTGTTATTTCTTGCTATTTTGTTTATATATTTCCTTTATGTTTAATTTTTTTATACGTGAAGTATTAAAATCAATTCTTTAGAAGGTCGTGACAGTTAAATATTTTGTTACTTTAATTTGTCGTAATATTTGTAGCATAAAAATTTGATATTATATAGAAAGAATTATAGAAGTAAATGAAATAGTAGTATAGAAATATAGAAAATAAATAGATGATAAATAGATAGTTAATAATTAAGATAGATGATAATGTTATTATTTTTTAGTTATTATAATTTATAAGTTATTATTTTTTTCCTGTGCTTTCTGGATAACTAATCAATCATTAGTAACAATATCAATCATTATATCAACATATATCAAAATATAAAAATATTTATTTTTAGACTAGAAATAATAATAAGGTGAAAAATGCCATTATTCTACTAAAATATGAAATATATTAATTATGTAATTAGAAATCAAGAAGGCAATTTGTCATAATAACGTAAATTTAGAAACTTTTGTAGAATGGGGATATAAATTCAAACCATTTGCTGCCACGATTTCCATTTAAGGATTTTGGAACTTCAAGTACACCACTAGACACCAAAAATATATTTGGTATACCAGACAGTTTAATTTTATTCAATATATATCAGTCAGTATTGCGCGGAGCTGAGAATGTATAATCTGTGCTTCGTTTCTTTACAAGCGAACAAATTAGAAATTAGGCTGTAAATTGAACGGAATAGAATTTTCATATTTGAAGCATTACATTTTTGGCTTGTTTTTTTATATTATAATGAAATACTGTGCATAAGTATATTATTTAAATGTTATAGAATAGGAACGATCTTTCAGATACACAGTCTTCCGTTTTTTATAATTGAAATGATTTTATTAATTATTTTCTAGCAATACTTTTTTTTTTCAAAAAACATTAAATATCTTTAGTACGAGAACATAATTTGCATATAATTACACTATTACAAAACTTTTTATGCGATTATATATAACTCAGTCGGCCGAAAATTTCAAAAAATATATTGCCAGTTAATGAGTGAAATCAAGCCATCATTATAGCTATTAAAAGAATAATTCAAGAATGCATTTAAGAATCAAATTTTGGGAAGCTATTTTGGAAGTTAATAATAAAATTGTGATACATTTTCTTTCTGAATGGATTTCGAGATGTTGTCGGTATATGTTGCAGTTGCATGATTTTATTTAATTCCCAGATAAGTTTTACATATTTTAATGCTCTTTTTAAGCCAAAATTAACGTTACAAGAAGCTGGAAAATAATAACTATAAAAAAAACTTTTAAAGTTCTATCACATTATAAATAACCTTACAAAGTGTACTATATACGGGTAGTTCATTTATCTAAAATCTATTAAAAGAATAATTCAAGAATACATTTAAGAAACAAATTTTGGGAAACTATTTTGGAACTTAATAATAAAATTGTGATACATTTTCTTTCTGAACCTATTTATCGTATATCGATTTATCGTAACTTAGTACATCGATTTATAGTTTCTTATTTTGAATTCAGCACTAAAGTTGTGTGGAATATGTAAATGTCATAACAATTCTATGTATTTTCTTTTGAATCAAAACGGTCCTCTAATAGATATTAGAAAAAATAGCTAATTATGGGTGAAACAAATTCAAATAAAAAATTATTAGCAATAAAATTTTATACTATATAAAAATATAAAATATAATTAAAATTGAATTCTCTAAGATGTAAAATTCTATAGATGTATAGAGCAAGAAAGTTTTTATAAAAAATATTTACAAACTGTTTAATGTATTCGAAAATAATCTTGCAGTAGAATATAAATTAAAGAATTATACATAGCCTTTTTCTCCGTAGATATTTTGTAGAAATTATGGATGTTTCAACGAATAGTTCTTCAACACAGTTTTGAAATGTAAATATAAAAGGTCGGAAACAAAAGCTTTGGTAAATAATATATATTATAATATACAATATTATTTCGCATATATCATAAAACTTATCTAAGAACATATTTAATAATATCTTATCTAATACTATAATGACTGGTTTTAAATTCATGGCATGAAATTAGAAATTGCGCATTTCAAAAATTTCAAAATACTGATCAAAAAATGGTTTAAATAATATTAAATATCTGACTATTACATGTCAAAATAACATTTCTTTATTATTTTAATAAAGATTCATTATGTTCATAAAAAGAGATGTTATATTTAAAAAAATTTGAAATGTTATATGAAATTCGAAAATCGTAAACTCATCTTCCTAGCTTTTCAAAAAATAAAATAAATTCACAAAATTCATTTCTGCTTTCAGTTTACTCCAAAATTAAACTTTTTTTTGTCTCAATTTTGTCTTTTTTGCCCAACATTATTTCGTAATTATTCTAAAAAATCAATTTCAGAAAATTCCGAAAAAATCCATTTAGAAAAAAAAATTGCTGTGAGCACAGAAGATTAAAAATCTATTCTGAATTTTAAAAATTACTCTCTGAATTAATTTTTTCACATCGTATAAGTATATACTTTTAAATATAGAGCCCAGTTTTTTTAAAAAAAATCATCACAAGGCATATTTCTATGGGTTTTTTTTAATTTTCAAGGCGTTAATTCCCTAAATTGGATCTCACTACATCCAGAAGGGAATTTCAACTTTCTCCAAAGTTTCTCATTCCAAACTACATACTGAAACGATACTACATACATTAAAGATAAGAATGACACAAAAAAGATTAATGCCAAATTGAAGTACTTTAATGATACGACAGGAAAGTCAAATTATAATGTGTATATTAATATTAAAATTCATTGTCGATAATAGTAAACAAAACAAAGAGCAAAAAGAAACCGCTTCAAATTTCGGCTGAATCTGATTATTTATTTATTATTTTTTCTAACTGATCATTTGAGAAATTGTTTTCGTTTATCTTAATCTTAGTGACAATCTGCTAATAAATGCAGTCTTAATAATAATGCAGTTTATATTTTTTAACGTAATATACACTATTTAATACAGTGTTTTCTCTCTTTTGTTCTGTACTTTCTCTGATTATGCGTTTGATACTGAAACTACACTTGGTTTCAGTGAAATACAATTCAAAATAAACAACCATTGGATTTTCAGCAAACCAATTGCACTAATTTACGCAAATACTCCGTACTAAAAATAATATTGAGTGAATCTGAAATAGAAGAAACTTACCTCTTTCAAAGTTGATTGGATTTTTTATATATAATACTAAAAATATTTTAATTTTTTTCCTTCTGGTTGAACTTAAAATCATACATTTTAACTCAGTTTTTGTAATGAACTTCAGAATAAGCTATATACAATAAATATGAATACGTATATATGTTATAACAACTTGTTTTTAGACACAATGTAAGAAACCGTGAGAATTTGATTGATTCTAACTTATTGTTTAACTCACACAAGATACAAATATTTTAAATAACTACCACTCCCTTACTAGATACAAATATTTGAAATAAACTTCATATTTCATAGAAGAGAATTATGGTCATCTAGTTCTTGTAACATATTACGTTTAGAAAAATCTATCTTAAGTTAAACTTAGGTTTGTTTAACAAGAATGAACCTTTAGTCTGCCAGAAAAAGAGTGGAAAATAGATTACAAAACTCTAGTTTTGTTAAAATGAAATATGTCAGGTTAAATAAAAGTGTTTATAAAGGGCTTTTGATGAATGAAATAAAATGTCATGCAGCGTAATAGTATCTTATTTGTACAAATAAATCATTTTTATCTAATTGTACGTACATATACCAATATTCGTACACTTAATACAACCATATGGAAACCATTTTGTATGCATTCTTACGGATTAACAGATATCTAATACAAGAATATGCGCAATACCAAAATGTATGGCAAAATATTGCCAAGTAAAGGAATATTCATTTCTTCGAAAACAAATTTCCATTACGATTTCTAGAAATAATTTATAAATAACATTTAAAAATTGTTCTTTGGAATAAATGATGTTGCTTAATTACGTGGATTGATAAATGAACATGTACATTTTTAAAAACTTAAAAAATGGTCTCAAATCTGAGGTCGAAAGTAGAAGCAAACCAGATACTGGAATGCTTTCATCTCCAAGCACATAAAATATGCCAAGTACTACCATTTCTCACAGTTCGTCCTGAATCACACCTACAAAGGTCAAACCCCTTATTAAGAGAACTGCTTAATCAAACAATCTCTCAAGCCTCCTCTCGTCAGCGCAATTCAATAACAATAATGAATCTAATTAAGAGATAGAGAGAGAGCAGTTTATTTATATTAACTTCCCCTCCGAAGATTTCTGGCGTCAAGAACTCTGGCATCTGAAACAGCGCAGACGGTAGGTGCCAAAGATAACAAAATACGCTCACAGAATCGGTGTGAATAATTTTTAGATCTTTTAACGAGGGTGGGTTTATTTCGAAACATGATATCAGATAATATATGCGTTAACGAGTATATTTGTTATTTTTTGTTTCACAATCGAATTGAAATTCGAATGAATCACGTCCTGATACATAGACGTATGGAAATACAAACAAAATCGGAACTTTGTGTGCAGTGAAAAAAAATTGCAACCATTATACTGAGACTTAGATGTATGAAAAAGTTGTACAATATAAAATCTTAGTAAAATCAAATCTTTGGGGCCCAAAAAACATTAAAACTTAACTTTTCCGCCTAATGTTTCATAAAAATCTACAAAATTCCATTCAAGAATTATTAATTATAATACAAAATCATACACGAGTGAAATTAAAATGTTAACATTTAGTATGACCTTAGAAATCGACAGGCTAGTAGTCCTTTTAATGCACAAAGGACATGAGAATAGAGTGTCTCGCTATCTCTCTAGGTAACTGATGCTTATTCTTTTGCTAGAATCATTATGATTTTTTCCCTCGATTAAATTGATTGAGTTTCTGTTATTAATGTATAAATCATTTAGTTTGGTTTATTTCCTTCATAGAATTTGTTTCCATTTTATTAAATATATTATAGACTACTTTTCGTGAGATTTTAAAATTTTCTCCATAACTCTGAATTATACTTCCGAATTAATAGTTTGCTATAGCATAATTCATACAGTTAATGATACCTGATCGTAGAATTTGTTTCCAACTTTTTTCATCTATTTTTCGATCTACTACTTTTTTCAAGATTTTAAAATTTTCTCAATTACTCACTCTAAGCTATCATACCGAAATTTTTTATTGCCTGATTAATTCAATTTGTGATACCTTATTCATAAAATTTGGGATGAAATGCCTATGATATCTTGTGTAATTAGAATTGACAATTTTTCTAAGTTTTATATGCTACTTTTTGCAAGATTTCAAATTTTTCTCAATTTTTCCCCATTGTGCTAATTTCTAATTAATCCAATAATTTTTTTCATCCAAATTTTGTTGCAAATGATGGAACGAAATTTATTCAAAAACCATTTATTCCATTGTCAATTACAACCAAGGCCGATAACTTGAACAGTTACGCTTATTTATTTTTTCCCTAAAAATTCTAATAAAATTCTACTATGAGCTATATCTGCTATTTATTACAAGAGCAGTTGCATACAGCAATAACACTAGCGATATATAGATCCTAGCTCTGAAAATATAATATTCTCTTTTTCTTGAATGTTCTTTTCAACTAACATTTTTCCTTTATTATCAAATTCGTTAAGTCTTAAAAGTATATTTCATTTTTCTATGGTGGAGTTTTTTCTTTTTTCATGTCTTACTAATTATCACTTTTTTTCCTACCGATTTTGAAAAAGTTGAATATCTTGGTAATTATTACCATATTCTTTATCATTTGTAATTATTACTATATTCATTGTCATTTTCAATTCTTACCATACTCTTTGAAAGCTGCTTTTATCAGAATTGTGTGCACATTTGTAACTAGAGTTCTCATTTGCAAATTCGAAGGAAGAGTTTGATTTTTAATTGTTTCTTTCTTTCAAATTATTTATGTTAACTTCAAATGCATCAGAATTTTAAAGCATACAAAGTCTTCCAATATACTAAGAAAGAATGTCTAATACTGTTTTCTTCTTCGTATGTTTTGAAGTTAGAACTTTGACCTTCTTCCAGTTACAATTTCTTAAGTTGTAATTTTTTCATACACTTTATTTGTTTTAATATCATTTTTTAAAAATGTAAATGCAAAATGTTATACAATATACAAGATTACACATTCAAAATCTTATATAATCTAATCTAATCTTTATAATAGGCAATGGTTCCACATATAGGCAATTTATTGTCATGGTTTTGATTCTTTTCACTATGCCCTAATAGGCAGTAAAAGACGTTAGAATTAAAATTTAATTTCAGCTACTGAAAACTAAAACCAGTATTTAAAAAACATCTTATGTACAGATTTTAAAACACAAGTAGCTAAAATATTTATACAATTTCCATAAATTTTTTAGTTAAATTCTTATACTATGCAAAATAAAATATAAATGTAAATTTATAGAATATACATTTCACCTTTATTTTAAGAATGTACGAATTTTATATAAAATATAACATTAACTTTATTTTATAAAACTTTATTATATTATTCACTTTATTATATTATTTTCTTGGAAAGAAACACAAACTGACTCACTTTAAATAAAAATGGTTGATTTTTCTTAGTGTTTTAGTAATAAAAAACATATTTTACTGAAATAATATAAAAATTTAAATAATTCTATAATATAAAAATTAATTCGCAAAAGTGTATTTCCAACCACCATAAATAATCGTAGGCAACAGACTTATACCCTGAAATTCAAATTACGAAGAAGAAAAGAAAAAAGAAAACTCTTCGAGATTAAAAAATAATAACAATGATGAATCATAATTATTAATTGTAGTAATAGAAAAGCACACAGTTATCCAAATATAATTGGATAACTGTATCATGTCTTATGTTATTAATGTGTTAATTTTTCAGAAAATATTTAAAAGAATCTTTGAAGTTAAAGAAAATAAACATGGTAGAAATTTTGCACACAAAAAATATTTTTAACTATTCTGCTATAGATTCATTATCATGATCCATAATATAGTCAGGTGTTAGAAAAGAGCACAATAATAAACGTAATGCAGATGAAATCACTGCCAACCAGAAACAAACGTTACAAATCAGGCTAAGAAATCAGGCTAGATTGTAAATCAAATGTATAAATCAATTAAATCCTCGAAAATCATATGATGATCTCACTCAAAAATGAAAATAATGTTGAAAAACATACTTTGATTAACATTGATCTGTACAATAATATTCTTGTTTTAATTACTATTTATGTTTTAGTCTTTCAACATATAATTTACTACTATATGAAATATTGTGATGAAATCCTAGACAACAATTTTCCCCCATATTCAATATCGTTTACTGCTACTTGTAAAGGACTCAAATTTCATAAAAATAATCGACTGACTTAAATTTAAGCTCTGAATATATATAGTAGCGCATTTCTATTCAAAACATACAAGTGCCCGAAATTCGAAAACTCAAGATCATTATTTACTGATTTAAAAAAAAATATTATTAAGTTCTATCTTTATAAACATGAAACTTATCGGGTTACACAAAACTATATAAAATTCAAACATACATTCTAGAGTACGGAAATCTTTAAGTAATAAACAATCCTAAATAATAAATATCATATAGATGGATCTTATTTTTAAGGCTGTATTACATTTATTTCTTTGTACCAGCTGTTACCCAGCGCATTGTTTAGGCAGAAGAAATAATTTTGAGAATATCGTTTGAAATTTGAAATAACTATTTTGTTGAATTAGGAATGATATTTATTTTCTTGTCGACAATGAATACATTCAGTGGAATTTAACAAAATGGAAAAGAAAAGTATAAATAATATTTATTCTTTTATTTTTACTTTACGTATAATATTTGTACTAAGCCTATAACTTAAGCGCAAGTGCAAAGAATAAGTTGGTAAAGTTTGCAACCGGATGAACGGTACGGTATCGCATAAAATACAAAAAAAAATCATTCATTTTTATATATCAGAAATAATAAATGTACTATGCCTATAATCTTCAAAAAAGTGCAAGCAATAAAGTTGGCAAAGTTTTAATGCAATCAGATGAAAGTACGGAAACGCAAAAAATACGGGCAAACAAACTCTCATTTTTATATATAAGGTAGAATATTTGTACTATGCTATAAACTTTGAGCAAGTGCAAACAATAAGTTGGTACAGCAGCACATAAAATACGAACAAAAAAACATTCATTTTTATATATTAGAAATAATAAATGCTCTATGCCTATAA
>JAOUZG010050968.1:10713086-10761106 GCA_026289955.1 Argiope argentata | reverse complement strand
TTGTAAAGGACTCTATACCAAATTTTAGCCAGACAGCGGGAAGAGTTATTGAATTATCTTTGTCACATACAGACATAAAGCTAAAAGTACGTTTTTAGAACTCAAGGAGTCTTGAAATGTGGCGAGTCAAAACCTCGAGTTCGAATTCTTTGACGTTCACAAAGCGTTTTTTATACTTCAATACCAGAAAGTAAAAACTATCGGCTTGTTTAGGATTATACAGCGTAATTTATCGTTCGGATAATATTTTAAAACAGGCTGGTATTTAAATGCAATGCGTGTCTGTCTTAAAATTATTCCCAAGACTATTTACTTTTTTTAACGTAACTCAAGTTCAAAAATACTCCTTTTAATTTTTAAACTTTGTTATTTCAGCATGTTTTAGTTCCCAATTACTCTTCTTCATCTGCTGTTCCACTACAATGTCAGCAAATTAAGTTGCTTCTTTTGCTTAGAGTATAAAACTTCCTTCTCTTATTTACTTCTTTTTCTTAGAATATAAAAAATAAAAACTCAGTATTTGTTTTCTAATTCTGCAGATCGGGATAAAATTCGAAAGAAAATTCTAAATTTTTTTTACTCATTTTAGGAAGATATTCATTTAAATACTATCGCAAAATTATTACGCTGAGATTCATGTAATTTATGATGCTATTTGATCTAAACTAAACACTTTTACAGATGAATACTATTCTTCAAAATGTAATTTTGAAGTAAAATAAAAAAAAGAATTAAAAAATTAAAAACTGGAACATGAATTGACGATGTAAATAATGTGATAAGAGAAACAATAAAAGAGAACCTGACTTTTTTATAATCATAAATAATAAAGCATGAAAATTGTTCGTAAATCGCAAAAACATGACTACGGTCCTAGATTAACCATCTCAAATTCGACAGAAACATGTAGTGCATGAATAAATAGATGATATGGAGTTCTCGGCAAAGGTTGAGAATGAGGCTTTAGAAAATTAACTCTGAATTTTTTCTAAAATTTATTTTTTTAGACAGACATTCTATTTAATTGACAGTTAATTTTAACCATTTGCAATCCGATGTCGCCTCTGACTCTACATTCAAGACTGTGCATCATTTTGACATGTTATTTATTTATTTTTCAAATTTATTTGTTGAAAACACCCACATAATCGTTATGAGAGGTAGATTGATTTTTCAAAGAAATTCAACTTAAAAGAATTATGAAGATTTATTTTTCATAGCCATAAACAAATCTTTGTATTAGGTGAATAACTTTGCATCTAATTATTTTTCGGAGTGCAAAGGGTTAAAAGATCTTACAATTTAGAAAGAGTAAGGAAATAACTCAGTATGTATTTACATCTTTACATGATACTTTACAGAAAATGTACAGAAATCTGATGTCTAGGGCTATAATCTTGCACTATTCAGTAAGGCATTCATTTTTTATATATTAATACGTCTATTTGTTCTTCAGTCTTCAATATATGTATAAATAATAAAGCATGAAAATTGTTCGTAACATTCCAAATCACAATACTGGCCACAAAGTCCCCTCCCCCTTATTATCACCATGCTTCTAGATTAATCATCTTATATTCAATAGAAACAATTAGTGAATAAATAGATGATATGGAGTTCTCGGCAAATGTTGAGAATGAGGCTTTAGAAAATAAACTCTGAATTTCCTCTAAAAGTACTTTTTTTAGATATACAATCTATTTTATTGATAGTTAATTCTTACGATTTAGAAAGAGTAAGGAAATAACTCCGTATTTATTTACATCTTTACATTACACAGCTTTACAGTAAATAACCATAAATCATGTCTAGGGCTATACTCACACACTATTTACAAAGGCCTTTTTTTTATAAACACGTGTCATGTTCTTCAGTCTTTAATATACGTATAAATAATATAGCACCAACTTTCTAAGACCATGGGCATTAGTTATTCAACAGTTTCGTTACTTCTAATAAGGGTTAACTAAATTAAATTCACTGGATAAAACATACGTTTATTTTTGAAGATAATGAGAGAAAATGAGGAAGTATAAGGATCAAATTTTAACTTCTTTTTTACAACAAATAATTCAGTCTTCTGTGACCTATTCCACACTTTCAAGGATAATATTGTAACCATTCTTTGTCATCATCTCTTTTATTTTGAATAAAAAACATGAAGTAAATGTCAACTTATCTTAATCGAGGAGCCTTTATTTTTATTTATTTTTTATTTTGAAACATATGCATAAAATTCTAATAATTATGTTACATTTCTGATAGATAATCAAGCAAATACGTATAAAATTCTATCACTCAAATTTAACTTAATTTTGTCTTCCACTTAAACTCATACTGGATCTCAATTACTTCCAGCTACATACTCCTAGGCATGTCGTTAAAGTGATATCAACTAACATTAGTCCGACATATATCAACTGTCAGTCAGATATAACGATGGAAGAAGAAATCACATGGATTCGAGTGCGAAAAAAAAGTTCTAAAGTCAACCAAAAAGAATTTATATTACAAAATATAGCTAAATGTAGCTAAAAGAAAAAAAATTCTCTGGATACTGAATATTTCCAAGGTATATCCGTTGCACGCGAATGTGTAGATTCTGTGTGGTTCAAAAATCTCTTCGTTCAGCAAGGGCTGAAGAGGAAAAACTAACTTACAAAAAAAGTGCTTAGGTGAATATATATATATGTATATAATACAAAAAACAGCTAAATATAGCTAGGAGAAAAAAATTCCACTGAGCACTAAATATTTCCAAAATATAATCATTGTGCGCGAATGTGTGGATTCTATATGGTCAATATTTCTTCGCTCCTTCTCTCAGCAAGGGATGAAGGTAAAAAAATAACTTTCAAAAAAAGTTCTTAAGTAAAAAAAAAGAATTTATATTACAAAAAATAGCTAAATGTAGCTAGAAGGGAAAAAAAGTTCCCTTGAGCTCTAAATATTTCCAAGATATATCCGTTGCAAGCGAATGTGTGGATTCTGTGTACTTCAAAATCTCTTCGCTCAGCAAGGGCTGAAGAGGAAAAATCAACTAACAAAAAAAAGTTATAAAGTAAACAAAACAGAATTTATATTACCAAAAATAGATAAGTCTAGCTAGAAGGGAAAAGTTCCTTTGAACACTAAATATTTCCAAGAAATATCCGTTGAGCGCGAATGAGCGGATTCTGTGAGGTTCAAAATCTCTTCGCTCAGCAAGGGCTGAAGAGGAAAAACTAACTTACAAAAAAAGTGCTTAGGTGAATATATATATATGTATATAATACAAAAAACAGCTAAATATAGCTAGGAGAAAAAAATTCCACTGAGCACTAAATATTTCCAAAATATATCCATTGTGCGCGAATGTGTGGATTCTATATGGTCAATATCTCTTCGCTCCTTCGCTCAGCAAGGGCTGAAGGTTAAAAAGTAGCTTCCAAAAAAAAATGTTTTAAAGTTAAAAAAAATTATATTACAAAAAAATAGCTAAATGTATCTAGGAGGAAAAAAAGTTCCCTTGAGCTCTAAATATTTCCAAGATATATCCGGTGAGCGCGAATGATCGGATTCTGTGTGGTTCAAAATCTCTTCGCTCAGCAAGGGTTGAAGAGGAAAAACTAACTTACAAAAAAAAGTGCTTAGCTGAAAATATATATATGTATACAATACAAAAAACAGCTAAATATAGCTAGGAGAAAAAAATTCCACTGAGCACTAAATATTTCCAAAATATAATCATTGTGCGCGAATGTGTAGATTCTATATGGTCAATATTTCTTCGCTCCTTCTCTCAGCAAGGGCTGAAGGTAAAAAAATAACTTTCAAAAAAAGTTCTTAAGTAAAAAAAAAGAATTAATACTACAAAAAATAGCTAAATGTAGCTAGGAGAAAAAAAAAGTTCCCTTGAGCTCTGAATTTTTCCAAGATATATCCGTTGCACGCGAATTTGTGGATTCTGTGTGGTTCAAAATCTTTTCGTCCAGTAAGGGCGGAAAAGGAAAAATCAACCAGCAAAAAAAGTTATAAAGTAAACAAAACAGAATTTATATTACCAAAAATAGATAAGTCTAGCTAGAAGGGAAAAGTTCCTTTGAACACTAAATATTTCCAAGATATATCCGTTGAGCGCGAATGAGCGGATTCTGTGTGGTTCAAAATCACTTCATTCAGCAAGGGTTGAAGAGGAAAAACTAACTTACAATAAAAAGTTCTTAAGCGAAAAAAATATATTTAATACAAAAAATTGCTAAATGTAGGTGTGAGAAAAAAATTCCTCTGAGCACTAAATATTTCCAAAATATATCCATTGTGTGCGAATGTGTTTATTCTATATGGTCAATATCTCTTCGCTCCTTCGCTCAGCAAGGCTGAGGTAAAAAAAATAACTTTCAAAAAAAAGTTCTTAAGTTAAAAAAAAAGAGAGAGAATTTATATTACAAAAAATAGCTAAATGTAGCTAGGGGGAAAAAAAGTTCCCTTGAGCTCTGAATTTTTCCAAGATATATCCCTTGCGCGCGAATATGTGGATTCTGTGTGGTTCAATATCTCTTCGCTCAGCAAGGGATGAAGGGGGAAAAAAGAAGATATTGTGTAGACATTCCTTCTCTTTTTTTCGTCACGCATTATTCACTGTGGTAAACAGTCACTATCTCGTAATGGTGCGATGGCGAATCGAGACGAGAAAACCTTGAGCGCACGCCACATATAATAGCCTTCAGTGGAAAAAAAAAAGATATTTAAATGGAAAAATCTTCCGATCTGAAACTATCAGACTTCATACTTAAAGATCCTGACAAAAGAAAGAAAAATATATTGCTTTTCTAAACAATTCCGATGCAGAACGGGCTGTTTTTGTTTATACGTGCAGTTTTTTCCTTCATATTTTAATCGAACTAAGTTTATTCTAGTGAGGCCATCCATGGGTCAGTCAGCGGTTTACTTAATAATTTATTTCATCTGATCTCAGGCAGTAAGAATGAAAAAGAAAAAAAAAAGAAAAAAATCATTTTCGTCTTGAAATAATTATTACTCTTAAAAATGAAAAATCCATCTTGAAAACTGACAACTACTGTTAGATTGATGGAATAATTCTTCCGCATATAAATGTAAGATGTGCAGTATAAAATGGTTGAAAATAAATGCAGTAGCATCAAAAAATAAAACAATAGATAGAACAAACGAAAGCAAGCATATCGGTGTCTAATTTAGTTATAAATTTCTCAGCGAATAAAATACGAATTTTTAAATTACTATAGATGAGGTTTAGAAAAATATCTATTTGGAAAAAATTTATGAAACAAAAAAATGTTTCATTTTCAAACCGTACTATTAAGAAAGTAAGCCTAATTAGGAGTAGCTCGTCTTCCCCGTGATCTGGATGTCTGGATTCGAGTCCCGATTCGGGCATGGTTGTTCTTCTGTGTTCTATCAGTGAGGTGCGTGAATGTGCCCCCCTGTAAAAAGGGGTTGTGCAAGCTAATGTGACGTTTGAAGTAGCTAAGTCGTACTCTTAGCCCTAGTTGGCACTACTGAAAAACAAGATACACTGATTAGGCTTAAATCGCTGACTACCTCAGCAAGCTTTTCCAAGGCAAGTGTATTAGTAACAACAATTACAAACTTAATTAGGTATTAGTAAAGCCGTTTTCTATTAGGAACATTTTGTCAAATCTTTGTTATTTAATTCTCTCCTAATTAGGTAAAAATTTAACACTCATTAATTGTATTTTATACCTATTCAAGTTTTACATCTTAATATGTAATGTAAAATGTAATGTTTTTTTTCTTTTCTTTTTCTGTATTAATATGCTTTTTCTTTAGAAGGTTCTTTATTGTTTGCAAGGGTGTAATGTCATAAAGTGTAGTTTGTTCCTTCGTGCTAAGTGGGATTGCTTTTCGGCGGTGTCATCAAGTTTCCCGAAAGGTCTCCGTCTATGTCGGGCTATCGCGCGGGACTAGGTCGGGGTATCGCATAGTATATTAAAGTTGTATACATTAAAATAAAAGTGCTAAATAAAACGGAATTATCTTGATGACAATGGCTTCATAAAATTTAATACTCTCATATGGTGACCCAATGACTTCTTGGTTACATAAACTTTCTTCATTGCAGATTAACTTTTTAAAATCCTAAGCATGTAGCTATTGTCCACTAAGGTATCCGATTAGGTTGTAAAACTGCTTTTCCAAGAAATATTTGAAATTTTTTAAAAAAATACCTGAAAATAAAGTCCTAACTCCGTAAATTCTAAAACATGTTTGGTTTTAAATGTATATGATAGAACTACAGATACAGTAGTGTCAATAACACACAGAAAATAAAAATAGAATCGGAAACATTACTATGAAAATGAGTGATTTATTTTATTTTTACCATGAAATTCTCCAATATTAAATTCGATATGTTTCCACTAATTCTCTACTAACTCAGCTGTCGTTTCCTTATTTTTATTAATAAAAGTATTTAGTATTTAAAAAAGTATTTTTTTAAAAGTATGAAGGCTACATTGCTTCCAGAGTATTCGGATGAACTAACTTACAAGCACAATATTTAAACCCATTTTCTGAAGAATAGATATTTCACTGCGACTGATTCCCGGAAAACATAACTCAAAATCATTTTTTTTAAGTTCATGAAATTTGGTATGCATGTATCCCAAAACTCTAAGGACATGATCGTGAATTTTAAGACAGCTTCATTTAGACACATTTTACAGACATTTTAAGTCAAAACATACACAAATTTTGACAAAAAAATCATTAACAGCAACTTCAAATGCTCATATTATATTTATTCGTATTTCTATTTTCTGCTGTATAAAGGTGAAATAAAATTATTTCTATTATTTTTTTAATCTGTTTTTTCTAACATTGAAAATTTAACTAAACTGTTATTAAATAAGCAGGGGGTGTAAGCTAGAGGCAAGAATGTATTTTTTTCATATAACAGTGATTTTTCAAGTCTGTTTAAGATATTTGGTAAAATAATAAATGTTTATGCATCATTTTTCCAACCTCGCTGGATACCTTAAATTTTATTTCCTACAATATTTATAACTATTTTTCAAGTGAGTCGAGACACTGTGTCGTTCTTATAAATATCCTTTCTTTTCTGGAGGCTCTGAAATTTGAATACTAATAATACAAGCAACACTTATATTGCCAATGATACAAATATGTTCACGAATTCTTAAAAGCTCAAGGATACCAGCTCTGCAATACGACTCCAGAAGTTCATTGGTGTCATTACGATGAACTTTCAAATGCAATAATACCCTAACAGTATCGACAACTTCTTCAATAACATGAGAGACGTGATTCATTTCTGGCATTACTTCCAGTTCACTTTTTAAAGATTAATTGTCAGTTTTCCTTTTTATTTCTGCGACTTGTGTTTATTTCAGGTTTCTCTATTTGCATTTACTTTAAAATGGGAAAAATTCAAAGCAAGAAGGGAAATAAAACATCATCTAACTTCGAGTCGAAGTCTTTGAATCCAAGTATTATTGTTAATGTTCTGGAGTGTGAAACGTAACAGTATGATAAACCAATGAGAGTGTTGTTTCCTTACTTAAATCGTATGCTTACATAATATGGTGCAATCTGTATTTAGTTCTAGAATGCACTTCGAAGATCTTCTAATTGGCTGCCTCGGATCAAAAATTGATTCAAATCTACAATTAGTTGTTGATGTTATCAAAATCCAAAACAAGTAAGTACCTTATGCCTAAATATCTTGATATAACTGATACTTTGCGGAGGAAGAACTGTTCTGGTGATTAATAAAATGGATATGGTAGAGCTGTCTTACCAAATCCTACAGATAAAACCGATCAACATCACTACTCAAATGCAATTTAGAACAAATGGCTCGTTAAAATTTTAAGATTATACAAAGAGTCTAAACTATCTTTCAATCTTTAAATATAGAGTGAAACCCGAGAAAAATTTACTCAAAAACTTAAAATAAATGTCTTGAACCATCATTTATTCTAAACCCTGAACCATCATATATTCTGAATCCTAAACCCTCATTTATTCTGAACCCTGAACCATAATTTATCCTGAACCCTGCGCCATCATTTATTCTGAAACATGAACCATAATTTATTCTGAACCATATTTGGCTTTAGATTTCGTCCGATACCAATTAAGTTTACCTATTTTGTAAAAGTTGTGTTACAAAGGTTTGTTTGTAAAGGTTTTGTTACCTATTTTGTAAAAATGTTTCGATCGAATATTTTTGTCATTCGGACAACCTTAGATATAATGGCTCACTGTACCACAGATTCATCCGCTGTCGTAATCCTCCGATTTATTAAAAAATCCATGCTGATTAGATAATTGACACCAACTTGTTCAAAAAAGTTCAGTTACCATGATGCCTCCAAAAATTAACTTGTGAAAAAAAAAAATTCGTTTGAAATCAATCCTTATGTGAATTGTTCTATCAATTTTGCCATTCTGAGAGATTCATATGGTAGAAATTCATTCAAATTAAATTTTTTCTTAATTTCAACACTTCTTCTTTCTATACTTCGTAAACGCGAAAGTAAAAAGATGTACGAGAATTCGGTTAAAGTAAGCGTCATGAATTTAAGAGTTTCGGTAAATACGACGGAAAAATGAAAAAGCCCTAATATTTTATTTAGTAATAACGTCATTCAAGAATTTGCTTACATTCATCTCTCAAATATTTTGGATGTTATCTAATCTCTGGTTAAAGTTTTATATATTTTTATTATTATTATTATTACTTTATTTTATTTTACCTTTTTGTAAAGCGAAACATTTATAATTTACTGAAAACATAAAATATAGCACATGTTGTGTAGTAAAATTACAGAATATCTTTTCAAACTGCATTTTTAATATAATATGCTCTTATCTTAGTGTTGTAGAGTAAGATTCAGTCGCCTGGGGTATACCCAAATTCGTCGCCATCTTATTCAGATATTAAAATCCAACAGGCTCCAAAATTCACAAAAATTCTAAAGAACATTTAGGCAAGAATAATTCTTTCTCCTAATAACAAGAATTTACGAAAACTTCAGAACGTAAACTATAAATATTGCTGTTTTAAGTTCATCGTCTATTCTGTTCTAGGAACAATAGACGTTTATTGATGCCGTAAAACATGTAAATGCAACGTTCAAAACTAATAACCAGATAAGAGAGAACAATATTATAAATTGCTACTATCATCCTAAATTATTTAACTACAGAAATTGCAGTTTTATGTTCCGCGTCTATTTTCTACTTGGGACAATAGACGTTTATTGATGCGGCAACATATATAAATCCAAGGAAAAAAGTTAATAACCAGATAAGATAGTACAATATTATACATTACTTTACTATCATCAGAAATTATTAAAGCAGAAAAAAGGAAAACAATAAGATTATAATTAGCCAAATTATCTTAACATTAAACTCACTTCAAACATACTTTTTGTAGTAGATTGATAGTTGAAAATGATTGGGTTAGACATGAAACGTAAGATGAGTACTAAGAAATTTTTAACAAGCATGTAATTTTCAAATGAGTCAATATATTAACATTGAAAATGGCGCAATTACCAACAATAATAATTACAGTACCTCCGAATTGAAATGGAGCTGTGTTATCGCAACTTTGAAGTACCTCTTTTGAATTTTTAAAAAAATTGCACCTTTTTAAGCCTTTCTCAACTAATTTTGTATTTTTTTCTCTCAAAAATCTGAAATAATACTACACGCTCTCAGAATCTCTGTTTGAATTATAATATAACTGGAAAATTGGAACAATTTCTAAAGAATAGAAAGCCGCTTGCTTAAATTATCTTCCAGAATCACTTTTTTAGAGAATTATTTCCTACTTTTATCAGCTGAAAACACTCTTCTATAATAAATGGAACGAAATTTTTACAGTAAAACATTATCGAATATATTGTGTATTTAATTATGCAAAGGACGAATTAAATTTCCGTTCTGCCTATAATTAAATACATACATATATCTTTGCAAAGTTTAGAATAGTTACATTAACGTCCGTTGTAAAGCAACGGTAAAGCCCGTTGTAAAGCAACACGGTTATTTAGGGACAGACTCAGTAACTTTGAACCGCGAAATGGTGACGATAACGACATCTGAGGTAGTACTCCCTTCTTCATACCACACCAGGTGGAGGATGTCTGGCTCAGACATCCTCCAGAGACATGGAGTAAATTTCTAAAGCTTTGAGTTTAGTTTAATTATATTAACATCCCGTTTAAGACCAATACTTCTAAAAGCTTTGAAGAATCAACTATATTAAGCAATGTTTTTAAGCCTAATCATTACAAACAAATCGGTTAACAAAACTAGCGCCACATCTTAGAGGACTGTACACAGGCTTGGAAAAAAAAAGCTGAATTTTACAAAATAATGGAAGTTTTGCCAAGTAAAAACACTTAGAGATGAAATAAGGTCCAAATGAACATTATAATGAATAAATTCATATAAAAAGTGCTTGAGATATTGAAAATACCTCAGAAATATTACATTAAAAATTAATCTATCTCGATAATGATAAGATTCGATTACGAAAATGCTGAAATCCTTG
The DNA here is from genome assembly GCA_026289955.1 of Argiope argentata. NCBI lineage: Eukaryota > Metazoa > Arthropoda > Arachnida > Araneae > Araneidae > Argiope > Argiope argentata. Next base: position 10,750,533 of record JAOUZG010050968.1, on the reverse strand, counting down.
TTTCCGCTTTTATGTATCATGTCTGAACATTGATTTCGTGTTGTTCAAACATTTTTTCTCAGTGCCGTGTGTAAATATGCAAGATATCCAGTCTGCATGCCATTTTCGTCTCCATTGTTCAAAACTACTAGCTTCATTTTAAATTATTTCTAACATAGCCTAAAAATGGTGTGTTAATGTAACAAATGACTCAACGAATTAGTCTTAGACAAAAATATCTATATAAGTTAAAATCTATAAAATTTAGAATAGTTCAAGCTTTCTTTTGAAATGAATTTTCAAAGAAATGAAATCACTACTTTAGTTTTTAGATAAAGATGTAAATATTCTTTTACTTAGAGTAATCATATATAGGTAAATAAATAGCATGGTATGTAAAATACAATTCGTTTGGTTGTTATTATTTGATTTAGGTTGGAGTTGATTTCAAGAATGTTGTGGAAAACAACTAGTGCAATTTAGGTATATATTTAACTTAATGACAGAATTATCCAGAAGAATCTCATGCTTTTAAATAAAAAAAATTATGAGTTAATTTCATTGGCAGAAACTTATTGAGACCTTAAAAAAAGAATGGACGTACTCAGCGAAACATTAAAAAGAGATTAAGACAGATTTCTGAGAAACGTAGGTAACGTTTTATGTATATTGATTATTCTTATTAAATAAGAAAAAACGGCGATAAAAAATCTGCAATATACTAATCAAAACGAATGATAAAATCTATTCAGTAATTTGTCACATTTTCCAATTTAAAGCAGAAGCAGTTTCTGAAGTGTTAATTTTTTCTGTTCCATTTTCATGACCTATTTTTCCTCACACAGAAAAACAAATATTCAAAAATCTACAGTCTGTAATTGCTAATTCTATGTAATGTCATTTTTTATACAGAGATATTAGATCACATTCATATTACTTTTTCCCCCAACAGCACTTTGAGATTAATTCATAAAAACGATGTTTTAAATTTTCTAAAAAAAACACTTATTAACAAATAAGTTTGCGTTTAACACAACATTTTATTTCTATTTCTATTGGTTTTTTTACTGAGTTTTAATAAAGTATTGCTAAGTCAAATGGTTGACGAAATGTTTACAAATTGTTTATTACCGAATTCTTAGAATAAATAAACATTATAATTTGATTAATACTCTCGTTTATTGTATTTTATAAAATGGACACATACCGTTTTTTTTTTAATTTAACACATTGGACCGTTGATATTTTTTTCTTTTTAGAAACAAAAACTGTTCAGAGGATAAACTAATAATTTTCTAAAATGGGTTTTTCTCTTCATTGGTTTGTATTTCAAAATTTAGGATTATATTCTTCTCATCAAGAAAAGGATCGTATTCAATTTGTCCTTCTTTTGTAAGTTTGTTTTAAAAAAATTAATATTTTAAAAACTCTTTTCTAATCCTTTTAAAATAAATTTTCTTGGAAATTTTTTTTCATTTAATATTTTCCCCCGCTATTGGAACGCTATTAAAAATGTAAACTTAAAAGAGATTTTCAAATGACTTTAAAACTTCGAATGAAATTACTTGTACGATTTGGACCAATTCTAGCCTAGGCAAACTGAATTTTTTGTTGGTCTGAACCGAAATGACTTCTCAAGAACGAATTTCGTTCTTTTAAAACCATTTTGGATCAAATCAACTTTTTCCAACACGTCAAAATTGAGAAGAGTTGAGAATTTTTCTTAGTGTTTGCCTAGAAAGTATTTATTAAGTATTTTAAAATATTGAAATAAATTGCTTCCGCTTAGAAAGCTCGAGCATATTTAATCAATTGTTGTAACTTCAAAAGAAATACATTATCGATTTTTTTCTTTGCTATCTAACAGTGGATAGAGGAGAAAGATCATGTAGAATTCGGCATATTGCTAATACAACCAAAAAAGCGCTTTAAAACTCCGGTATTAATCTTATGACAAGCATTTTCAAAGTGTATCCGTGTCGCTTTGCATTTCGATTTATTTAAAAATGAGAATAAAAAGCATATTAAAATACTAATAAGCAATTCTAATAATTTTTATTTTGATTGTTATATATTTCCTCTGTTTTTCAATCTGAGTGGCTTTTATTAAATATGCGCTAGGGGGATATTAGTATAAATTCAAGCCATTATGATGATGAGTATTTCTGATTTTAGTATCTAATTTACAAGCAGTCAAATTAAATTTTTAATAAAATATAGAGTAAAACTAGTAGCTATAAGTAAACCGATAAGAATATTCAGAACTTATCTATAATTCACCGATAGGATAAAAAAAAGAATACTTTTTGATTATTACTTTTAAAATAGAAAGTGATACACTTTTCGTATACCAGATATTTACTGGATGTAATATTTCAAAACACTAACGAGAAAGAATTGTCATTTATTATCCCTTTCCTGAAAAAGGAAGAGTACAGCTAGTTTATCATTGGTTTTTCTTCCCATATAGCACTATGATGAGCTATACTCTTCCTGCGATTAATTACTAGTGAATATGGTAATAAATGATGAATAAATTTTCTAGTGTACTATATCCGACATCACTTTTATTACTTAATATTGATATCATAGATCACTATCCTATACTGTTTACCGTTAGATTGTTTTTGTAAAATTAATGCCAAATTGTTGTTAGTCAGTGGATTGAATTCTTATGCACCTTTAATGGTATATTAAAGAAAAAACATGTAGTAAAATAAACACAACAATGAATAAAAATAGTGCAGACTATGAAGATCAAGATGATAGTGAAGATTCAGAAAAATCAGAAGAAGTATTATCAAGATTTATCTGATACTAATAATGAAAATGAAGTTAATGAAATATTACCAAGAAAAAGAAAACGCATTTAGAGCCTAATAAATGATCTTAGTGATTGATATGGGGTCATCGACACATTTTCAGAAGAACGGATTAGAAAGAAAATAAAATAATGCCTGAAATATTTTTTTTTAATTACGAGAGTGCCTAGCGTAAATGCTAAAACAAGACACTAATCCAAAGTCATTAGAGGTTTTTTTTGAAGTGTTGAATCTGAATTTACGAATTACCATTATATCCATATCAATAACATAATTTTAATTAACAATTTGTAGGAATTCATAAACTAAATTTTTTTTAATAATCATAAAATGTTTATTTCATGCACAATTTTTCATTATTAAATCTTACTGGGAGGTTTAAAGATCCAATGATGTAAAGAAAGGTTTCGGAAAAGAAAATAGAATGAAATTTCCTGCGTGATCACAAGCTGAATTAAAATAACTTCTTATATTAATACTTAAATCAATCACAATACTTAAAGTAACCTTTACACTTAACAGTCATCTGCCAAATATACACACTATCATCTGCCACATATACATTATAATCTGCCAAATATACACTACCATCTGTCACTGAATCATTTGCCTAAAATACAATTGTATTAAATTTCTTCTATTCTTTCTCAAATGTTCATCAAAATCATGCGATGCTGGATTTTTGAACTAGGGCGAAAATTAAATTCATAACCATATTCCATGTTTATTGATAAGTGAAATCGGGCTACTATACATTTCTTTAACAAATTAGTTTTTTAAAGTATCTTTTTCTTCTCGGGTTATTTTCTTTTTGGACCAAATAAATATATAATCAACTATTTTAACTGAAAAATATTTTTTACAAAGTGACAGAACTCAAATTGGATTCAAATGCTTGAAAAAATTAATGCCAGAGGACTTCAGTATTTCATTCAGATACTTCTTAAATATTATTGTTCTTTCTTTCGCTGTATAAAATTTCCTTTTAAAAACATTTATAAATATGAATTATACATCATCTAATACAAAAACCGTGGGAAAAAAGTATATACCATTAACTTTCAACATTTGAAACATTGCAGAAGTTAAACCTAGTTACAATTAATGCAAAACTTGTATTGTCAAATTGTTATGCTATTACAAACATATCAAATTTTCACCAGTTTATCATACATACAACTATACAGTAATTAATTAAATAATTAATACGAGCTAAGAAAACGTTCAGAATATAGATTTCATCGTAACTAAGAATTATATCATAAAATAAGTCTGAAGAAATTAGAGAAATCATTAGAGTTAAGAGAAAAGTAAGTAATACAAAAAAGAAATTTTATAAAATATTATTAATACGTCAAAACATTCTTAAAAAAATAATTTAGTAGATTTCAATTAAATATTTAAATCCTATCAACATATCTGCAATATGTAACAAAATTTTTCCATGACATCTCGTCAATAATATGCATAATGTTTTATTAATATGAATGTTTATTTATGTTCATAGTTTGTGAATAATCATAAATTTTGTTTTTACAAGACAATACTTACTAAGAAAGTTTATTAATAGAACATTAAGAAGTTATACTGCCAAAAATATGCATGATATCAAATAAGAAAAATGTGCTCTTTATTAAAAAACATTAGGAATTACATTTACTTTTCTGTTCATTATACTATTTTTGAAGAAAAAAAAACACTTTTTATTGCCCTTTAACTGAAGTAATTAAAAGCGCAAAAATTTTTGACAAAAAAATGATAACAAACATGGATTTTATTTTATTTAGTTTTAAACCAGGCATTTGGAAATTAAATTTTCATATTCATACGCATGATTCAAATCGCAAAACTTCTCAGAAAAATTTTACTTTGAGATCTAATTAATGAAAAAAGACGTAAGCTTTCAAAAAACTATTCTAAATAAAAAATACTGCTCCTTACGTTTTTTAATTTCATTTTCTTTACCATTATTTGAAAAATTAAAATAAAGAAATGGAACATTTTTATTATAATTAAAATAAATAATTAAAACAAAAAATATATCCTTTATACAGACATTTATACATTATTATAAATAGAAACAGACAACCAACATAAAATTTCTTTTTAATTGAGATCCTTCTTAAATCGTAAACTCAAAGTGGAATTACATTACATATATCAAATCCACTTGAAATACTCAGATTAATTCCAGATCATAAATGTCAAATGGAAAACACTTTTTTACTCTATTAGCTGTTACTCTGTTACTCTCCTGAAATAATAAATCGTGAAAACGATATCGAATTTGTAACATAAACTAAAATGATCTGCAAGGCTAATGACGGGATTAACAAAAATAAACCTGGCGTCGTTTCGTTGCAAAACATCACTACCCTTCTACTGTTTGCATTTAAATGCCTAATTGTGACACTTGATTCAGGGCTAAATACAATTTCCCAAAGCCCAAGAGCAGCCTCGTGAAAGATTCTCGATTGCTTCTTAGTGTTTATACCCACTTGGCAATAGTTTATCACTTCTGTCTCTGATTTATTAGGCGGGTAAAGCAGCTGTTTTGAAGTCGTTGCATTAAATATTGTAATCATGGAAATTTTTTTTATTTATCTCTCTGTTTGTTATCTAAATCGTAGGGGGGGGGGTCATTTCCTTGGCAACGATTCCACTAATGAATAGCGTCAATTTCCACGTATCCATTTTTTTTAATTTTACATCTAAATTAAAAAGAATTAAGAAAATAATCTTCACTCGGGTCTCTTTAAAAAGATATTCTGAATTATTATTTTGAGTCTACTTTATTTAAATTTTCCCCTAAATTAATGCTTCATTTGTTCAAAAAAATTTCAAGTTTGGATTTTAGACAAGATTTTTCACAACTGCTAAGGAATCGCGAAAGTAAAAAAACTATACATTCTCTATGTAAATGGCTATCGAAGTTATTCTGTTATTGTATATTTTAGTTATTAACAAAAGATATTTTCTTTTACCTGTTTCTATTATCTTAATTTTTTTAAATTCTTCTCCATTTTTATTCTCACAACAAAATATTTTTTGATAGTATATCACACTAGTAGAAGTGTCAGTTTTGGATTAGGGAATTTCGCTCAACATCGAACTGTATAAAACAATCCAGTAGGAATTAAAATAAAATATAATCATGTTAATTAAAAATATTAAATAAATCATTTACTTTAAAGCTGGCCACCAATATTTAAGACCACAAATCTCAGTCTTAAGCAGAAACACTATTTTAACTTGGTTCTATTACGTTCCTAAATAATAAATGAGTCAGGCTAGCATCGGCATTGCCAAAATATTTTTAAGGCTCAAATTAAAGAGAAAATAATAATTAGAGAATACAGGATTTAGAAGAAAAATTCTTTGCAGTTAAAACGAAATTCATCATGGCCACAAATTTGAAGTTGTGAATTGTTTTCGTTATTTCACTCCTTTTCACAAAGTTGTTTCGTTCACCCACTCTTTTTGGAAAAGAATAAGTAAACTGAAGCGTGTTTAGTCATTCAATTTTCTACTTTTCTTAAACATTCCGCCAGTTTCAAGAATCAGTCAAAGGAAACAGAGTGTTTACTTTAAAATAATAATAATAATAAAAAAATCTCGCTATCTTCAAAACTTTAGGAGGATTTTTCTTCTAACTGCTAGCCTAACTCTTCTTACTTGGTGTAAATACAACCATATGCCCTTTGTTTTTTTAGTGTTCGAAAGCAGGCTGTTTTCGTAGAATGAATTTTTATCTATTTCATGAGGCTTAAAAATACATACATTCTTTCAAAACAAAATTAAGGAGAAAAAACTCCACGAATAAATTTCGAGTTGGAAATTATATAAAAATTTTCGAACACTGAAAAATCTTCTTCTAATTTCTGACAATCAATATTTAAAGAAAAGTTGTGTACTGAAATAAAAACTGCGAAATGTTGAAGTAATATTTCTTTTTTATCCAAGATATAATGATCTACTGAATATTATAAAGATAATGGATAGGAAAAATGAGCGATGATGTTGTTGTGTAACCCAAATCTCTAAGAAAAAAGAAATTAAAATTAGATATCAAAGATAAACGTATTTATAGTTTTAAACTATCCCGGTAGAAACGCAGAATGTCACATTTCAACTTATAAGAGTGATTTTCACTTTTAGGAAATACAAAGACTTTTCTTTTCTTCTTTAGGATGTTTAATATAGCGTAATACAATAAAAATAACAGGTATTCAGGTTTTATCCAAGTTTTAAGTGCATTACTTCGACGTCAGTTATTGTCGAAGGTGGAATTTCAAATAATTAACATTGAAATACTTATATGTGCAATTTCATGATTTTATTTTGTGCAAACATAATATTTTATATTGGTTTCGATGGCGAATAAATTTAACCCACTTAAATGCGTTTTATTTCGTTTTTGTAAGTAGGATGTATTTTTAATTTTGTTATTTCGTTGTCCTAACTAGACCTCACACCACAGACGGTCAATCACTGATTGCTGAATTAAAGAAGTGTGTTATACTTCTTATCAGTAATTACACTACCTTCCTTCAAAACTCATGTAATTTATTTTATTGACAAGGATACGTTAAATTTTTAGATAAAAATATCATAAAGGCTCTTTGGCAATTTAATATTTATTTCTCAGTACTCAGTACTCAGTATCAAAACGCCGAGTGAAAATTCCTGTGAGGAATTGCGATTGTAAATTTGAATAAGACTACATCGCAATTTTTTCCCACTTAGTTTGATAATAATAGTTGGAACTACTGTTGTACCATCTTTAAAACGTAATACATAACAAAGCTATATAAGTTTTAATTTCAATAATTATATTCAAAAATATTTTTTCAAGCATTTTAGGAATTTAAAATACTTTTTGCCGAAAAATAAGGCAAAATCAGGATAATTTATTCTCTACAAAAGTTAACAGTTGATACGTTAAGTATTTGGTTATGGTATTTCTATTTAGTACAAATATTCATTATATTATTTCAGTGTTGGAACCTTTACATCTCAATACAAAGCAATTCTAACCCTATCTGAAAATTTGGTACATCAGGGGCAAATCCATAATAAATTCAGTAATAAATTTTCGTCATTCCATAATAAATTTCTTTAACAGCTAATCAATCATCAAATTTTGGAGAGGCACCATAGAACAGCCATTTTTCGAGATATTTATCCTATTTCTGGTGATTAATTATGATTTAGACTAGAACATTTCCATTTCAACAATAACTGAGAAAATGCATTCTGATAGCGATTGAATATGCATACACAAAATTCATAACTAAAACATCTGCTTCTCTATTTGCTTGCAAACGATATTGCGATAAATATACACAACATTCTCCCCAAAAAAATTTCTTAGCGATTTCATTAAATTTGTTTTCTTACATTCTTAATGTTTTTTTTTAATTTGCGATAATTTTGAAAATTTCGTATATTTTTAATCTGAATTTTTAAATGTGAATTTCTTGCAGCCAGAATCTGCTAATAAAAGCATTTCTGATTTTAAAATATATATGCCGAAAGTTCTATTTTTTATACCATCTAAAATATTAAATTTTTAATCTGTTATGTTCAAACATATGAAACTGCACAATATATTCTCTTAAATTTCATCTTCTAGTAATTCTATTTCCAAAATAAAACTTCAACGTACTGATAATACAGATTTTGCCAAAATTGTATCTTAGCTCAATCAAAAATTATAAATATAAAAAGGAAATTTAAAATTTAAGAAGCAACAAAAATGATTTCCAATATTTATATAACATGAAATTCTAGTACAATTTATCTCGTTAATTAATGAAACACTAATTTAAAAATTTCTTAAAATTAAATGGAAAGAATACAGCTTCATTAGTTTAATATCATATAAATGATAATAAAGTATATGAAATCATGGTAGGAAATTACAAATTGCATTAGCAAAGAGGTATTTCTAATGGAAATTTCCAAAATATAATTTATGCAAGTTAAAATTCGATTAGTATTTAAATGGTCCAAATTTTTAAAATATAGCTCCAAAGTCCTCTTTATCACTCTTTAAAGTATGTGAGCTAAAACTGTAAGTTATGTATCTCCTTTCTAAAAAGAGAGTATATTTTCACTTATATGCTGTCATTGGAAATACAGTGTCACTTATTCACTGTTTTATGGAAAATATAGCGTCATTTTTATTTACTATCTTATATGTCTGAAAGGACAATAATCCGTTTATTATCCTTAATCATTAGAAAAGACCACTTTAAAAACTGTTATGAATTTCATATGCTTCATAATATGAAGTTATTAAAAAGAATATAAAAAGAACATAATGTAAAGGATTGGGATGTTTCGTAAAGTAAAAACATCCGAATTTCCTAGCTTTATAAATTTGTTAAATCAGGGAATATAATTTACGAAAAAATCATGAAATGTCAATAGCTTCCATACAATCTTTTAAAAAGTAATTAAAATCAACCAGCATAATAATAAATAAACATTTTTTCGAAGAATTTTTTAAATTAAATTAAATTAGGAATGTACAAATTAAGTTAGGCTATACATTTTTTTTCACACAGCAGAAATATTTTTACTACAACATTTACAAGTATAATACATCTATGAAACCTATTATTATATATTTCTGAGAAATAATAGACAGACGTTATTCAGGCTTAGAACAAATAAAACTAAACTTTATCAAATAATGAATTGCGCCAAATGTAAACACTGAGGAATAAAATAATAAATTAACCGAACAGAGAAAGGAATAAATTTATACAAAAGTGCCTGAAATATTAAAAATATTGCAATAAAGTTATTCAAAAATGTCAACGAAAATGATAAAATCCTGGTTGCCGTGGAAATGTGTAATATATTTTAAAAGATGCTATAACTAATAGAAAATATTTCTTTTTTCATATTTTCAGATTATATGATATTCAATATTATGAAATTTTATAAATATTTTGAGGAGATTTTACTTAGAATTATTTTTTATGTAATATATAATCATTATGAACTTGCAGATTATCGTCTGAGCACTCGGAGTCGCTATTAAAAAGTAAATATAAAAAAACTAGTATTTTATATTGTATCAATGAAAACATATTCTTTCTACATATATAATTACAACAGCTGTAATTTTGGTAACTCAAAGTTTGACAGTTTCATTTTTGTTATTTATCTTTCCGGTTCTCTTAAAATATGTTGCCCTTTTTTATTCCTTAAGTTTTGAGACTTTCAGGTGCCTGAAGTTTTATTTTTTTTATTCACATGAATCCAAACACGCTTTTTACCAAAACTTAATACCGTTTTAAGTAATTACTGATATAAATTTTTCAGTTGAAATATATTGCTTCTGAAAAAATTATGTTATCTATTTCATTTAAAATTTAATCTTTCCTGTTCCTTAATACAATCTTAAAATATACTTAACAAGTTGATTTCTACAAGATACAATTTCACCAAAAATACCATCTATAATGAAAAAAGCTTGCAACTACACCTATTTGTTAAAAAAAAAACTAAAATTTTCTTTAAAAAATTATCTTTTTTCTCTCATAACAATTTTTAATGAGACTAAACAGTAAAGAACAGATCCACTTTTAAATAGAATTTTTGAAAAAGCGCTCCAAAGTAGTAAATTTAATTTTTCTCATTTCTTATTTTATTAATTTTTTAGAAATAAATTAATATTATAGAACAAGCTTAGCAAAACCATTATTAAAGAATCTTTAAATGGAACTGGTCATAAAACAATCACGCGAATGAAAACAGAACCCAGTCAATTTAACAAGCTCTCGTTAAGAATTCCCTAAGGTCTGATTAAGCTAAAAGTAAGTTCATTGTCTGTATCAGAGACGGCTATTTCATTTCTTTCATGTCACAAATTCACAAGAATAAAAGAAAACTTCGCGGTTTATTATGACTCAGCAAATTGCTCCTACTTCCGTAATAATCTAGTTGGTTATGAGAAAGTAATTTGCTTATTCAATCTCAATGTAAACAGCGGATCCCAATCAAATCATATCTTCTGCGATTCTAATTGTATTTCAAATAGCGTATAAACAGTTCATTGCAATATGAAAGCTCGTTATAAGTAGTTAATGTGTATAACTTTAAAATCGTAATTAAAGCTACAAATTATTTTCTTCCTCGTTAAGCGAAGAAAAGAAAATGGTTTTCTTTTCTAAGAGATAAAAGCCCTCGTTAAACTACTAAAACGATCTCAGCTGCACTTAGTGCTGTACGTGTAATTTTTTAAAATATATTATTCTGAACCCTTAAAGATAAAAACTCAAATGCAAAATAGAAAAAAAAAGGAGAGGCGTTGTCTCATTATTCCAGAAAATTTTGATCACTAATAGGTGTATTATGATCCTCTCTCTGCATTAAGAATCAGGAAATTTTGTTGACGGCAAGAACAATATAAGATAAAAATGAACGAAATATTCACTACCATCAATTGTTTTACAACCTATAATGTACTATCTTCTAAGGCAACTCAAAACAACATTTACGATGGCTCTAAATATTATGTTGAAATAGAAAATTTGGATGTAACGGCAAGAGATTTATTGCAATTCTACATATTTAAATATAACGTGAGATTGTAAATTCAACCTACAATTCTGAAATGCAATCAATGTTATGGCATGCTTGAAAAATCTTTATAAAATATTTACAGTGTATTTCCTAAAGCGTAAAATGAATGACATATTTAATCAATCATAGCAAATCCGTTTATTAAAAATAATTCAGCGTCATGTATGCGATAATATCCCTTAGTAATAATCATTCTGGTTAATCAGTATATTTCCTAAGGCGTAAAATGAATGACATATTTAATCAAACACAGCAAATATTGGAAAAAATATTTTCTAAGTGACATACATTTCTAAAAGTAATCAAAATCTTAAAATTCTTTTTAAAATTTTTTAAAAAATTTATCCATTAAATATATACCTGTATTGCCCTAAGATATTTCTAAATGAGTCATATTTTATTACAAATAATTCGACGTCATCTATGTGATGACATCAAAAGGAATAATAATTCTGGCGAATCAGTTACTTTCTTTTCCAATGATAATTACAGTTACGTCTAAAGGCGATCCCAACAATGGCGTTTTCGAAATGTTATTTGCCGAATTTTATTCAGCTCTGGTTTTTACTTCCTTCTTACTTTAATTTATTCTTACGAAACATCAAATGCGAAAATAATTTTATTGCTCTGTTTAGATCTTAGAATCTCTCAAGGCATATTCAGATTTCATATTTTTAAAAGTTAGGCAATTTGAATCTAGTAAAAAAAATATCTATAAAATTAAATTTCTAGCATGCAAAGTAAGTTATAGAAATGGTGTAAGAAATATTTGAGTTACAGAGTCCAAAAGAATTTTTAATTTAGAAGCTAAATAATTTGTCTCCTAAAAAAGCAACACTTCTGGAGATTTTAGAGAACGTATAAAGTATGTTTCCAACTATTAAAATTATTATTTGAGAATTAAATTAGAATGTTCCTGTCAAAGCTAGTATTTGGTTAATTAAATTGACTATTCATGTTTAAAAGCAGTATTGAGTGTCTGCTTGGCAACACTTATGCCTTTATTGGTATATCTTAAGGAAACTAATTCAAGAAATAAGCTTTATAAATCAATCATGTTTTCACACACAAAAAAAAAATTCCGAGGTTATAATTTGATTTTATGATATATCCATACTTTAATGTTTTTATCAATATATTTTAACAATTATTAAGGAAAACCATAATTAAATGCGCTTTAATAAAAATTCACACTCATTTTTAAGTATTATTTCAGATATATTTCACTTTCTATTTGCTATTCTTGAATAATTTCGATCTAATAGTAAATGATCATTTGAAATGCAAAAAATAATTTTAAAAAAGAGAAATCTAGTGATAATTTTCTTTCCGGCAATGATTTATTTCTATAGAAATTTTTTGAGAAGCAAACTAACTAGTTAGATGAAGTTCATGTCGATTTCAATTTCATTAATAAATAAATGAACGATATCTTCAATAAATATGTAATAAAAACATTATTTTATTTTTGATAACATTATTTTCTGTCTTTGAAGGGTTTTGCCAATTCTTTGCTATATTCTTCCTCAGAGTTCATATCTCCTATAAAATTTCTTAGAATAACAGGGTACTTCGTCAAACGTCTGCAGGAAATGGGTCCGATTTTTTGTCTTAACATCACAATGTCGGGAAATCTTAAGTTATGAATTTTAACGCTTGATGAATTCCTGATTGATGAATTTTTTAAAATAATAATAATTAAACATTTCTACAGATATTGAATTTGTATTAAATTAAAAATATTATTATTAAATTATTTTGCTAGTTAAATTTACGTGTGATAATTTTTTGGATAATTTATTAAATTAATTGGTGCGATTTTAATTGCAATTTTTCATATTAGTAAAGCTACGTTTTGGAAGCTACTGTAAAGGCATCTATCTTTTGCACCTATATTTATAACGTCCTAAGTACGTCAACAATCTACAGTACTCTAACCTTTGCAGAAACTAAACGACAATACAGGCACTTATCATCATGAATATAGCTTAAACAGATTCTTTCATACAGAAATTGATAAAACTTTAGTTGCAACAATTGAAGACCATAAAATAAAATAAAATATGAACAAGTATATATGTAACGCCTAGTTCTACATTTCAAAATCTTCCATATAGCTAGGATTTTCTTGAACTTTCCAAATTTTATTCTTAATTATCATGCTTGTAAATAGAAATTTCCCGTTCATAATTAGTATACCTCACTCCTATTTTTAACTCGCTTTATGTTTACAAAGATGATATTTTGTAAAAGATTTTTTTCCCGAGATTCTTGAAACGTTAAAGCTTTCATATATTCTAAACATGTTCTTAATGGCAATACCTTACTTTAATACTTACTGAGCTTATCTATGTATTTAGTGATAAATATATTTGCGTGTACATGATGTCATTTAGTAGAGATTTTGGGAAAAATTGGTTATAAAATATTGTAATATTTATAATAATTCATTAAAATTTTAAAAAGTAGAAAATGTTTTAATTGTGCCTTAAAATTCATTAAAAATGTGTTTTTAAAACAATCATTTAAATTAAATCTGTGATGAAATGTAAAAATAATTGAACTTCCAATGTAAAACGCTTATTTTTATATAAAGTAATTAAAACGATATCGAATTTATTATATATAATAACCTCTAATTAAAATAAATTTGAAATTTTCAAAAACTAATTTAATGCCTCACCTTAAATTAAATGTTGAAAATTTAAATTCAATACATGTGCTAATTAAATACTAAATTAAGTTTTTCACTTCTAAAAAATTAAATATAAAAAAGAAATATCGATCTCTGTTGTTCCTTAAAATGAAGTTTCATTTCCACTTTAAATAACAAAATGACGAACTAAATGATTTTGAGTTTGAAGTAATTCTATGCTGACTTATTTTCACGTTGTATATGATGTTCTAATCCCAAATTTTAAGACTATAGATAAGACAGAAATAAATAATTAGATTTTAAATAGGTGTTTCCACTGTGACATACAATTACTCTGTCTATGAATTTAAATTTATATTAGATTATTTGTATACTAAATGCTAGGATCAAAAATCTTATAAATTAAGGCTTAAGTTTTTTCCATTTGGTTCCTGTTTTAAAATGGGAAACATTTTCGCTATTCTACCTTGGTTGACATATTTTTCTACCACAACAAACAGAAAAACCAATGCGAAATTTAAACAAAAATTAACAAGTGTGAAATGTTGAATTCAATTTAAAATAACAACTTACAGTGAAATGTTTTGAATCAAAATAATTTTCTGAACTTTCTCAATTTCTAAATACTAAAAAATCCGAAGTAAGACATCGATTTAAAAATTTTGATGACCCTACTTTAATACTTCGGATTAATAAGAAGTAATATAATCAATATATTATAGAAAAAGATAATACAAAAAATTATACAAAACAAAAAACCATATCAAAAAGAATCCGCAAAAAGATTAAGATTTCGGATTATTTTCAGCAAAGGATTTTTCACAGCTGGTATTACAAACGGATATTATATCAGGCATATCTTTGATACATAATCAATGAAACAGGATGTTTTTAATATTAGAAAAATATTTTAGTTTTCTGAAAACATCATAAAACTAAAATAAATTTTACTAGCACAGATCGATCAAAAATCTAAAACAGTCTATCAAAAAGAAAAATTTCTCATGGTGCATTGCGGCACATCAGATGCTTAGAATTTTCTTGCTTTATTTATATGGATTCATTTACAGATTTGAGTATCATAATTTTATTTATTAAAATACATGCTGTTGATATTATTATAATTACATCCTTTTTTCCCTTCGTTAAGAAAAATTCACTCCAATTTGAAAGCATACAGAATATTGAATTGAGGAAACTTTTCGAACAGACTAAACCAAGCCATTAAAAAATTTTGCATAAAAAATTTCTAGCACTTCATTAATGTAACAATAGATAATTGTCTCGACAAGAACTGAATATTTGAAACAGATTTCCGACTCATTAATTACCAACTCATCTTAATCCTATTTTAACAAATATCTCTTCTTTATTATCATTTTGATAACGTTTAGAAAAAACGTTTTTAAAAAGCTTTCCATCTCAATTCAAATAATCAGAAATAAATTTTTAAAAAATATAAAAATTTAAAATATCTTCACAGGAAATTCAAAAATCTAATATAACATGTTTTGATTATTGGGATTCGTACACAAGCAATTCTTTTTGCTTTCCGTTTTGAAGATTGTCTCAATATATATACATATACATAACGCTAACGTTGGTGGCATAGAAACAAACCACTCTTACTATTCATAACCGTGCGGCAGAAGTCAAATGTAAACAAACCATCATACGAATTTCAAACAGCTTCATCGAATGTTTTTACAGCTGCACTGCATCCAACATATCAATTAGAGCTACAAATACTGAAGAGGATTCGCAGAGTCACCAAAATGGTTATTTCGTCAAAAGAATAAAGACATGAAAGAAATCGAAAAGCAGTCTTCAGATAGAAAGTTTAATCGCATGCAAAATAGGCTTAACTATCGCCAGTTAGGTAATCACTATAACTTACTTTCCTACGGAAATTGTAGTTTATATCATTCAAAATTAATATCTTGCAAAAAAATGTATTATTATTTAAGATTCAAAATTTACCTGTCTAGTCATATCATTTCTATTTTACTATAATTTTTTTCTTAATTTTAATAATATTTTTTAATTCAATTCGGTACATTATCTGCAATAATGTTTTTAAATGTTTTGCGAGCACTTGAATTTATCAATCAAAACATTCAGTCACGTGCTTTTGCAAATCATTAACTCTGTAGTAGGATTTCCATTTTCTATTTTATTTTGTAATATGTACAATTTTTAATTTGCAGTAAACTAATTCAATTGAATTCATTTTTAGACCTATCGAATAACAAAGAGAAAAAATTAATGCAATCCATATTAATCATTAATTAGCCAACAAAATAATAATCCGGAAGAAAAAAACTGGTCGTCAAAAGCGGCTATTAAAAAGTCATTTCGTTAATTATATTGAATTCTTTTCCATTGAATTTAGTAAAATTAAAATTCAATGCCTTTAACTTACCATTATTCAAAAAATATAAAATTTGGATTATTTAAGAGACACTCGTTTGAAATTCATGTTCGTAAATTACATAAAATTAAATTCTACAACTACGAATTCAAACATAATACTCCCAATGGAAAATCATTCGTTTTTAATTACCACAGATCTCCTAGTCTACAATCAGATAATTTAAATTAAATTTAATTAAATATTATATAATTAAATTAAATTATCTGAGAAGTGACAATATTGTCTAATCAGATACAGCAAAATTGTAGTCATTCACGTTGTTAAAAAAAAACTTTATTAAAAATTTTTTTAAACTGACCATTTTCTTTAATAAAGGAATAAATTAACTTTTTAATAACGGAATCTATTTTTATATTTAGTCATGATAATATGTGCTTACCACTAATTGCAAATAAAAATTGTTCAAAAAATATTTTTATGTTAACTTGTGTCCATTTTCGTTCATTTTGAGGATTGCATGTGTTCCAGCGCCATTAATTCCAGATGTACAAAATTTGATGTACTCTTAAGAGTTTCTGGAAGTAAATTACTAAGATGCTAACTTTGGTAACAAATACTTTTAAATACATGGAATAATTTGTTTTATAAATAAATGAAATTGAAAACGTATTACAATAAGTTGCGTTGATTGTTACCATAGATAAACGCTCTCAGTTTAAAAACATAAGATAAAAAATGACTCATAAGAAATGTAAACGTGCAAACAATAAAAGTTAAACTTGGAATTATTACTAATTAATAAAATTCTTGTAATGAATGTCACAAATATGGGAAATATTAACAAAAAAATTATTTTTTCTTCAACTGAGATATTTCAAATTTTAAAGATAAACAGAATGAAATTCTTCGGCCATATATATATATTTAGATGTTATTCGGCAGTAAATTAAAATTTGTTATACACAAAAACACATTAAAACTTCTTTTAATTTAGTGGTGTCTAAATAATAAACGAACTCGTTTGTATCATCCTTTTATCCATAAAATTACATGCATAACGACTTAGTGTGTAATTTCATGTCTGCTGAAAAAAGAACTATCATAACAATTACAACCAGAACGAAAAGTCGCATAAACAACCTTGATGTAGGAGAATGACTTCGGCCCACCCATGAATCTAAAACTAAATCTAATGTAAACTTTTTTCCCCGTCCTCTTACTTGAGGTGAAATTCACACATTAGGAAAAGGATCTCCAATCTGTATTCCCCAAAAGATCCACTCCGATCTTTGTAATACAATGATAAATGCAGCAGTTCTATTTAAATATCACCAGTAAAAAAGATTTTTTCGTGTTATCCTTACGAAGATATAATGATACTTTGTTTTTAATGTTCCTTTTTCAAATATTATCTATTTTCACTTTTTTTATTTGTTAATAACAAATCCATTGTTTCATTTAATGGGGGAAAACAATCAAAATTCCAAAAAATATACATGAGTCTTTCTGTTTCTCACGATATTAGGACACATTTTCTTCTTTCTTCAATTTTCTGTTTTCCAGACCGTTGCTTGGCGTAGATCCATAACGCTAAATTAATGAAACAAATTAATTCAACTCTCAAACCCTTATTACCGGATTTACTTTTTAAAATATATATTTAAAGAATAATTCTTCACATGTCGAAGCTATAATAATCTATATTATTTCAAATTTTCAGTATGTTATTATGATATATATATATTTATGGTTATTTTGTTAAAAGCCGCATTTGAGATTTTTTTTAAGAAAAAAAACAAAGATATACTGCTGAAAGAATGTAGTCAACTCCAAATAAATGGCACAACAAAACTAATATTTTAGAAATGTAAACATGGATTTGCATTAATCGAATGAAAATTATATGCATAGATTATATTTAACTCATTTTTATTTCCATTTTCTTCTTCTAAATTTCATTTTTAAAAACAATCAATATTTATCTTGACAACATCTCCGAAGCTTTACTTGTCATATAAAAGAAGAATTAGACATATGTTTGAAAAAACAAATTACACTACGTGATTTTCTTATGAATACGATGGTGTATCAAACAGAAGAGCTATAATATTCTTTTAATCCACTTCTGAAATTTTTAAATCCAATTTCTTAAAAACTTTTGTGAATTATGCATCAGCCAGAATGTCGTTTTTCCATTCCACGAACATAGATGTTTTCAATGAATAAAGTTTTTTTTAATTCCTACTATTAGTTCGCACTTATATCTTGTTCAAATTTTCAATCGTTAATAAAATTCTTTTTATTCATCCACACAACTTCAAATACAGTTTTTTAAACTTGTAGTGGATGACACTTGATGTTAACAAAGGTTTTTTTTTCAAATATAAATTCAAATTAAATTAAATTAATTGTTAATACTTTAAATTGACTTTTAGCAGTTTGTAATGAAAATCGAAAACAACACACAGTAGCACAGTCGGTAAAATACAAGGATTTCAGTGTTTTCACGTGAAGATGAAGAACGTGAATTCAATTCTTGCGAAAAATCAATAATTTTTTTCATAAATAATTCGTATTAATTGTAATTATTGAAATAAAAATTACCTAAAATAAAATTTTCCTTTGTTCAGCTATGTAGGAATTGGCTTCCTGTTTTTTATATTACTTGTTTATTATTCTTTTCCGGTATAATAAAGCTTCAATAAGCGATTTTTGTCGAATTCAGCAGTGGAGGTGAGAGCTGTGAGTTCATTATGTAATATTGAACGCTTAATTTAAGACAATTAGAACACACGAAATGTATGAAGATTTACACAGGGATGCATGAATTTAAATTGAAATCTATAATGTGGCTACAAACTAGACTTTCCATACTTCTAAATTTCTTTAGCTTAACATAGAATCGGCATTTGAAACATGGCATTATTTCTGAACTGAAGATGTTTCCTTGGTTCAGCCAGATGGAAGTGTACCGATGTAGAAAAAACTGTGGCAAGATGATGATGTTGGCCATTTTTAATAAATTCAGTTTTGCATGTAAATTGTTTTTCTTTGCGTATATAATTATAATGGCTTTTCTTGAATATTGAACTAGTTGGATAAATTTTCCTTTTAATTTAATGAAAATTATTTTTCTATTTTATAAAGATAATACAGAAGTGCCATCTTGCTTCATTATCGGGCAAGAAGATTTTAGGCTTGAAGTAAGACAACTATTTGTTTTTTTTTAATTGAACACATTTTTTAATATTATATCTTTTTGAATATTGTATACTTTTTCTTAATGTTTTTATAATTACAGTTCTTGGTAAATTAATGCAACTTAAAATAGGTTTGTTTGTTTTTAATCCCTCCTCCAAATTTGGAACATGCTTCCTGCCATCTTCTGTAGTTTCTGCAAAATTCTATACTAGTTTGCTGACTGAGTTCAAAATAGATATCACAAAATGCAAGAACTTCTTCTTTTATATTCTGTTTCTTAGCTCTGTTTTCTTAAAAGTTCTTGTTGTGCCTTAGGTATTTCCTTCTGAACTAATCTTTTAACGGTTAGATTGTTAAAATAATCTCTGTAGGTCTATGTGTCACTTAGTGTAGAATGAAACAATTTGTAAATCATGTTGATCAAGAAAATCACACAAAATAAGAAACCACAAAAAAATAAATGCCAAGCAGAAAAAAGTATAAAGCATCTAACGCAAGATGAAGAGGTCGTCAACTTATCCTAGTCATTTTATCCGATTAGAAACGTTAAAAGTCTTCAATTTCTTTGGTTGGATTAACAAGTAATAAGATATAAATAAGAAAAGTATATCGTCCTAGTTGTCATTATAATAAAGAATAACCAAATATCTTCTATATTTAAAAATGAGATATCATGTTGGGATCTTGAAAATTAGAGCTATTTGAACAAAATATACAAACAAAACCTAAATCGTAGCAGTTGTTCCCATTTGCATCAGAACGTAAGTTCAGTCATTATTTATGTTGCCATGGTCTCCCTTACCTGGTCTAGCATGAGACAAGCAGAAAAATACGAGTTTTTTTTTTCACTATAAAAAATATTAAAAAATACGGATACTTTTACCACAGTTACTTTATTTAACATCTTTATCTCAATCGCATCTGAATTTTGCTAATTAATAAGAAAATAATTGAGTGGTCATAAAAATATAATAAATCCTTGATATCATCTATCTGCTAGGTCTGGTGTGTATTTTGCAATTTATCAGGTGAAAATCCGAAGTTCTGAGTCAATAACATATTTCGAGTTTAAAAAAAAAACTTTTATAATACGAAAATTCCAGGATTTCATACAATTATGCATATATTTTATTGATATAAAATAAAGTTTTTCTCAAGGTATTGAAAATTTCAACATTCACTCATCCTTTTGAGGGCCAGTAATTAAGATTCTTAGGAATAAAAAAACTTGGAACAATGCTTATTTCATAACTTATAAGGAAAACACAGATGAGCACTGGTAATTACCAAACAATCTTATTTTTCCCTTGCATATCATACAGTGAATTACGAAATAATTTCTTCAGTAATGGAAAGATTAAGAAATTCAATGATGAAAGATATCACAATAATGTCCTGAATTCCATCGCATTTACGACACATGTACTGGAATTAATGACGACTTATCTTAATTTTGTAAAAAATTACTATTATTCTCGAAATGTTGTTTTTTCCAGAAATTTTGAATTAAACTTTATTCTATTAGTTCGGGGAATACCAAGCAACAGTTCGTTTGACAAAATTTCATTGTTAAATATATAGTTATAAACGTCCCCATAAAATCATTATTATGGCAGAAGTATTTTGATTATAAAGCTGGGAATCATCTAGTTATGCTCGTTCGACATCCATTTATATATTTCTGCCAATAAATAAGCAACTCATTATTCATTACTAAAAATAAATTATTTCAAATTGCATGGAAAGCCAAATTAATTTTTCACCGCTTACTAGAAACTAGATCATCAATTTTTAAAATTAATTTCTTTAATAATAGAAAGATATCTATGTAAAAATTAGAAAGCAAAAATATATATAATTCTAAGGTGCTTAAAAATCAAAACTGAATTTGCTTAGTTTTTCCTGTTTTAATAAGTTGCATTTATCCAAATCGATCGACAATAGTTAAATTAAAATAATGGCCCAAGGCGACAGGTAATTAATAAAGCAATTAATAAAATTACTTTAGTTTTATCAAACATATTTGATGAATATATCTTATCGCGAAAAGGAACCACATCATTCTTATCAAGTTATTTTAAATTATACTTAAACAATAATAATAGAGTATTCCGAGTGGTTAAGTTATATTTTACACAATGAATTAGTAAATGCTTCGTTCATTCGTAAATTTCATTCTGTAAACTAAAACGTACACATCTCTTTTTTTTTCTTTCCATCTAGATTTTTATATGAATAATTTTTCAACATTTTCCTTTTTCAAACTTTTAAGACCGAAACTACTTAATTTACTCTCATTTTTTTTACGAATCGAACTTGCGAGCTTTTGCCATATCATGACTAGCATATTCGCCCTTATTTTGAGTTCACATTTGAGTTCATAAATAGAAATAGATAGCTGGAAAATATCTCACAAAACTAATGGTACTTAATTCCTCAATATGTAAAACCGAAATGCATTTGAATCTATTAATTTACAAACATTTCGAAAAAATTTCCAAATTCAAAATAATATTTCATATAAAAAGAGAGAAGATTCAAAAAGATTTTTAAAAATAAGAACTCGTTACATTGATAGGCGTAGCATTGATAGATTTAATATTTCGTTATCTTAAGATTAATAATTTTATTTCAAACCGTTTAAATAATGCTAGACAGTCGACAGACAATCGATTCAATAACGCATTCGTCTTCAAGAATTTGTTTCTGAAATAGCAGAATGTAATTAAGTGAAATAACATCTTAGTTAAATTTCAATCTCATGTGAAAGAAATCAAATTCTAAAAAGGTTCTTTTTATTTATATATGTATTTAGCACTTCAAATTTGAAATCACAAAAGCCGCAACAAGTCGATAGAATATTTTCTTCTGTTAGAATTATTTTTAATAATTTTATTTTTTTTAATTTCGCGAAAACTTTATATCGAAATTCCGATAAACACTTAAAAACTTAAATGCTTGGCGATTTAATCTTTCAATATTTCACCCAAATATTTTAATTTTCACTTTCATATTCTAAAAAATTTTAAGTAAACCAAATATACTTAAATCTGAGTAGCATTCTTAATTTATGCATGCAAACATCGATTGTGTTTTTAACATCAGCTATTTTTTCAATGAAACTTTTATAGAATTATAAGAAATATAAATATAAATAAATACTCGCGATTTGAACCAAAACTCACTCGCGCTGTATAAAACTCAGCTGCGTTGTAACTATTTTTATTAAAAATTAATAAAATCTATTATTGCTGTTACATAATACTTTTAAAAACATTATTCTTAAAAACAAAGGAATATTATCACAAGAAACCTTTTCACAATAATCCTAAATATTAGAAAACAGTTATGTTTATCAAAACATAAAAATTCTAATTGTTAAGAGCTCTTAATGTTTTCAACAATATATTGTTTTATCATTGAATTTTTATAAATAGAATTTCGTTTTGAATAAAAAAAATTCTTTACGGGCGAAACTGTGTAATCACAAAACAAAAAAAGAAATGAGACTTTATGTAAAATAATATACAAAAATGGCGCTTTAAAAAAAAAACTTTTTAACTGTGATATATATATATATATATATATATATATATATATATATATATATATATATATATATATATAATAGTACGATATATGGATTGATAAGGCAATCAGATATTTCGGTAAAAAAATTGGAGCAATTTCTAAAACATGATATCAACATTGCTTTCAACAATAGAAAACTTGTACCGGAATTCGATTATATTTTGTAATAAAAATAGAAAAGCATTTGATTTGCATTAGTTGATTTGAAATCATAATCGCATAAAGAAGAAATCTGAGTAATACACTAATATCCAAACGTCTAGAACACCTAATCCAAGCATAGTTAAATGACATTCAGATTCAGCATGCACCAATTAAATTAATATAACGCTCTAATTAATCTTAACTAAAATAGTCTCTATCGTCTAATATAATTAGTTTCTAGAATTTATATCCGTAAATAGAAATAATTAAAAAAAATTGATCCACATGGCATCGCGTAAATTGCTTTTTAATGATCCTACAAATTTCCTAGTTGTGGCCGAATGATTTAAAAGAAATTTCTGTGTTAAGGGCATAATATAGTTTACCAAACATTTAATAAAAACTGCATGATTTAGCATGATTTTACATTTTACATTATTTAACACAAGAAGTCAATCAGGAATTTTTATGACAAAGTTTTATTCATTTTTTGACTTTTTTGTTCTTGATATCATTTAAATTTAGAAGCATTGTCTTCTGAAGGTGTTGCAAAAAGTTACGATCGCAATTCAGCACCACATTTTATTTTTTAAACAGCTAATAATATTTTTGCAAATACGCAAATTGTCTTCACACAAAAAATTGAAAGTAATTCATCCACGAATTTTATTATTGCTTTTATTTCTATTGTAAAAATACGGGCTAATTTATTCCTTTAAGGAGCAATAATTTATGATAGAAACTTTATCACTCGACGATCCTATCTAGATTTTTAAAAAAAAACATTCATATAATAGTTTCAAAGATATAGCAAGTTATGGAGTTTAATTTTGAGATCTAAAATTTAAATCATTGAAATAATTGAACATACCATAATTACTTCTCACTCACTGTAATTAATAAGTATGGAGGAAAAGGTCCCAATAAATTTTAACCAACTTAATAAACTAATTATAATTAAGCATCACGATCTTATTTCATTATTAATCATTAATCAATATCATGCTTTTTGAAATTATTTATTGCAACCATTCTCACTATTTCTTCTTTCTTACTTTCAAGTGCGCAATTAGTTATCGTCGGTTAACTACGGTCCGTTTGGTAGCGGTCTCGTGATCTTAGAACGATCGCTCACGTTGATACGTAGTTCCCGAGTCGTCGGCTCAGATAGCATCTGAATAATTTCAAACCAGGCCATTTATCAACTGAATGGCTCAAATCTTGTTTATCGACTACAAGCTTTCGAAAGATTTTTAGTTGTGAAGAGTGAATGTTTAGAACTGAATTAATTACAATAAATGGGTTTCTAGTAATATGATATAATTTTGTTATGTTAAATTTTCAGCTGTTTTATTTATCTATTAAGAACATATCTTAAAATAATTTAAAAATTGCTTATTAACAAAATATACAATCCTGAAACAACTTTGTTCTATTTCTAACGTCGTCTATTTAATAAGTTTTATTTATTAAGCCGTAAAATTCCATCTCTTCAAGCAGCGATAATGATTTCTCTTCGACTAAGCACAGCATAAAAAGTTTGCTGCTTCCTAAAATTGCAATAAAAAGTACGAATGCATTTGCAATGTCTTTCTTTGGACCAATTTGATCCAAAACTTGATACATACCTACATTTTCGGATAGGAGATGTAAGATTTAACTTTCTAAATACTTAGGTTTAAGGATTACTGCATTCACACACATACAAATGCACAGACTGACAAAAAGGTCAAATACTAAATGTATTTGATGCAGCACAAGAAACAAATATACAATTTTTGTGATAAAATCATGTTAAATTACCTACACTTGGCATGAGGTAATTTATAGGTATCAAGTTTGTATAAACCAGGACAAACAGATTAACAGACTTTTCGTGAAGAAATTTCGTTCAAAATTTGATAGAAATCAACAAATTTAACGTAAAGCATTCTTAAAATTTTAGAGTTACCAAGAGAGACAAACAAAAATAACTCCGAAATCTCGGAGTTGAAAAATATCGGATTAAAAAATTGAGTTTTAAACTGGAAAGTTAAATACTTTAGGCTCATTATCCAATGCATTGATGGAAGACCTTAGAAATAACATGTCATCTAAATTCATTCAGTACGAATAAGGGTCCTTCAATAATGATCTTAAAATCTTACATAAATAGGCTACGTTGCTTCTTTTCTTTTTAATATGTGCTATAAAATGTGTCGAAAATGAAGGAAAAGATGCGTTTGCGTGAAACTTAAAAAATTAGTTTATTCTTTTTCATAAGAACGAACATGTGGATAAAATATTTTCAAAATAATTAACTATCTGTTGATACATTTGGGAAATCATAAACTTTTGGTTTTCAAATTCAAATTTATCTTCAGGCAATTTCAGTCCAGTTCATTAAGTCCCGTAAAGTAAACATGCTACATATTTCTAAATACACTGAACTTGAAAATTTTCCAAAATACGAAAATGTTACGAAAAAAATGAAAAATGATAGAATTTTTTAAATGGTAAATTTATATATCTTAACATCAAATGTTTTATTCACTTTATCTCTTCTTAGATAAATCACAATGTAAAAATAATACTCAATGACTCAACGCTGACTGTGAATACAGCAGTAATTAAATAATTATTTAATATGAAATCAACCATAATTAATCATAGGGAAAAAATCTGAATTCGTTTAGAAATTGAAAAACAAAACTATCATTAGATTAATTAAAATTCTAAGAATCGAAATTCAAAAATAATGAAATCATAAAACTTATTTGAAATTCAAAAATCTAAAACGCAGTTTTTTTTAGTGTTTGTTTTATGATGCATGAATAGAATTTCTTGTTAAGATAATGTTTTCATCTAGATAGGAAAAAAAATACTGATATATGTATATTTTTTCACATCAAATATTTTCATGTGATTTTGTTTGAATGATGATACCACTTAGGTTGGAATTTTTAAATTAAATAAATACCAATTCACTTCGAACTTTTTATATCAGATATTACGTTCTCAAAATTCATCATCAGAAATTAATACTCTTTTTCATTAAAAAACCATTACACTAGAAACTGATGAAATGAAGAAATAAAATTAGAAAAAATAATCTAAAAATAGATAATATAAATTGTTGCAACTTGAAATTAAAATTAATGGCAAAGATACAAAAAAAAATATTTGAAACGTTCACTCTTTGCCGAAAATATCTCGTTTCTTCCAAAATCCATGATTATGTAAAATGTAAGGTTTAAAATTTAAGTTAATTGAGCCCCTTGTTAACAAATAATAATATAATAAAATTTGAGATTAAAATTCGCAATTCTGAGTTGAAGGAATAAATAATATAAAGTTATAAAGATCTTTGCTCAAACTTTACTTCCTACTTTAAGAAATCAATCTGCTCAAAAATATTTTTGAAAGATAATGAAAGCAAATAATGTTAAACTATTTCAATTTTCCTCACCATTTTAAGGAATATTATTTTTTAGGTCCGTAGCTGGAATTTTATAACGAAATATAATTTTAAATATTTCTTTAAAAAAGCGTTTTACATTTCAGATGCTAGCATTTCTTCAAACAGTACCTAGAATTTTATTTCTTTTTATAATTGAAGTTAGAGGGGGTGAAAGGTTTGATTTTTGTATGCTTATTAAACATTGCACGTATTTTTAAAAGTTTTTATTTCCTAATATATATATATATATATATATATATATTTACCTTTCGTTTCAGACAGCACAAGTAATTTTTTTAAAAAAAAAATCGTCATCAAATTGTTTATCTAAGTTAAAAAATTTCTTAAAATATATTAAATTTTTAAAAAAATTGAGAGCAGGCATAAAAAAAATATTAAGTAAGTTTCATTTGCATAGTTAAAGAAGTTATACTCAAGCGCAATGCGTCTTAAGGCCACAGCTAATAAAACGCATGTGACAGAAAGTTCTCACAATAAATCAAAATAATTTACAAAACAAAAGATACCAATAAATAGTTCTTTTCTTCGCCATTCAATCTTAAATAAATTTAAATATAATGTAACAAAATTAAGTTAGGCGAGAATGCTTCATTTCGAATTTCGTAAAAAGCGGTATGAATATGGGTATTCTTGGTTCAAATGCAATTCATTTTCATTTCTGTAGGTGCCAATTTCATGCTAGACTAACTGCAAAAATTATAAGTCGGATCTTGATTAAATCTTTTGATGTCTTTCTCTTAGCTCTCTTCTTTTTGCAATTCAGCGTAGCTTAATTATATTTAAATTATATGAGAACATTTGTCAGTAATTTCTCGCTCATAGCAACAAAAAACAAACTCTGCTCGGTAAAGAATCGAAGTTTTCAGATTTTGTTTAAATTCGGAAGAACATTAATTTATTATATATTCTGTAATAAAAGTTGACAGGAATCAAAAGGAAAAAAAACTCCTGGCAGAATATAAAATAATAAAATTAAATAATGTCTATTTATGATAAAATGCGAAAACTTTTAATATAGATATTACGTTTATGCAATACTTTTCAACATATGTTCAGAAAAAACTGAACACTAGAATTATATAAAAATGCAAAAAAAGTAGTAAGTAAGATTTAATAAAAGACACAATTCATATAATAAGACTGGAAAGAAAATAAAATAGAAATTGTTGTGTATTCCACAGCAGAAAAAAATTAACTGAAGAATCCAGATTCGTTGATTAAAATCTACGAAATGCAGAACCATCCAATAAGTAGGATAATACATTCAACTAAGTTTCAAATAAAATTGTTCTATAAATAATAGTATAAAGTTTCAAATTTTTTTGTTTATTTTTGGGGCAACAGCTGAAAAAGCATTCAATAAAAATATTCAGCAGCTTTCCACGTGCGAGACATATGGTCAAACCAAGCCAGATGTTTGACGTTTGGTACAGTCAATCAAGGACCATATTCTGAGTAACAGCATTTAAAACATAAATTCTTAAGGACTATCATAAACATTTAGTTTCAGTAATTGAAAGTACTTAGAATTATTCAATTAAAAATTAAAATTAATTCCACAGGGTATTTTTTGTACATATTTACATAGACAAACAGAGATAGAATTTCAAGACAACAACAATACAAGAAAATGATTAAAAATGCGTAAATTTTTTTATATTTTTTCAAGACATATGATCTGTTGATTAATAGATGCATTACAATATAAGGTATATATTGATTAGAGTTTATTTATTGTTTTGTGCAAACATATAAAATTAACAACCAATTAATTTTTAATTAACTCTCAGTTTGAGAAAGTATTTATCAAGTATTTTTAAATAGAATTAAAAAACAATTATTGTTTTAAAATTTTCAAATTGGCTTACTACAATTTTCTAATTAAATTACTGAAGTTTTCTGAATTACTAAATTATTTGCATTAATTTTTGTTCATTCATAAATATTAAACCAAATGCTCATCTGATATATTTTGTTCTATGATTCAAGATATGGAAAATCATAACATTTAATTAATTTGACAATTCTATGCTGAGAACTAGGTATTTAACTCTGACATTACACACACACACAAAAAAAAAAAAAGAAAAGAGCAAATTCATAAACAATATGCTACCACAAGATTTGGAAGGTAATTAACAGTAATATTTGAAGGGGAAAAAATGCTGTAATAATGCGGTATGTATCAAATTACAACTAATTCATATAAATAAAGAAAATAATTTTAATTAGAAAACACTCACCAATAAGACTACGATCGATTGTAAATTCATTTCCTTCTATTTTTTCTGATTTCACCCCCAAAAAATTAGGGAAGCTATCCATAATCCAATTGTGTTTCAGAAAATCTCTCTGAACAACAATAATACGGGAATTTCTTCTCCACCACCGGCGACGGCTCTAGGAACTCTTACTTCGTAGAGCATACAATAGAACTCTAATAGCGACCCCGCCATTCCAGCTGTGTGGAAGGATTAGAGTAGGAGGAGCGAGAAGGGAAGGCGAGGCGAAAGGCGTGGTATGCTGCTCTATTGGCCAAAAGTACCTATAACTTAAGTCGTAGGCGTTTACAACATCTTGATTGAAAGCAATATTTACTTCTGAAACTGAATTCCACCTACTCTCTTTCAGAATATTAGTCTTGTTCTTATATCTTAGATAGTAATCTTTTTTCGTCATGTAATTTGGATGATAATTCATCCTTTTTCGATGACGACTCTCACAGGTTTCTTGCTGTCTAAGAACGAAGATGAGATTGTTTTTAAAAAATGGATAAAATATATTTCATTCAGTTCAACCATTGACATTTAAAGACTGCAAAAGAATTTTTTTTCGGTTAGATATCATAGTAACACCTATTTTTATGCGACACCTGTTTTAGCTTACAAAATGTATGTGTTTGAAAGATTCAGTTCAAAAACAATAGTTCGATACCCTACAGTTCCATTTTAAATGTGTAGAAAATAATACTAAGTATTTGACTTCCTAGTATTCCTTTCTAACAGTGCAATGACTTCAGCGCTTTGAAATTTTTCAAATTATTCCACACAGTATTTGTAAACACAAACTGTTATTTTATTCATCATTCAAACAGATTCAAATTAAATAATTTAAGGATTAAAATTAATAAATTAAGGAAATAATTTAAAGAACTCAAATTTTCAGATTGGTTTAAAATATAGCTGTGAGGTCGCTCAAAAGGATGATTTTTCAGCAGATGAAAAAACAATTCAAAACAAATTCAAGGATCAATTGCCTTTTTAATTGCAGCACAAGTCATTCAAATTGATATTCGAGGGTAAGTTTTCTTTTCAGCATTTGATGAGTTAGACCTCCTATTTACTTAATTTAGTTAAATTTTCAATATTTAATAGTTCGGAAAAATGATAGGCACTTATATATGTTGCTATAATGTGTTTCATTTTGCTTATTTTTATGTAACTACATTGAATAGGAATGGGAGTGTATATTGCATTATTGTAAAACGAAAAAAAAACTCAAGAAAGAAAAAAATAATAAGCATTTCCCAAGCAATATAAGAGGTGGACAAATTTCCATCCTTGACTTTATTATCACAAGGCCTCCTTCTTTTATTTTCTTTATCAAGTAAGAGAAAACATAAGCATTATCAGTGCAAGTTTATTTGATCATTGATATACTGTATATAATCCTGTTTCAGTTCTTAAGGGTCCACGAATGTCAAAGATTTAAATACAGAAATTTTATATAATGAAAACAGATATATTTCTTTAACAATATTGGTTGCAAAGAATACTTATTATGTTTTAAATTATCTAATTCTTCAATTTTGTCAAAAACATTTCCTTGTGAATCCATGAATTGAATGAATGTTGTTCTCATATTTTAAAATTCTTATTCGTATAGCTTTTAATTTGTGCTCTCTCTATATTCAACAAGAAAATACTGCACTAAATCCATTTTGGTTTGATGGTGTTTAAAACTTTTCAAACTTGACTAGAGAAAATAGTGCACTTTAATTCGTTTTGCCTTTATTATTAATTTCTTAATTTTTTAATACAGCGGTGATTTAATGGTATAGTTTCAAATATGGTTGAAAATATGATTTCATCCATTATCACCATGTGTATTGGTCTAATGTACATTTATATGCCATCATGTGCCAAACGCCCTCTCATGATAGGGGTTTGATTTCGTTTTTTTTTTTTTTTTTAACATTCCATTTGGAAGTTACATTATTGCTAATCGAGCCTGGACCTATTTATTTAGGTTTCAAAAGAAAGCAGAACAAGACCAATGAGTTAATCTTTAAATGCCCTGCGTTTCAAATTTGATACCGGACTTTTAAATAGAATTGTACTCGGGTAATTGTTTTGTTTTTAATATTTGGCTCAAAGTATGTTACAACAGTATAAATTTTTTTTTTTTAAGTTCAAAAAATAAACGTCAGCTGTCGAAATTGCTCAAATAATATGACATTTTGTTTCCCCACCGTATTGAAAGAGTGGCAAATTTTTTTAAAAAAAAGTTTTGCGGAATAAATCTTTGACGAATTTTTTTTTCCGAAAAATAAAAATACTTCTGAGGTTGGCGAGTATCTTATTTTTCTGTAAGATAATCATTTTTAGCAAGGGTATGTTTTGCTTGAAGAATTGATTCTGGTTTGAAAATTGATATCTGGTTTTTTTTTCCGAAACAGAAAATATGTATTGCGATTTTTTAAAATTATTTTTTTCCTTTATCTGGTTAATACAATGAGTATATTGATATTTTAAAAAATTTAATTTGGAAAACTAATCTTTCAATGATTAAATCAGAAAAGTATTTTTTTTTAGTGATGTACCATTTCAAAGTTACAGAATTCCAAAAAGAAAGAGATAGTGAAGAATTTTTAATATTCAATTAAAGCATAATTTTCTGTTAAAATGCAATAACACCCATCTGTACAACCAGCCTGTCACATTGTTTCAAACATTATACTCAATTAAAATGCAATAACATCACTCTGTACAACCAGCATGTCACACTGTTCTAATAATAATATATTAAATGTTGTAGCATTATTCACTATAACTATCATATCACAGTGTTCTAATAATAATATTCTATTAAAATGTAACAACATTATTCACTATAACTAGCATGTCACTGTTCTAAGCATAATATTCTATTAAAATATAACGACATTACTGTATATAACTAGCAAGTTACACTAAAGGATCTCATATTGCTTTCTAATATATCTACGGTAATATTTAATAAACACCTCAATAAACACATAGCACCTTAGAATTTACTATTTTTTTATTTTATAAACTTATTAATCAATTTTAGATCACACCAGAATATATCTAAAACATTTGGAGAAATTTCGAGCTTTAGGAATTATATTTGATGCAAGATTTACAAAATTTAAATCTTAAAATATTTTGTTTTCTTTGCGATTTTTTCCTTGAAATTTTTAATATAAATTGAATGAACACATTGCCATAAAGTAATGATGGTTATTAAAACTCAATGCATTTTAAGCTTGATCAATAACTTATTTTAACATCCCATTCTGAAGAAGACTCCCCAAAGTTTAAACCATAATTAAATTATGATGTTTACTCTGCAAATTTTTGACTACATTCTAAATTTTCTAAAGCCCTAAAATGATTTAATTACACTAAAATAATGACTACTCTCCAAATTTTCACGCTTCACTTGGGAGATGATTGACTCCTAACTGATTTTGTGAACACCAGTACGGCGTCAGTTGTCACTTAAAAATAAACACAGCTGCGCATTGTTGCTGTAAAAATTGTCGTCTTTCCCCCTTTTTCATAGATATGTGTTTTCAAAGATTTTTTTTAAATTTCTTTTGCCATCTGCCAACATGGAAAGTTAAGCGAAAAATAAAACTTCAGTGAATTCGAATTTAGACACCTTTTGTCTTGTACTGCGTATTTGACTTCTCGACTCTGTAAAAAAAATTTGAAATGTGTCTGACTGGAAAAAAGATAAATGCATTGCATGACATAATTTGGCATGGAGACAAATCACCGACATGTAACATTTCGTGTAAATTCCATGAGATGTAAATCTATCTCTGTACGAACGTGTGTATATGAATAGAATAAGTCTACAATGCACTAAGCTGCACAAAAAAATATCGTTTGAATTTACCAATAAAATTATACTTTCGTATCAAGTTTTAGGCGCATCATGTTTATATGTGATCTATAGTAAAATACATATTCCATTCTATTCTTTATACTAAAAAGCTAAAATCACACAGTTCGCTGTTTTCTGTAAGTATATAAGAGAGTTGAGGAATCACTCCCTTCGATTTTACTTATGATTAGAAATTTATGTTTTCTGTCCTCAGTTTATTAATTGTTGCTTACACATATGTTGGACATATTTTTTTCTAGCAATATACTTTCTATGCCAATTTAATGCCCTTGACTTTCAATCAAATTGCCCTTCTTAGTCAAAATGTGGACACAATCTGTCTATGGACAGTGATCTGCATTAAAATACATATCCCATTTTCTTCTTTATACTGAAGATCTAAAATCACAGAGCTCGCCGTATTTTGTAAACATAGGAGAGAGTTGAGAAGAGAACGCTCGCGTCAATTTCCCTTATGATTAGAAATTTGTTTTTAGAAATTTTAGAATTTATTAGAAATTTTATTAATTGTTGCATGTATACTTGTTTGGTATATTTTTTATCTAATGTGTGAAAAAGGGGAGAACTAAGTACTTTTTATGCCAGTTTAATGCTCTTAACATTCATGCATATGTTTAATCAACAGTGAAAAATTACAATTAAAGTTGCATTTTCAGTTCTTTATAATATTTCTTGATTTTCGTTTAAAAGTCCTTCTTTCTTTTCTTTTTTTTTTACTACACCAATAAAACCGTGTTTAAAAACTTTATATTTTTATTATTTCTTAATTTTATCTTAAATACGTTTCATATTGCATGGTTAAAAATACTATGGAATGTAAAAACTAATATTTCGCAAAAACATTTATAGATGGAGCCACGCGTGTGAAGTCACTTTTTAACTAAATTAATATATTAATTGACAATTGAGGGCTTTGAAATTATTAAATTCTTTTAATATAATTACAAATCCAATAAACAGGCAAAATTTAAGAATTCCAATGCATCAGAAGATGAGTGAAAATTTTATATTAGGATTTCACACAAAAAATCTGAAATATGCAAAGTTAAATAGAGCGTTTAATGAAAATTATGCCAAGAAAGATAACACTTGACAGAGCCTAACGCGATTGGCCGAAAATTAGTCTGAGACATGGAATGTTTTACATCTTTCAATTACTCAGCGGAAGTGGCAAAAAACCTTAATCAACAGCCAAAAAACAATCATTTAGTCGTACTTAGCCTGTGGCGGAGTTCTAACTAAATAGATTAGGGCCACTAAGTTGTAAGTGGGCCAACTTACGTAAAAGTTTTAATTTTCTAGTTGCCAAAAAAAAAGTTTGTAAAAAATGGAAATTCTCCGAAAAATACAAATTTTGAATGATAAAATATTCAAAGTTATATTAATTTGAATTCTTAATTCTAGTTATTCTTAATTAATTAATTGAGAATAATTTAATTTCACTGTTTTGCTATTTATATTTGCTTTTTTGCATACGAAGTATAAAGGAAGTATAGTAAATATCAAAAAATTCGAAGATTTAACGAATCTCCACTTTTAAGTCCGAAAAACATATTTTTGGCATTGTGTCTATCTGTATATCTGTCTGTGAACACGATCTCAAAAATGCTTTAAAATAGACTGGTGAAAATTGAGAGATAGAGTTACGACATCTATCAAATTTCCAATAGATTTTCTTTAGAGATTTCTTTCAAATTTTGAAAGAAATCCATTCACAAGAAGTCTGGTTGTCTGACTGTTCTAATACAAGTGACTATAACTAAACAAATGCAAAGAGATAGGTATATAGAAATTGGTATGCACGTTTAGCATCTAAAATACTGGTAATTATTAAATTTAGAAACGAATCCAATCAAACTGTTTACCGTCTGTCGGTCTGCACTTTCGCATGCATATAAATGCAATGAATAAATCAATAAAATTCAATCTTGTGATTACAATAGCAATTTCGTGACATATTTCACTTTCTAAAAAGGAAGGAAAGAGGTGCTTTTTAATTCGGTACTCCCTATGGCAGCGGGAAAGCTTGTAAATGGCGCAGCCAATTCATGTATAGTCCTTTCCATCTGAAGACAGCTCAAATTTCCGAGACCCGTTATAAAGTAGCTTTTATGTTTCTTCAAATCAACAGAATGATGTATCAAAACTAAATCTGAATATTTGTCCAAGAATTATTTTGTACATGTTTTCGTTGTATCCTATTACTTAGCACAGTAACAAATTGTGCAAAACTTTTTTTTATCATCTGAGTTAATGAAAGATAAGAGCTATGCTTTGAAAAGAGGACTAAATCATCTTTATTTTCAAGTTAAAGTCTTCTTCCCCGTGGTCAAAATTTTCGAATAAACAAGAGGAAAAGGGTTATTAACGATAAATAAAAATCATTTAAAATAATCATGGTTAATTGTGAAAATTATTTTTTTATTTCCAAATATTTTTTTTAAAAATTCTTACTTGCAAACAATGAATAATCTGAAAGAAGATGTTTTGATGTTTTTTAGATGTTTTATGTTACTTTATTAGTCTTGCGATCTTATTTGGGAATCTGACAATAGTTAAAGAAATTTTGACTTGGGAATGAAATACACCCAATTTAAGAAATATTTCTTAAAGAATGTTAATAATAACATTGACATTAAAAGCATTATAGAAAAATTTATAAATATAATATAAATTATTCATTTTTTTGCCTATGTGATTCCTATGACTACGTGGGAGCTTGAACGTTGATTTTCAACATTGAAATTAAACATGATATTAAAAGTTTCTGGCTCACAGTGAATCAAAATGTGTTGGATGAACTTACAGATATAATACAATAAATGAGTCGTGTTTTTTTTCTCTCTTGACCATAAATAAAACTACTTTAGAGCCTGAATATTGATTCTCAACATTAAAATGAAAAATGATAATAAAAGTTTCTGGCTCACTTTGTGGATTAAGATATGTTGAATGAGCTTGTCGCGATTTCAAAAGTTTAATTATTTTTCAATGGCCGTACGAACAATTAAGAAAAAGTTGTTGATCTTTTTTGTCTGAAATAAAGCAAAGATGATACATATCATTTTTAAATAATTTTGTACTATATTTTTTTAATAAATACTCAAATAATTCCTTCGGCATGTGTGTTTATTTACTTATATGCATTATATATCAATAAATGAACAAGTTGAACATATGCTCTATATTATATGATCTTTTTATTGTTTGTTTTCTGATATGTAAATATTCTTAAATATCATAAAAAAATAAGAACCACAAGAAAAAAATAGAAACAATAAATTTTTAACAATTTTTTTACTTAAAAATTGCCGTAAATAAATAATTTTACTAACGAAGCGTTAAATTATTCAAAACTAAAGCAAAGGACAAAATGGTAATTTGTTCTCAATGTTGAATTAAAAATTAAACCCTCTTTCCTTCTCTTCATTCAGGCACATTTGTTGAAAAAGCAAAACATCTGCAGCTGAACGTACTGTTGATAACATTTAGCTGAAGAGAGACTTCGCTTGTAAATGAAAATAAATAAAGCTTTTATCACCTGCAATTGTTTTCTTTGTCTTTTTCGCTTCTTTTTTTATTCGCTGTTTGTAATCGCACGTGCATGTAACGTTAATTCTCGCACCGGTGGCTGCCTTCGAAACTAATAATTACTTTCTCATATGCAATGAATACAAAGAACAGAAACTGTAATCATCAAAAAAGTCGATTTCGTTATTTTGATTAATCTTCTCGTTTTAGATCTTCTTGAGTGAAGAAAAATAGAAACAAAGAAGCCGTAGATCGATCTGTGATGCGAAAACTCTAAAAAGGGAGGAGCTGTGCGGATAAAATTTAATATCTAGTCTTATCATCAAAATTTTAGGTTTATTTTCATATCTCAGACGAAATTCATTTAAAGGAAGCATATCTAACCTTTCGTGTACATCTTAATATGATAATTCAAAAATGCAGCAAGCACGATATGTAAAATTTGGTATAAAATTTTATTCAATAAATTTCTATGTTTGTATTAAATCCATTTAAAAATCCTTTTTCTGTCAGTCTGTCTTTTCGTATGAATATGAATGTGAAAACTCGGAAACACAATAATTCCACTAATTTGGATTCATTAATTGTAACATTTTCAAAAAACTGATTTCAAAATGTTTCATTTAATTTAAACACTCTATGAAATCTTGATATGATCTATCATAATACTGTACAGCTGCTTTTACATTAAGAACCATTGCCCTTTTCATGATATTCCACTAAGATTTAGCATTTACAAATACAAATTTTTCTCATCGTGTAGAGCCTGGCCTTTGATTTATGTTGTATATTGTAGGTGAAATTCAAGAATATTTACAGCAAAAACCATATTGTACTGTTGTCAGTAATTCGAATAATGCATATTGTTAGAAACCGTGTACCTTCACATAGAATATTTAACAACATGTATGAGAATGCTTTTATATATATAT
>JAOUZG010050968.1:10683013-10701009 GCA_026289955.1 Argiope argentata | reverse complement strand
TGTGTGGGTACGTGAAGTCCATGAATGGATGCAAGTGATCTGCAAGCAGCTGAACATAACCATTTCCAGTCAATTATCGGTTCAGTTGCACCAGAGGACCGAGTCGGTCTTCTGCTGTCATAGCCCAAGGAAGACAAATTTCGCCGCACAGTCCTATCGGACACGTCCCTCGTACGTCCCACATTGATTCCTGCAGTTATTTGACCAAGTGTTGCGTGTCTATTAACATTGACCATTCTACACAGACGTCGGCGGTCTCCGTCGTTAAGTGCAGGTGGTCGCCCACTGCGCTGTCCATGATGGGATGGGATGCCTGAAATTTCATACTCTCGGCACACTCTTGATACTGTGGATCTCGGAATGTTGAATTCACTAACGATATCCGCAATGGAATGACCCATGCGTCTAGCTCCAACTAACATTCCACGTTCAAAGTCTGTTAATGCTCGTCCTGCCGCCATAAATCACGAAACACTTGTTCACATGAATAACTTGAACACAAATGAAAGCTCTGGAAAACGAACTGCGCATTTATACTTTTTCGCTGCGATACTACTGCCATCTGTATATTTGCATATTGCTATCCCATGACTTTTGTCACTTCAGTGTATATTGTGACTGGGTTAAAGATTCTCAAACCTTAATCAGCACCAATTATCTCTATAGTTTTATTTCTAAGTACAAAGATGACAGTACTAAGGTATCCAAAAGTTAAATAAATATGTCCAATGTTTATCTTGTGATAATTCTTCGTGTTTATTTAATAATTTCCGTGAGGTTAAAGAAAAGAGCAGTTCCAATTTCTCTGCAGATGAATGAAACATAGTATTAGTTTTATGACTGATTCTGTAAATGACAAAATGGTGAAAATAATTTTTTGTCAAGTATTATTAACTTTGGAACTTTAATATCAACCGTAACAGATAAGAATTTATTTCTTAGAAATAGTTTGCTTTTTTACTGGCACACGGTCACTGTGAGAAAGCCATAAGCAAGATATTTTTAGTTGAAAATATGTTCTGATAAAAGAGAGAACAGACATTGGCTTTCATCGTTTGATTGATACCAAATCTCTGAGAGCTGAAAACCTGTGAAAGCAGTCTGCTATCGATGGCGCAGAAATTTCATAATTAACCCTGCATGATTCTCTCAGTTTAAATCATTTGGAAATCTTTGGTCATTAAGTCCTGAATAATTATTGCATAAAATGTCCATTAGAATCGCATTTTAAAATTTTTTATTCTATTTCCCGAATTAAATATAATGTACACTGAAGTGACAAAAGTCATGTCGCGTCGGTCCTCCTTTTGCCCGGCGAAGTGCAACAACTCGACGTGTCATGGAGTCCACAAGTCGTTGGAAGTCATCTGCAGGAATATTGAGCCATGCTGTCTGTATAGACGTCCATAATTGTGAAAGTGTGGATGGTGCAGGAGTTTGGGCACGAACGGACCTTTCGATGATGTCCCATAAATGCTCGATGGGATTCATATCGAGCGATCTAGGTGGCCAGATCATGCGCTGGAATTGTCCAGAATGTTCTTCAAACCAATCACGAACAGTTCTGGCCCGGTGACATGGCGCATTGTCATCCATAAAAATTCCATCGTTGTGTGGGTACATGAAGTCCATGAATGGCTGCAAGTGATCTGCAAGCAGCTGAACATAACCATTTCCAGTCAATGATCGGTTCAGTTGCACCAGAGGACCGAGTCCATGCCATGTAAAAACAGCCCACACCATTATGCAGCCCCCACCAGCTTGAACAGTACCTTGCTGACAGTTTGGGTCCATGGCTTCGTGGGGTCTGCGCCACACTCGAACTCTACCATCAGCTCCTAACAACTGTAATCGTGACTCATCTGACCACGCCACGGTTTTCCACTGGTCTAGGGACCAGTTGATATGCTCACGAGCCCAGGAGAGTCGCTGCAGGCGATGTCGTGCTGTCAGTAAAGGCACTCGAGTCGATCTTCTGATTGATTCCTGCAGTTATTTGACGTCCCACATTGATTCCTGCAGTTATTTGACGAAGTGTTGCGCGTCCATTAACATTGACCATTCTACACAGACGTCGGCGGTCTCGGTCGTTAAGTGCAGGTGGTCGCCCACTGCGCTGTCCATGATGGGATGTGATGCCTGAAATTTCATACTCTCGGCACACTCTTAATACTGTGGATCTCGGAATGTCGAATTCACTAACGATATCCGCAATGGAATGAGCCATGCGTCTAGCTCCAACTAACATTCCACGTTCAAAGTCTGTTAATTCTCGTCGCGCCGCCATAAATCACGAAAAACCTGTTCACATGAATAACTTGAACACAAATGAAAGCTCTGAAAAACGAACTTACTTACTTATTACATTTATACTTTTTCGCTGCTACTACTGCCATCTTTATATTTGCATATTGCTATCCCATGACTTTTGTCACTTAAGTGTACAATGTATAATTATAGTTTAAAATGTTCATATGAATCGTCTTTTAGAATTTTTGTTGTTATTATTATTATCCGTCTTTAACACATAATTTATCATATGAATAATTTCGGTAAAATAAATAAATATTTAATAGTTTTTGCCATCGAAAAAGAAAATGTCGGTTTCTAAAAAGAGTAATTATTATGACCGTTACTTACGCGATCGAGTTTCTACGATTATTTTCGTTTATTTGTTTTTGATTAGAGAATTTTTAATGGCATATCTTAAAAATGTCTAAAATGATTCAGTTATATTTCCCCTAAACATATAAAAGTAAAAACAAGAATAAATAAGGAAAAAGCACACAAGAATGTTTTTATTGCATTGAGTTCAAAGCAACACATTTATTTTACCTTTATACTGTTTTTAATTTTGTGTTCCACTTTACAACGGAAGGAAGGGTGCAGTAGCTAATGAGGGTACATACCCCTGAGCACCCGAGGGCAGAAGTCGGACTTCTAACTAACACATGTCACAAACCCTTTTAACGGGGCGGACTTCATTCGAGCATTTCATTCAATCAGCCCCAGAATTTAGATCTGGAACAGAGAACGATCACCTCTGACCCAGCACCCCAAGTGGTATTACTCTCGACATGGAGGACTTTGTGACCACGGCAGATTTAACGAGCACAAGCCACCTCTCACAGACAGAGAGTCTTCAGCTGGCGGGTTCGAACTCGCAACCCAAGGGACAATACAATGCCGTAACAGCCATGCTATCCCGGCCCCTACTATAGAGACAGAATGATTTATCTCTACATATCTACATTATTATTGCCGTTTTTGAAACATTTTTAATAGTTTAGAATTGAATTAACGAAATTATTTACTTACTACATTTTAAAATTTAAAAAGAAAGATTTTAGTATGAAATTTTAAGACAACGCATGTTTTTAATTAATATAAATTAAAAAAAATTATTTAAAAGTTAATTATTTAGTTGGCATTTTTTACAATAATTTTTCATTTATTTTTAACAGCTGTTTAGATAGATTCACATAGTATAAAAAATGAAACAAATCTGCCCTTAGAACTAACGTGATTTAAAAAAAAATTTTTAATTATAAAATGTGCATCACGTAATAATTCAAAAGCATACTTGAAGCTTAACAACTCTATTTTAAGTGAAAAAGATGGT
The DNA here is from genome assembly GCA_026289955.1 of Argiope argentata. Taxonomy (NCBI): domain Eukaryota; kingdom Metazoa; phylum Arthropoda; class Arachnida; order Araneae; family Araneidae; genus Argiope; species Argiope argentata. The sequence continues at coordinate 10,697,387 of JAOUZG010050968.1, read as the reverse complement.
AAATCCTCTTTTAATTCTACAAGTATTACGATACTTTGCATGTTCAATTACAATTCAACAATATAAGTGCTAACAACAGTATTAATGACATTTTTCAAAAAAATAGAATGTTGATACTTAGGGAATAAAAATCATTACCTTTCCATTAATATTTTGCTTTGCCACTCTTCTGGTAATTACATTAAAAATTATAGAATTAATGTCTTCTGGAGCAATAGTTTTTAACGAATATACAAATATTTTTCTTTCGTAAACGTTTTATTAAATATAAAAAGTTTCAGTCTCTTAAAGATTAATTTCTGTTTTAATCAAATCTGTCGTCTAAAGTAATTTTAATGAATTGAAATTCATGATGAAAAATGGTGACTGATTCACAAAATTTATATATAATTATGAATAACGGCGAAGCTCAACGTTAGTTTAACGAGAAAATCGATTAGCTGCGTTTTACAACCAGAAAGTAAAGCAACTTCGTAAACGGCTGTAGTGCCATCTCTCGGCGTGTTTGCAAAAGATATTCTTATTCCTACCGGTTTAATATTTCACAAATAACGTAAGAGTCTTAACGTAAGAAATTAAGACTTCGATATAATTTTCTTGGAAATTTCTGTTTCAAATATAAGGAGAAAATGAACATGGAAGATACGATAACTCATTTACATGTATTCAAATCTCTTTTATGCAGCTTTCAAAGGACCATACAAAAAACAAATCACCAATGTGAAATGGGTCGTATCAAATTTTGGTACAAAACGCGATGAATTAATCTAGGATTTCTAAATCATGGAACATGTATCACTAAAATTACATTAATCTTCGAGGGTAGTATTTTTAATAGAAAGATATGATTTTCAAAATATCCATATAAAAGTACCTTCTCCTGCAAACGCTTTGTTTTAATATTCATTATTCAGGCAGGATAAATTTTATCCGTTTTCAATAAAAAATAATGCGCTAGATAATATTTCACTTTAATAAATATTATCATTTCCTTATAAGCTATATCTAGCGAAATATTATAACGCATTTGATTATTACTATGATTTAAAAAAAATGTACCCGGAATGCCAGCTTATACCAAAGGGTGTCTATTTAAAGGTATCAATACATCCCCTTCTACGTAATTTTCTCCAATTGCAGTTAACTATTAAATTGTAGTCTTCGTTTCTCCTTAAAGTGTCTTATGTAAATTTGTACAAAAATTCCCAAAATATTTAAAAAGAATCCTGTTAATTTTACTTGTTATACCGTTGAATTTTCGATGCTAAATAAATTATAATTCATTGAATTGTGTCCTTAAAAAAATTCTCAAGTGTCATGAAGATACACAAAAAAATTCAACATTTCTTATTTATAATTCATCTCGAAAATATAGAATGATTTCTTTCATTTTCCTCGTCAATCCAACAGCCTTCTTCAGGTATCCCTAATCAAATTGATTGTAAACGCTTACAACCAGAGAGAAAAGCAACTTCGTAAAAGGCTGTAGCGCCATCTCTCGGCGTTTTTTAAAAGATTCAAAAGATTGTACGCCTTGATTTGTACTCGTTTTAGATGTAAGTAAATTGACTTCATTATTCGCAAACTTATTAAAAAAAAGCCGAGTTTTACTTCGAATAGTTCAAGTATCTTTCATCTTCAATGTTTAATTTGTGAGTCTGTTGACTCTTTTTAATGATAAAAAAAGAAAGAAAAAAGATGTATGTTGAATAAGTTGATTTTAATACCACTGACTATAAGATTAAGTAAGTTACTTTAATTCACATTTTTATACGTTGAAGTTTTTTATGCATGATTGTTGGACAAATAATTCTTTAATAAATTTTCTGAATTATTTTTTTGATTTCTATCGGGAAATCATTTTCGTTGCTTTATTCTTCAGAATCATTATTTCTTTGATATCTTTTCTGCAAGTTTTCCTAAATATTGTTTCAAAGAAAAGTAATTCCACACAGAAATTCAGACATAATTTCACCTTCACCGCATTTTATTGAAAGTTATTTAGGATTCGAATGTAATTACTTGATTTCAACTTTTGTATGCTTGAACCAGAGTTTTCTCTAAATGATGCTTATATCACCTGAAAAGAAAGACAGAAATATATTAATTGTTGTAGCAAAAAGAAAACATAGAAGATGAATGTTTCCTGTTGGTGATAACTGGATGTATATGCAATTGAAACTTATTTTTGAATTGCGGTTTTTCTTTACCGGCCGATTATTCAAATTATTTATAAAAACAGATAAAATCCGGGGCTTACAAAACAGATAAAAGCCAGTGGAAGTGGTCTTTCCATACTTTCTTACATACTCTGCAATTTATCTGAAGCCTCATTCTGTAGCGAGAGAAGGTCGCGATACGAACCCGCGACGCTAGGAACAGTAACAGAGTAACAAGACCACTATACCAAAAAGTCAACTTCAGTATCGTAGATGTTATCTGGCTTATAAGGCTAACGCTATAGTACTCCCCCACCAGTGAGTCGGCGAAGAAGCGAATGATTTTGTATTGCGCCAAGCGTTATGGCGAGTTGCTACTCGCTCGTCAAGTGAGTCTGACGATTTTGCTGCGGGTAGATGGCCCACGACTGTTGAGGAAGGCTGCAATGTCAAGGTCACCAATGTAACGAGTGAAGGTAGCAATACGAACCCGCTACGATAGTAGACGAGTAATATGACCACTATACCAAAAAGTCGACTTCAGTATCGTAGATGTTATCTGGCTTATAAGGCTAACGCTACAATTCCAATGCCCCAGTGCACCTTGAGTCCTCCGCATTTTGCCCCCTTTCTTCTCTCTTGTGGTTTTTTCGGGGTTCTTTCATGCCTGTTTATTTTACCAAAGGTATGCAAAAAGCAGATTTACAATTTTATCCGTAAATGCAACGGGGCTTTTTAATCTTTTCTCTGCATAAAATTGTGGACTCTAGGTACCTTTCATGGCACTGGGGAACGACAGTTATGAAATATAGATATTTTGAGTGAGTTTGTCATTTTTACTGATTCTATCAGGAGAATACGTGTTTTGGAAGTCTTTTTGCCATCTGATTGATACTAAAATATAAAGTAACACAACAGTTGTAATCACAAAGTAATATACCGAATTTCATCGATTTGAGTCATTGAATTTTAGAGTTATTGCGTTTACAAACAGGTGAAAGTACAGACAGGTAAACGGCGGGTCATTTCCTGGATTTCTCTCAAAATTTGATGCGAATCTATGCTTTAGATCCCAAGCTTGTGCATCAATTTTATGCACCTAGCTTTTTACGCTTTCTAGTTATCGAATTTACTTGTATGCGAACAGTTAGTCAGACAAAATTCCTGAGAATGGTCTTCATTCAAAATCTGATAAGAATCTACAAATTCGTAATCTACAAAAATATTGATTCCATATACCAAATTTCAGCCGTCTAATTCGAAGTTATCAGAAACAAACAAACATAATGCTAAAAAGTGGGTGGGTGGGGAGTATTCAAGGAGGTCTGAATTGTGGAGATTCATCAAAATCTCCTGTTTGAATTTTTTGGCTTTTAAAATATTTTCTCTGTACTTCGTATAAGAAAAAGTACGGAATAATAGAAAATATTTAAGTCCATGAACCCAAACTGAACTTTTCAAGCTTCCTGGCAATTTATTCATAGCATGATCACGTGGTAAATGATTCAAAGCATGGTTCCGTGGTAAAAGATTCAAATCATGATTTCGTGGTAAATTATTCTATGGTCACGTGGTAAATGATTTAATTCATGGTTACGTGGTAAATGTAACATCAAATTTATTTTGTAGTAGGGAGAAAAAGGCGACACAATGCAACATGAGACAAATTGCAGTTAAATGTTACATAACATGCACAAATACATTAATCTTGGGACAATAATATCTTACAATTGGCTTCATTAAACGTTTTTGAATTTATTTTATAATTATCATGTTTGACAATTTAAAAATGGAAAATATGCAGTTTTATTCGAAATCAAGAGGAATGCAGTTGAATAGAGAAAGGCAATAAATGGAATATAGAGATAAGAACTTATTATTCGATGAAAGACTTTTAAAGATATTTTAGATATTTTTTGATTCGCTAGTATTTGTAGAGATATGTTCCATACCCACATAACAACCATTTGGTTACATCAGAACTAATTTAGGAAACCCTTTTCTAATTTAAAGGGAATAAATGTTTTTTTAATGCTACATACCCTTTAATGACATCGTTCAAACCCTTTTTTAATGTCAACGGTGAGAGCCTTTTTCTACGATTCCATTCAAATTAACGAAGCCTGTGGAAACTATAGTGGTCTGCTGACAAGAAGTTCCATATCATAATTGAAAGATCCTTGAGTAAATAAAGGCTTCTATTAGAGAATATTCAAGTATGTAGACACGGTGAATGCCAAATCTACCTTCATAAAAATGATGCCCTCAGATTGGTGTATGTGAAGGAATATAGAGTAAAGTGCTGCTCTAATTATTTGATCACGGTCCAAAATTTGGAATTATAAGCGAACTTACGATTTTCCAGGATAGTTAATTTTCTGATACGCATAATTATTCATTATTTTATGGCAGATTTGTTAATTTTTAGATATTGTTTGATGGCCTATTATCTGCATAACTATGTAGTTTCATACTCGCTTAACATCCATTTGAATGCATTAGCCCTATTTCAGGAATTTCTGGTGTAATTCGAAGACAAATAAAATGCTTTTGGAAAAGTGACAAGCCTGTTAATGTCATTGGATGAATCATCTTTTATTGTCAGTTTTGAGAGTCTTTTTTCTGTGATTCTATTTAAAGAGACGAAACCACTTGCGGAGATAGTGGTACTCTGCTGGCTGCAAAATGTTCCAAAGTAAATAAATGCTTCCATCGGAGAATCTTCATGTATGTGGACATGGTGAATACCAAATTTACCTTTATAAAGATGATACCCCCAAAGTGGTATATGTGAAGGAATATAGAGTGAAGTGCAGCTTGAAGTACTGTGTTAATTATCTGATCACGGTCCAAAATTTGGAATTAAAACTAAACTTAGAATTTTCCAGGATAGTTAAATTTGCTGAAACGCATAAGTACTCATTATCTGATGACAAATTGTAAAGATTTTCTGTTGATATCCTAGTTTGATATCCTAGTACGTTGTTGTTTGATATCCTAGTATCTGCATAACTATGTAGTTTCATACCCATTTAACATCCATTTGGTTACATCAGCCCTATTTCTGGAATTTCTAGAGTAATTTATAGAGAAATAGTACATTTTTCGAAAAATTTAACACCCTTGTAACTACACACATTAACACATTGTAACTGATTAGAATCTTTTTTTCTAATATTTCATTCATATTTTTTAAAAAAAAAGCTGTAAAGGCCGGCTTTCTGGCACAGAGGTAGCGCGTCTTCCTCGTGTTCTGTGAGTCCTGAGTTCGAGTCTCGGTTCGGGCATGGTTGTTCTTCTATGTTCTATCTGTGATATGTGTGAATGTGCCCCCCCCCCTGTAAAAAGGGACTGTGCAAGCGTGTGGGTGTGTGTTTCCTCCTCACATTAGCTAGAAGTCAGACTTCTGCCCTCGGGTGCTCAGGGGTCCATACCCTCAGAAGCTACTGCACCCCTCTTTCCGTGGTAAAAAGCGGCACGACATCATCATCAAAAGCTGTGAAGTTTGTGAGGATCTACTGGCAAGAAGCTCGACATGAAGACTGAATGGTACCAAGATATATAAATACTTCCACCGGAGAATCTTTGGGCATATGGACATGGTGATTACAATCTACCTTCATAAAAACTAAAATGTTGTATGTAAAAGAATATAGAGTGAAAGACCAGTTGAAGTATTGTACTGATTATCTGACCGTTCAAAAATGTCCTGTTATTTTTCATACATGGCTGCAGAACAATCAGATAGAGTTTTGATTAGATATCATCCTGTCAAAGTCACAAAATAACGAGAGGAAAATCCAATTTTTACCTAATCTCCGAAATTTTCTCTCGTACTCTATAATAAAAGCCTAATTTCTTCCCCATCACCCACCCTCGCATAAAATTGTGGACATTCGGTTAGGGCACGAACAACTTACAAGGTATTAGTGAACTATAGTCACGAGATATTGACCTTCGGCATGAATTCTAACATTTTTACTGTATCTATTGCGCTAATACGCATTTTTGACTCCATTTTTCGAATGATCGAATCAGAATTCAACACGGAAACAACATTTATAGTCACAAAACATGGAATTCTTTTACATGGAAAGAAAGTACACATGAACAAACGCTTAAATCAGAAATTTGTATTTTAGATGCTAAATCAGAGTGCTAAATTTTATCTATATGGCAATTTGAATTTCGTATATATAGAGTTCAGTTGTACCAGAACAGCCAGTCAGGGCCTGGCTAGGGCAGTTGCCCCACTCCCCACGTAGGAGGAGTCCCCAAATCGTACAGAAATTTCATTTTACGTTTCATTTTTTCATGAATATTCTTTATTACTAACGTAATAAAGCAGTGGGGTCCCTAAAGAAGTTTTTGCCACCGGCCCCAGCTAAGCTAAGTCGGGCCCTGCAGCCAGTCAGATAGATTTCTTCTGAATGGATTTTGTTTAAAATTTGATAGAAACCTAAAATTTGGTCTCAAGTCCATATATCAAATTTTATTCTTTTAACGCAAAGCATTTTGTTCACAAACAGATAGACAGAAGCACGGTGAGACAGACAAAATACAAAAAATGTCTTTTTAATACTCAAGGAGATCTGAAAAATGAAGATTTGTCATAATCTGGGATTTGACTTTTTTTTATGATTACAATACTTACTCTACTTTGTATTCGAGAAAGTAAAAAAAAAAAATTCATTAAAGATCCTCGTAATCCTTTCATATTTGATCATTTTTTGTAACCATTATTGCTATTATGCAAACTGCCAAATGCGCATATATTCATTGTAACTCGTTTCTCACTTAACCTAACCACGTTTTTAGATGAAATTGATTAAGTGCGATGAACTCATACATCTCCCTCTAAGCCTTTCCCTCTATTATCTTAACACCATTCTTTAAATGACCTCTTAAAGTCTTGCTTATATAATGCCCAACGATCTTTCCAAAAACAATCTAGCAAGAGTCAAGGCCGCTGCTGTAGAAATACAGGAAATACTAGTGCCTTCAAATATTCTAATCACGCAGAAATCATTTCGTCATTATTATAATAGACTATTGTTCATAGTTGAAGCTATTTCACATTTTAAAAAAATCTGCTACATATCAGCAATATTTCTTGTAACATTTTTTTAAAAACCATTTTTGTATTTTTTGTAATTTTTTCTTGTAGCTTCTGAACTTACAATTCACATTCCTAAAAGCATTGCATCATATAAATTTTGCCTATGTTTCATTGTCTTTAAAAGTTGTGGTCATCTTTATCTAGATAAATTTTACAGAACTTAAAGTTTTTATCTTAAATCCTAAACACTCACCTCATGGTTTGTTTGTTTTTTGTCTCAAAGGAATATCACGCCAGCAACTTGCCCTCTTCCTATTTCTCACAAGTTTCACATGATGGAGGAAGTGGCGGAGGAGGAAGAGGAGAAGCATAATCGCATTCTCCATCACTGCATGATTTAGAAGGAGGAGAATCGTAATTGCAACCGTCACAACAGCAAGGCTCAGGTGGTTGTGGAGGAGAAGGAAGATCATAGTTGCAATCTCCACAACAGCAAATTTCAAATAATGGCAGTGGAGGATCATAGGTGCAATCTCCACAGCAGCAAGGCTCAGATGGTGGTGGAAGATCATCGTTGCAATCTTCACAGCAACAAGGTTCTGTAGGAGGATCATAGTAGCAATCTTCGCAGCAGCAAGGTTCAAATGATAGTGGGGGGAGATCATAGTTGCAATCTCCACAACAGCAAGGTTCAGATGAGGGCAAAGGATTATCATAGCCGCAGTCCCCGCAGCAGCAAGGTTCAGGTGGTGGGGGATCGCAATCATTGTAAGAAGGACTACTACATTCACAATTGCCTTTACTCTCACAAGATTTGTAATAAAGTACGCCATCTGTCTTAGTGATAAAGGCCGTGCCATCCCTGTATATTACTTCGTAACCCATTGCATGAAGAAGATTCTTAGCATGGCTCCAATGCACCACAGCTAAAACCAGAAATGCCTATGGAGACAAAAGTTCAGATCATGGCCAAAAAATATTCTTTAATTGAAGATATATTTTTCGGATGGGCCAAGAATTAAAAAATAAACAATGTAAATTTAAAACATTTATCACCTAAATTTCTTTAATTTTGTTGGCATAGCAATCTTATTGGACGGTACAATGACTATAGGCCAAAAATTTTAAAAAATGGAAAAAATGCATTTGGTAAGCATTGAATTTACATTTAAAAAAAGGAGACTGTTCAAGGTAAGGAGCTGATAAAAGTTTATTAAGTCTTAAATCTTCGCTTTTCCTTTTTTTTAAAATGTTGATTCCCACCTTTCGCCTTTTATCGCACATCAGATCTTAAACAGTTATGATTCTCTCGTAATTCTTGGTTTGATTTCCGTTTTTCATTTGAAATTTTTTGCATAACATTTTATTATTTTTATTTCATTCTCGAGGAAATAGTATTTTGTTACTATTTTTCATGTTCTTGTAGATGCTTTAAAATTTTGAATTTTTTCTTATTTATTTGTTCCCGATAACAATAAGACTATTTCTGGAATTATGCTATAATTCAAAGAGTTCATTTTAATAAATTTCGATCCAAACTGAGCAGCACCACTGAATGATGAATTTGAGAAAAAAATTAAATTCATTAATTCAATGACATTTATTATGATGAATTATAAATTAGAGACAAAAAAAGAAAAGAATTTGTGGTAAACGGTGTTTAATTAGTGCATTAACAAAATTATGTTTTCAAAAACTCTTAATATCAAATTTATTTTGCCTCCTCACCACTGAGAAGAGGATTTTAAATTACTCAATTCACGAGAGTTGCATTTTTTGAATTTTATATACTCAAAATTTTATTGTTCTTTTGCGCTGAAATTTATTTAACGCTTAATTGGTTTTATTTTAGTTTCCTGAGAATATTTTGAGGTGAAGTCATTAGAATTTCTTAAATTGAGGCTTCCATTTTGCAAATGAGTTCAAACTATCTAAGCAAAATGTTCGAATCCTAAATCAAACCTCAAAATTAGATTTTTAAAAATTCAGAAACACATTTTCTTAAATAGCGTGAACTCCGGAAGATTCTTTTTTTCAATACAAGTTTAAAATTCTTCAAATATCTGATTGGAACAATGGAGTCACTTATACGACACCACAGTCAAATAAAAACGTAACTGCGCATGTTATTTTAGCACGTAACAAAATATATGACATGTTGCTCACAAGGCCAGTGTTTAACTTTCTAAAAGAAAGCATAACTTACTGCATAGATTTGGAGTTATATTGCAGACAAAAAAAAATGTATTTTTTAAATGTTTAACAACTTTTTTGTAGGTTAAAAAAATGAGATACAAAAATACAAAGGGTGTTCAAAAAGTAAGTTACTCTTGTTTCCCCACTGAGGGCATCATGGCGAAATAAGAGTTAAAGAGAGCGAAATAGATGATAACTGAGTTCTATGACTTACAACGATAGGAATTTCATTCGGATTGTGAAAACCGTTGCTATGTAGTACGAGAAAAAAATGGCTAGTCAGCTGAAAATTTACTCCAACATTGAAGTACGCGGAACAGTTCGTTTTTTGTGGCCAAAACGTTAAACGAGTAAAGAGATTCGTCATGAAATATTCGCAGCGTATGGGTCCCCAGCAATGTCACGTCCAGGCATTCTGAAATGGTGCCAGAAGTTCAAAGACGAACGCATAGACTTAACAAATGTGCAAAGGCAAGAAAGGCTAACAACGGTGAGCACATCAGACATGGTGCAGCTGGTGCAAGATATTATTCTCAGCAATCGCAGAGAAAATGTGCAAAGGCAAGAAGGGCTAACAACGGTGAGCACATCAGACATGGTGCAGCTGGTGCAAGATATTATTCTCAGCAATCGCAGAGCGAATATCGCACACATTGAACAGGACTTGGAAATATCTGTTGGTGGTGCTCATTTCATTTTCCAACGACGATGGGGATCCAACTAATCTAAGCTGGCTCGACCAAGGAGCAATCTTCTATAGCCAAGGCATCTAACGATTAGTATTATATTTCGACAAATGTCTCCAGCGACTGAGAGATTACGTAGAGAAATAGTGTGCTAGTACGTGCATCATACTGCATTGTAGCGAACTCATCAATAAAGTATTTATGAGCTAAATTTTTGAGTGTAACTTACTTTTTGAACGACCCTAGTACTTTTAAAATTTCCAGCAAAAAATTCTGAATCATTAAACCTTTCAATTCCAAAATCTTATTCGTTTGTTAAGAAAAGTAATAACTTAAAAAAATATATAGATATAATTTACTTTTATGTTTATTGTTTATTTATTACTTAATTTATTGTATTCAGATTAATTATATATTCCTTATTCATATTACCATCTAGGACACATATAACACCGTAGCTTTTAAACATTTGAAGGAAGATTTTTGTCAAAATTATTCTTTACACTGTGTGTTCTTTTGGCCCAATTGTTTTTGACAGGACATGCTTATGCTTTACTAGTATACTATTGAAGTGCATCAATACTGATACACTTGCTTATGTACTAGCATTTTATTGAAATACATCCAACAATGACGAAGTACCTACTTATATTAAATAATCTAGAAGAGGAATTAAGTTAGATTAATTAAATTTACGATATATTCAAAGAAAAAAATAACTTTATGTTAGTCTTATTTTAATAATATTAATGAATACATATTATCTTAATGTTAATGGAAAACAATAAAAAAAAATTATTTTTTAAGAATTAATAAAACACTAACACATAATTTAAATTTTAAAGTAAGAACTATAACTGCATAGGTAAGTCAATATCTAGTTAAGAAAAACCCTCTTATTAAAAGATTGACTGTTGAATATGTTTGCGTAAGCTTTGAAATAGTCTGGTTTGTGTGGGCGAAATTTGATCGTGATTGCTTCATTTCTGTCACCGGGGGATGAGTCGTGGCTTCTTTTCAAAAACCTCAAAAGAAAGAAGGTCTGCGTTTCACCAAAAGGAATAACGAAGGACGTGCACTATAAGAAGGCAATGAGGTGTGTTTGGTGGGACAGAAATGGAATCATCCATTGGGAAACCATCTTTAATGGAATTTGTTATTGGTGGAACGGTAACGATAAGCGTCAACAGTGGATGATTCCTGGCGGAAACAGCAAGCGGCAATTCAACATCAACAACGATGCCTACCTGACATAACTCGACCATCTTCCCATTGCAATCGAGACGAAAAGACTACACAAAAAGAACCGTGTCCTCTTCAATCACGATAATACGCGTCCACATGTTGAACGCCGAGTTGTCAAATGTATCGCCAAAAAAGGCTGGGAACTGCTTCCACATCCGCCATATTCTCTCACAAAAACGCCGACTAACTAACACATCAATCGGCCACTAAAATACTGGCAGGCTAACAAAGTCTATTATAATTTCGATCATTTAGTGGCGGATGTGAAAGCATGGATTGCCTCCAAGGACCATGGATTCTTTGTCCGTTTTCCAAGCATATGGAAGCAGTTATTGAAGCAGATGTTGACTATGCTCCGGAATAATTATTTAAGTTGTTATTGCTGATTTGCTCCGGAATAATTATTTAAGTTGTTATTGCTGATTTTTTGTTTCCTTTTTCATAATAAACAATGTTCAAGAACGCCAAATAATTATGGACCAACCTTATATTCTTAAACTCAGGGAGTTCTAACATTTGAAGAATCGAAAAAATGTCGAGTTCGAATTTTTTGACGATTACAATACTTTATCCTTACATCGCACACAAGAAAGTAAAAGTTAAAACTGTTTTAAAGCTTCTTAAAAGTTAAAAAAAACTTTCCAAAAAATCTCACAATTCTTTATTCATAAAAAATATAAAGATGGAAAATTTTTAGAAGTACTCAAGAAGAATATAAGTACGTTGGATTTCTTAGATTATAGAAATCTGGCATCAATGTAGATGTAAAGTTCCTTATATCTCAGTACCTTGTCCAGGGTGTTTAAGGTAATCTACCAACGAATATTAACACTGAACAACCGAGAGAATTTATCAGGTTTGGACTATAACTGAAAATTTATATCATTTTCTAAATTCTTAAACATTTCTTTAGCTGCCAAGAATAGTCAAATTTTCCTACAAGAAATACTAGCACTGTCCCAGGAAGAAATATATAAAACAGAAAACATACAATAGAGGAGAAAGAAAATAATTTGGGAATTTTTCCCTATCCATTATGTTTCCAGGGGTGAACAGAAAAATTCATGCCGTAAAATATTCCATGTTCTGTTACTTCAAAACTGATATGCCAATGATTGAATGCTGGCATGCCATTGTACCAAATAGTCATTGATTCAGGTGGATAAATAATAAATTAGATACCAGGCAAGAAACCAAAACTTTAAAAAGAAACTGGAAATACAACAATATCATATCAGAAAATATACCAAGCTATGTCAAAACAATTGGGAATATAAGTGACTGTATTAAAAAAAGGAAAGTTATTGCTTCAGGTATTAAACCAAAGAAAATTATTCTTGCCTTTACAGTTAAATTGGGAAGGCATAAAATATAAAACTACCTTAATCTGAAAGCCTGAATTCCTTTATGACCCGAACAGAAAGAGAGTACATCCGAATAACTTGTTCATACAATAAAAATGGAAAGGGCGGTCCGTTTAAATAACCTAATTCCAAGAAATCTTAATATGTACCATCAAAATCGACGTCAATTTAACTTTCCGCTTTCCATACAACTAAAATGGGAAGAACGGATCATTCAAGCAGCCTAATTCTAAGAAATCTTGGGCCGCGGTGGTCTAGTAGTAAGATTTTAGCTTCAGAAACGAAGGGTTTCGAGCTTGACACTCGATTCCAACGAAGAACCGTCATGTAGGAGGGTATGGTGCAATCGAAGTCCATTGGGGCCGAGCGTCCTCCCACTGGTGTAGTGAGGGAGGGGGACTTGGAGAGGGGAGTTCCAGCTCAGGTGTTGCCCTCGTCAGCTTATAGCGGTTCAAAATTACGAGCTCCGTCCCAAAACAGCTCAACTGTAGCTTTAAAAATGGGAGGTCAATGTACTTGAATTGAACCGAACCAAAAAAGTCTTAATCTAAACCACCAAAATGGACATCCAAATAACTGTCCAAACAACGGAAACGGAAAGAATGGATCATTCAAACAGCCTAATTCCAAAGATTCTTAATCTATACCACCAAAATGGAAAGAAAGTACATTGAAAAGACCAATGTCTACACAACGAAAGTCTATAAAACCAAATGAAAAAGAATAGGAGCAGAGCAAGTTATACTTGAAAATGTCTCAAGTACAATTTTCGTATTTATGGTTGAGCACAATCAAAAATGTGAAAATATTGATTAATGACTCTGAATCGAAGATTATAGCTCTTATGCAAATGTTAAAAACGAAAAACAAAGCTTAAGACAAAACATTTCAGAGTGAAAATTAAAATACTTACGATTGCTCCTTTACCTGCCTTCATAATTTTGAACGGAAAGAAAACTCCACAAATCGAATGGAAGAATTACTGAAAAGGCTCATCTTATATATAAATCTGTATCATTGTTTTTGCCGAAATCTGTTGTGAAATTTTTTATAATTACCGTATAAAATACAATTGGCTATTGTCTCCTTCGATAAAGATACAAATCATTAGCTTAATTAATATCTTGAAATAAAATTTCTTTGGAAATCGTAAACAAACAAAAAAAAAATATTTATGTTTCAATCCATTAAGTTTTCCTGAAAATATTTTCGCAATACTAGAAATAATTAAAGAGCGGACCTTTGATATTATGCTGCTGCTGATGTTACAGTATAATCATGACGCAACAGAATGTTTCATACTTTTGCATCATTGATGTATGAAAACGCCCTGAATATTTGAACATTCTTTCTGAAATAGGAGCTGTCAGCATGAAATCGAGCCGTAAGTAATTTCAATTATAAAATTTAAGACCTTATTAATGGTTAATTTCATTATGTTTTATACGAAACAACTCCAAATCATTTACTATTATATAGGCTTTTCAATCTGATTGTTTATAATAATTTTTTCCCGTATTATGAGCATTCTCAGACATATAGCTGAATAAAAAAATCCAACCATTTAAACATGTTCAACTTTTCTGGGCAGTGGTATGAATATTTACCAGACATATAGCTGAACACAAAAAATGCGACACATCTGATGTCTCTACGAAAATCTTT
>JAOUZG010050968.1:10621328-10683003 GCA_026289955.1 Argiope argentata | reverse complement strand
ATATAAATGGTATTTAACAATAGATTTAATATGTTTCTGAGCTATTACGGTAGCTCATTCGAATGTTAAGCATCTGAATGCCTTCTTTATTATTTTACAATACGTTTTTGTACCCTTATAAAATAATCTTTTGCGGGTGTTAAGAATATATACCAGAGAACTAAAAAGGGTTAAATTTTGTTATCATAGATGATAGCTATACTATGATTCTGAACATAAAAAATGCGACACATCTGACATTCGAATCTACTCAAAATTTAAAATTCTTTAATGTATTTTTAAAAGAGCGTTTTATTTTTAAGCAATACGAAGCTATTGAACTGGTAGCTGGCGATTATTAGTTACCAGTAGATGAGCAAACGTGAAAGGGAACTTTACATCCAGACTTGTTTATTGCGATTCAGATGTTCATGTTACAATTAAAAATCTGCTTAAAACATAAAAAGGCTTAAATAAAAACTAGGTGAGTGATTTCATCAATTTTTTTAATAAGACTATATTTTCACAGTTGAATTTTAATAACAATCATTTTCAGAACTGTATGTGTAAGAACAATTCATTTAAATACATCGATAAAACAACGTTTCAATGCATACATTTCACAGTAACAGATCAAATGTCCATACCAAATACTATATTTTAAAAAAAATGGAAACACGACATATAATGTAAAAGATTGGAGCAGATGTTAGCATTTAACCCTTTATTTACTGATTTATGTTGCCATCAACTTTTTAACTTCATTTTTGCACCAGTAGTTAAGTTTCCTTGCAAAATAATCTCAAGAGAAAATTTTTAATTAATGGAAATAATTTAATTATTAATTAAATATTTTTAATTCCTACCTTTAGCTTATATTATCTTCTTGCTATCTGGATTATATTCTCCGTGTTCTTTCATATTATGAAGGTATAATACAGATTTAAATGGTACTTTTAAGTACCGACAGCAAATAAAGGGTTAAAATTTGAATTCGATTCTTTTAAAAAGAATTAATCTTGCTTCAATAGACGCAAGGTCTGACCAAGGCAGTTGCCCCCCCCCAAATCAAATAATTTTTTTTACACGTTTCCTTCTTTAATGAAGTTCTTCATTACTAAAGTAGTAAAGAGAGGAGGCCCAAACGAGGTTTTTGCACCACGCCCCAACTAGGCTATCAAGCCTTGAATACACGACAGAGTTCAAGTTTCTTATTTCAATTAAGCCTTTAATTGGTGCACCGAGTATTATACAGAAGAATAATTGCTTCTTCAACATATATAATTATTTAAAAGAAAATATTTTTAAACGGTCGTGATTTTATCATGAATTAATTTGAACCCAGCGCGTTGATGAAAATATCGTCTGAAATAGCTATCTTGTTTAATTAAAAATGATATTTATTTTTTTGTCGACAATGAATACATTCGTTGAAATTGAATGATATAATAAAGAAAAAATAAAATAAAATAAAACATTTAATCTAGTTTATTTACTTTACTAGCTTTTATCCGAGATTTCGTACGCATGTAAAAGCAATTTATTTACTGTGCATACCTGAAATAAAGCAAAACCTCAAATCAAGTCAGCATTTTCTTTAAAATCAAGTCAAGTCTATTTTATTTATCGATCGAGATAGCAACAAAAAATATATACACAGATTTTTTAACTTTTAATTAAAATAAAAACACAGTTGTCAACAATTACAATACACTGCACTTGAAAGTGAATCTTCTACGCCAGTTGGGGTAACACTATACAGATTAGAAATTTTTAATTTCCTTTATTCTGTTTTATTTTAATTAAAAATGAATCTGAAAAAGCGATTAATTAACAATGTTTTAAGTTTAAAAGCATCAAACACTGAGAAAATAAATAGAATCGTTTGAAATAATCGATCAAAAACAATAGCCTAACCTTATTTGCGTGGGGAATAAACAAATTGAAATCTTACTTATTTGGAGGCGGGGAGATGGAAGATTTTTGGCGGGAAAGTAAGAAAAGTATCATTTTTACTATTTTCATCGCAATTTTCCCGTTTTTTCACTCTTTAAGAACCTTCCTCGCGTTTTAAAGAAAATATTTTTAAAAAGGTAAGGGAATTGGCCTAGTCGTTCTCGAGTTTTGCGCTTATTTGGCGATTCATTTTTATTTATATAGATTATTGAAGTATAGTTTAGGGTAAATAATTCTTTGTTTTTCTGTCTTCAGGAAAAACAAATTTCTTGGACGTCCGATTCGTGGAATCCGAAATTCAATTGGGTCAGCAAAAAACATGGATGGAACTATGTTCAAAGAAGTAAGTTGACAAAGTTTTATTGCCATCGGATGAGCAGAACAGCAGCGCGTAAAATACGAGCAAACAAATATTTTTTTATATATTAGATATAACAGTTGTACTATGCCTATAACTTTTGAGCACGCGAAGCAATAAGTTGGCAAGGTTTCATCGCAATTGGATGAACAGAACGATGCACATAAAATACGAACAAATAAAATTCACTTTTATATATTAGATACAATATAATGATTGTACTATGCCTTCGCGCAAGTGCGAGAAATGAATTGGCAAAGTTTTATTGATATCGGATGAGCAGTACAGTAGCACATAAAACACAAACAAATATTCATTTTTATATATTAGATATAATATACACACACATATATATGTACACACACATAAACAGATAGATTTGATTATGTAAAATTAATGAATGGCTTCTTTATTTAAAACAGAATACTTCAACCTGCTCCAATCTTTCATCTTCAAAATTACACATTATTGACGATTTATACCATATTCAACGATTTAAATCAGAATACAAAACTTGTGAATCTTAAGCTCAATGAATTGAACTAACTATGAGCAACTAACAAAACATCTCATTTCTAATTCTTTCATTTTGTTATTGACACGATTCACAACTTAATTCAAAAAGTCTTAACAATGAACAAAAATAAATATACAAATATCAAAGTCTTACAATTAATTTCAAAAACAATGAATCAGTTTTTGCAAACATACTGAACACAATACATAAAATTAGCTGGCATTCATATATTGAGCAAAAATTACGATTTTGGAAGCTTGTCCAATAAACATATATTAAACTAAATACCTGCTAAGTTGAGATCCCAAATATATCACTAGATTGGTAATAGATACTGTTGATTATAACTGACCATGCAAATAATGTTGAATAGCAGTAAAAAATAATTTGAATGTAACTAATGTTAACGATTCTTTTTATAAATAGAGAAAATATGTAAATAAAATCCAATTATTTTTTTTTCGAAAGCGGCACTGTGCAGCATTGTAATTAGTTATAAATATTATAATGAAGATAAAAAATTATTATACTTAATAAACGATTCATAAACACTATCCATTAGAGTGGAACAAAAGTGACATTTTTTGTTTGTTTGTTTGGTAATAGTGGGGAAAAGTTGCCTTTTAGATTAAAAAAGAATAACAAAAGTTTTGGTTGCAATTCTACTTCTGAAGGTGCAAAAAAAAAAAAAAAAAAAAAAAAAAAAAAAATTAAAAGGTTTAAAAAAAAAAAAATTTTAAAATTATAAACATCGATTTTTTTTTTTGATTTTACGTACACATAATGTTACAAAAGATGGTTTTATAAACATGTATAAGTATTGCGGTTTGAAAAAATTATTAACCTTTTACTCCATGAATTAATAGAGAGTTGGAAAAAAATTGTTTTATCGTGGAAATAGCTTTGATTATCAATAAGACTTGCACAAAAGTGAGGTTATTTCAAAATGTCATAATATCATAGACATTTTTATATATATATTTGATGGATTAAAATAGTTTGAATTATTTTATAATACTCAATTTGGAAATAAAATTGAATCAAAACTGCGATACCATACATGGGTCCATATGCAGTAAAGGGTTAAATATAAAATACAATAATAACAAAAAAAATTAATGTCAAATTTTGTGTCTCTTACTTCTGTATCCTTAGTGATAACAAAAGTTACAGTTGCAAAATCTAGTTGCTACTTCATTTTCAAACTATATTTTTTGCATTAAATTTAGGTAAAATCTTATTATCTTTCTCTTGCGATTGAACAATAGACAATCGATCGCCAGTTTCAAAGCTCTTTACACTGCTTGTGTGCGACAAGAAAGCCCGTAACTGGGTCCTTTAAACTATTTGGTTTGGCTTCATATGCCTTCCGTACGAAGTCTTTGAGAGTCACTGGAAACATGTTGTAACTAAAGAGGTTTAATTACTCCACTTTTCATTTTGGTCATCTAATTTTTATCCTATCTATAACACTGCTTTTGCATTCTGTGATTACATTAAAATCCTGTACATCAGAATTGATATAGCTGTTGTGGCTCTACCTGAAAGGAAGCTACAGATGGTAATTTAACACGCATTTCAATGCTTTTCTCTTCGTCCAGTTTTCTGATATATGTGAAGGATCTTGCTGGTTTGCCTCTTCTTATAGAGAAGACTGTCGTTCTGCAGCATTGTTATTGTCACCAGCAACTGTTTCTAACACATTCCTTCTTGATTAAACTTAACTATTATCTACAGTTCTTTACTTTTTATTGCTTCTTTTCTCTCTCTCAAAAGCCTCATGTTGTAACTATCAATATTACCTACAACTGTTTCCTTATTACAGCGTTGAAGGTTTAGAAATACTTGCTTTACAAATGGTACTTCCCCCCTTTTTATACAATTACTTAAATTTACACATTTACAGGCAGAAATATCAAATAAACGTTTAGCTTCTTCTCTAAATTTCATGAGTTAGAATCGAGCTTATCTGGCCCTTTTCTACTTTAATAAATTCCTGCATTTAGCACAATAAGCATTAATCAATTGCTAAATTATTTTGCTAGAAACAACAAGAACAAAAACCCTTGAAAATATTTGTTCTATTTTGGGAACTAAAGTGTCACATATTTCACTGACAGAATCACATATTTCACTGAAGCAACTTTTAGGTTAAATTCAATATAACAGTAGTACCATAACAGATTCGTAAGTAGGCAATTCAACTTCAAGCAAATCATTAAATTCTCCCAAAATAGGACATTCCAACATTTGTTTTGCCTTCACTACTTCATACTGAGCCATTGTTACTCACAAAAACTAACACATTAGTCACAGTATAGAAGGAGTTGCAAACTCAAAAGAAATTTGCCCCTCAGTTTTATAACATCCGCTCCGGTAATGACTCAATGTCCTAGATGCCACGCAGTGCAATAGTAAAATTGTTTTCATATTTCTACTCATATTATAATGTCAATTTAAAACCTTTTATTTCATAATCGACATACAAAAAAAAAAAAAAAAAGTCCCCAAAATTATTTTGATGAAAATTAAACGTTCATGCGGTACCTCAAGGCATTCTCCAATATTTTTCATATTTATAATTCATTTTATTTATGCATCAAGTAGCAACTTTTCCACGCTATTACAAATAAAAAAAATCAAAAGATTTTTGCGCTCCACTCTACTATTCCTACATCAGATGACTAAATAGATCTAGTTAAAATAATTAAGAATAAGATTTATTTTTTGTGTGATAAATGAAATTAAAAATTTGGGAATCCAACATTAGCACCAAACTACATAAGGCAATATTAACAAGGAATTGTTTAATAGGTGGGTCAAGAGGCGAGAAAGATTAGATAAATAAACAAGACCCAAATTTAAACAATTCAGTTATTATAAAGTAGTAATCCTATTCAAGTTTTAATACATTTTATTGCATTAAAAAGTTGTTTATTGCATAATTACATATCTATCACAAAAACATATTCCATTGTCTTGCCATGAATATCATTTAGAGTCTAAAGTCATTTTTATTGCTGTCAGAATCTGATGAAATCAAGATTCTTGCCGATAAAAATATGATCGCCTGGTATGAAAAATGATGCATTAACAAGAGTAGGGGGTTTCCAGGGCTTATTAAAATCATTTTTAACAAAACAAAACCCCTTAAAATGCTAATTCATGATTCTATGTACATTTAATAGAAATATGATGCATGTGTAATACCGTTTTTACAATGTGACATTGCTGGAAACAAATAGTAGGAAGCCAAGTGACTAGACTACATGATAATCGTATACCAAGGACACATGCATGCAGACAAAAAACGGTATGCAAGTCTTCATCTACATTTTACACTTTCCAATCATATGGCTTCATATTTTCTAGTGACATTCTGATTGCAAACTCACTTAAAAATTGCAGCAATTTAGATTTTCAACAGAAGGAAAAGAATTAGGATTCATTTACAAGCAGATAATATAAGTAACAAAGTATTGTGCGTGTTACAAAATTGCTTTTCAGCAATTAAGTAATTTAAAAAATGAAATTCATTATAAATCATTTATACTTCCTGATTTACTACACGTTTTCTATAGAAGGAATAGAATTTGGATTCCTATATGAGCATATCATAAGTAGTCAAGCATTGTGCGTGGGGGGGGGGGATAATTATCCACAAATCTGTAATTTTAAAAATGAAACTCAATATAAAGCTTAAATAACTACAAAGCAACATTTATACTATTCTTAAACACATATATTAAAAATTCATAGATAATCTAATACAACAAACCTATTCATATCACAGAACTCCACAACAAAATCTCAAACATATATTAAAAAGAAATAAATGCAAACAATATTGACTATGTATTGATAGCTAAAAAGAAAGAAGAATTCAAATATTGCTGCTATTCAAATAATATTTAGTTAATTTTCAAATAAAAACACACAGCACAGGTGATTACAGGAATGATTTTTAACATAAATGAAATCTATTATAACAAAGTATGAAACAGCATTGCATTAAACCTAGAAACTAAACGTCAAATAACTCTTTGCAAATTCATTAAAATAAACTCCAGCAAATTCGAGCTAAATTCTGATCAAAACTGAATATAATGTGTTACTGAAATTTAAAAGAATGAAGACGATATTTTTATTAATGAAAATATAAAGCGATAAAAATATTTAGCACTTTAGAGAATAACACGGTATGTTTTGATGTGAAACTTGAAAAATTCATCCCAAAACTTAATCTTAGTTAAAACACAATAAAAGTGCGAAGCAGTATTTTACTTTAATTTCTGGTCTATAATCTTTAATTTATAACCATTGCTTGTCTAATTTCACCCCTTCATTAAAACTATACGCAATCGAATTAACTAAAATAGAGTACCAACACCGGCCCACGCATTTTTAACAGTAAAGCCTATTTTTACTTCAAAAGATTAATATGATAACCAATTTTATTTTGGTAAATAATTTACAGCTTCTTAATTCGTATTAATACAAAAATATAACAATAACAGAAATGATTAAAACACACAGAATACTAAAATTATAACAATGCACACGAAAACAAAACTACAGATGCTACATATACGGTTTTTTTTAAAAAAAGAAGCCAAGCAATAATATTCTGTAGTTCTGCTTTTAAAAATTTATCACTTTCACCAGTTCAAAAAGCTCATCTTCAGTAGTCATTCATTTCAGAAGGCCAACTAGCTGCAAGTTCAGATCAAACATCTATTACCAATTGACTATATGCTCTATGAGGAAAATGAAACATCTAATTCACTATTACCATTAAAATCATTATCTTCATTAATATCAGAAGATATAACAGTCTCTCAACCATTGTAAGTAAAATGAAACAATATAATTCCACCACATATCGCAAGAGTTTCTACACACTCAGAAAATTTTCACCCACATATGCAGCAATACTAAGCTAAATATCCATATTCTTCAAATAAATAAAGCAAAACAACAAGCAAGAGCGTTAAATTACAAAAGTATTTTTAAACAGCCGTTTGTATACATCAATCAAATTCAGAAGCAAAAAATAGAAACTGATGTCCGCTTATGAAGTTCAGATGCCATGATTCGGCTGGTGTGGAAACCAATTGGCTATTTGCTGTTATTTAGTAGTATTTAAAAATTCAAAAATATTGTTCTGTTTTCACACTAAACTCACCATCATAGATGGTGGGCAGTAGAATCGACACTTCGCGTCATGTATACAGAATGTTGGTTCTGAAGGGTTTAATGAGAAGGACAGGGGGTGTATCAAAGTCCATGCAAAAATGTGTTAGCCTTTACAAATTGGTATTCTTATAAAAAATATTTTAGAAATTCACAATAAATTTGTAAGACAATGCCTCGTGTGTCTCATTAAATATGTTAAATATTTACCTTTTTACAATGAAACTTTTCTATAGTTAATGAAAGCATTTTTATCAAAACAGAAGACCAGTTTATATTGCCACATCACAATTAAAAAATTATTTCTATTTGGAAAAATTAATGTCTTAAAAGTCATAGTTTAGAAAAATCAGGATAAAAGGACTGTACAGAAATTATAGCAAAAATAGGATTTCAAGTATCCAAAATTAGTCTTCAATACAAGAGTGATGACTTCAAATATGTCTCAATTATCTCGAACTCATTAAAATAAAAGTGTTTCAAGACACATGTCTAGATTATTTTATATCACTAAACAAAATGATGATTAGAAAGTAGTAAGAAATGCTGGAAGTTAATTATTGATATAAAAAACCTACAATACAGCAAAGCATTATTTATACCATCATCTGGTAGAAATACAGTTAACATGCAAAAATAACAAATTTTGTTTTAAATAAGGCTACATATACAAACATTCTGAGGTACAGATAAAAAAAAAACCATGTGTGTATTTTAGTATAGCGAATTTTCAAAAACTTTGTTATCAATACGAACCTATTGAACACACAGTAATTAATAAATCTTTACAAACAAATGGGATTAATGATGCCAAAGTTGTTATTGTTAACGTTTTCGCCGATTAGTATTAAAAACACGCACGGAAAGATGTACTAGAGATAATGCATATATTTTTATTTTTGAAGTATGAAACAATACCTTTTAACATTGTAAAAAAAAAAACACCATTGAATGCCAAAAAAGGGAACCATATTGTATATTTATTACAATCAATCCCCGCAGATATATTTTAAAAGTATTCAGGCAACAACAAACTTGAAGGTTTTTAAAATTATTATTTTTTAAATTTATAGCCCATTGAAAATCATAAGAAAAATTTAATGATATAAAATTATTCAGAACCAATGAAAATGGAATGTTAAGTTTTCACGAGACATAAAAACAAAATAAACTGAATCTTTTAACTAGCTTAAAAATTTTAAAATGAGCGGAGCACCATTTTTCATTTCAAATTTCTACTTCATAATCTTTCAGTAACCTTCTAGTTTAAACGGGAAGGGGCAGAAGGTCAAATTCCATGAAAAAATGATTTTAATTTTACAAAGGGGTAATTTTATGATACCTTCAGAGAATTTCACAATAAATTTATAACATAATGTTCCACGAGTCTCTTCAAAACTGCGAAAAATTTGAAAGAAAAAAAAAAACTTCGACATCTGCTGAAGGCAACGGGTTGAATTTTTTAAAACTTCGCAGGGGATGTCTAATAAGCTTCACCAGCACATTAAACAGAAGGACTATGTGGATAAGAGGAACAGTACATAACCAAAAGAAAGAACGTAGAAAGAAGCAATTGAAGCCTTCTCCATACAAAATTTCAAACAAGCATCATTTTCCGAACTTCACCTTCTCGTAATATTATATATAACAATTTATCAACGAAGCCGTCAAAGCATAGAGAGAATTACGAGAACTGCAAGGAATTCTATCGCAGAAGATTTATAAAGTAAGAATTCAGACGATTTCTTTTAAGCGCATTCGAACAATTAAAAATTGAAAAAAAAAAAAACATTTTGCATTCACATTTAAAATAAAACTGCAGTGTCTTATAAGTACCAAAAACCATTTTAATTGTAACACAGAACTAAATTAAAATCTTTAATAGATAATTTTTTTTACTATTTTTAATTTAACATTTTTCATAAATAGTTGTAGTTCATGTACAACTCAACCAGTAAAAAGTAATAAAACAATATTAGAATTACTAGAAGATTGTTTCGTTGGGTTGCCGTATCGGCGACAAATTCAAGGGCCCACTAAATTCCACTTCAAACGATTATTTTACATCAATCAACAAAATTATTTTCACAATAGTAGGGAATATTGAAATTTGATTCCTGGACTTTTGTTTAAACAACATTAACACTATTTTGAAACAAAATTAAAACATTATATATATAATTTATTACACAAAAGTTATTATATATTCAAAAGATGTAAATTCAGAAAAAATTAATGATGGCAAATTAATCAAATCGGAAAATGAATTTATTAAAGGATAGGAAGGAAGATAGGAAGAGAGGGACAGTAAATAATTATAACTTATTCGGATAACATTTTGCACTTTTCAGACAAAAACAAGCAACGAGTTAAACTATTTTTTTTAACATAAGAAAAAACTTTTAGCACTACAAAGTTTGAAAAATTCATCGAATGTTAAAAAATAAAATAAAATGTATTGTAACTTTTTTCGTACATATATTCGAATACTTGCCACAATTCCTTACAGTTATTGATTAATACCGAATATAAAGTTTCTTGAAAATTAACACTTCTAACCGATCAAAACTCTTTGAAAATGTAATCCGATAAAATTATTTAGAGTACCAGAAAATGGAACGCTATATTTTAATGTGATACAAAACTTGAGCCTTCTGTTAAAAATTTTACATTTGAATTAGTTCAACAATATTAAAGGGTTCACCCCGATATTTCCTTTATAAATTTTCTACTACATAATCTTTTAGTTATTTTCCATGCCTGTCTAGTTTAAATGAAAAGATATGCCAAAAATCATGCAAAAAAGTTTCAGACTTTATGGGTTATGTTTTAAAAGATCTTTTTTTACTATCTGATAATAAACTTTGCAAAATAATGAAACAAGTGTTTCATTAGCGTAGCTTAATTTTCAACTTTTAACAATAAAATGGCTAATAAAAGGAATTTATGAAAATAGAAGTCCAGTTCCTCACTTCTAATAATCTAATGATAAAAACTTGTTGCAAAAATTTAATGACTTAAAAGTCACACTGAAAAAAAAAATCAAGATGCAAGGCCTGAATAGAATTTATTAAATAGATCTATATATCGTTAAGTGCATAGATAAATATACACAATTGCGTTATATTTGCCTTCAACTAGACAACCATAATGCAACTAGTCTTCAATATAAATCTCAGGTTGTCAAATACGATCTTGTCCTTCATTTTGAATTCATTAAATAAAAACCTATTCAAGGCACATATCTAGATTATTTTGTACCCATCAACTAAATAATGGTTATACAATAGTAAAGAATATTAGAAGTTGATTACAGAAGATTTCAATGGAAACATCCAAAAGTTTCCAAAACATTTAAAAACATTAAGATTCTCTGATAAGCTCTGAACTGAAGTTGACATCAATATGCACATACATTTTTTTTTAAGGAAATTATTCTACCGAACCATCCCATATAGCTTCTTTCTGCTTGGCTTTCAGTCTTCGTTTCTCTGTCAAAGAAAAACAACAATTTAAAATTGATATCATTTAAACATTAAACTGTAACAATTAAATCATTGAAGCTAATTCTTTTGAAAAAAAAAAGGACTTATTTATTTATAAGTTATTTAAATAAGAGTGAATGAGGCAGAGAGGTCACATTACCTTTTGCTTCTTTTAGAATACTTCTTTCATGCTCCCTCTGCTCCTTAGTGGCTTGAACTCTAAGACCAAGAGCACCAGAAACAAGCCGTCTAGCTAGAACTGCCGATGTTGCTGGTCTGGGTTTTTGAGGCTCTGAATGATCTGCAATAAATTTTGCAAAAATTAAAAACTGATAAACAACACAAAGAAAATAATAGAATTCACAAATAAACATAAAAACTGGACTAAATTTGATACAATAAGAACTTAAAACAACAACAACCAAAAGTGAAATAACTGTGCTTTTAAACACGTTAGAACAAAAAAATTGGACAAAAAGGTTCATTTTCTTTTAACATTCTGTACTTCTACTTAGCAGAGGAGAAGGGGAATAGTAAGTAAACGAATTATATCTTGAAATCAAATCATTTTGTTTTCAAGTAACTAACTGATGGGATAGATTAACGTCGTTTTAAAGCTAGATACCAGTCTACTGGTAACGGATCTCACATTTTTGATATCAGGATTAAAGTTGAACTAACATTTTAAACTCCAAAATTTCATAATATAAATAGAGAAATATTTGTTAAGTAGTTAACTTTTCATCAATCAGGTGTAATTCTCTCTACCTCTATATTCCCAATAACTAAAATTAGGGGGAAAGCAAATTTTGCTTTCAGACATAACTACATAATTTTCTTGAAAAATAAATTAACATTTCTAAATACAGCAAAGAACGACTTTCCAATTAGAAATCAGAACTCTGAGAGTTTCAGCATACCTTTCTACAGAATTAAGTCATTCTTTACAAATTAACATTTTCAAACATATGCTGTTAGAAAGAATAACTGAGAAAAAGGAGAAAATGAGCTGACTAATCAAGCACTGAGGAGGCCTACATAAGGTGGGAAACCTGTGGCTTGTTTAAGACATCCTAAAGTAAGACGGTAAATATATATATTTTTGTCTTTTTTGAATGCTTATTTTAAATTTAAGTTGTAACAGAGTTAAAAAATAAAACAAAATTTCCTCAGGGCCATTCTCATTTTCTATACCGTTATATACAAGATAAAGTTCTAAGTTACATATTTCTTGTATTTGTAGGACATAACGTTAACGATTAAAATTAAAATTTCATTTTTCGATATTCTGAGCAACAGATTCGAGTTTTCCATTGCCCCAGATAATTATCATAACGACATAGTACAGTATAGCCGTAAAATATAATAAAAATATGTAACATAGTGAAGGTACCAGAATTAATAACATTATTCATTTTACAGAACCAATGAAGTGAATTAGATGCAAGAATTTTCAGGAACATTAATTTGACTAAATCAAAATTCGTTTTTGAGGTGAAAATACAGTTCAAGCCTATCGACAATCAGATTAAAAATTTACTCGCAGATCCTTTTATTGAAATAACTATTAGCAATGAAGTGCTTATTTTTTCAGGTTGCGTAAACATCAAAGAAATATTTTGACAAGCGGATCGAACATTTTACTTTAAAAAAAGTTTCATTTTCTACTAAAAACTGAAATAACAATTTTTACTGATTTGAAATGCTTTTCTAAATATTCGATTACCTTTCTCATGTGTTTGATTTTATAAAGATTTATTTGACGACAAAATTGGAGATACAAAGATGATAAATTATTCTAAATTGAAAGAATTAAAAAATTATAATAGCTTGTATATGACATTTCAAAGAAAATATTATTCTGAAAAATAACTGAAATTTTTTAAAAAAACTTTTCGAAAAAATTTGAAGCAGTTTCTTTTTTCAAATATATCTTCTACAAATCGGATCATCACCGAGATTAAAAATCAAGATCATAAATATGATCACATAAATTACAGATTCATTTCCCCTCTCGTATGATAAATTTAATCCTAGCTAAAAATTACAAAATCTGCAAAACCTTTTGCCCACTACACGAACAGAGCCTTCACACAAAAGAAGCTTAAAACAAATACATAATTCTATCGCTAATACGGGAAAAACAAAGATGCAGTTTATTTTTAAGTAAGAGTTCTAATAATTATCTTACGAGCACACCATCTTGCTTTAGTTTTTGACTCTTTTATTCCCTCAGAAAGA
The DNA here is from genome assembly GCA_026289955.1 of Argiope argentata. NCBI lineage: Eukaryota > Metazoa > Arthropoda > Arachnida > Araneae > Araneidae > Argiope > Argiope argentata. The sequence continues at coordinate 10,669,274 of JAOUZG010050968.1, read as the reverse complement.
GGACGGACTTTCATAAAGGGATGTTTCATCTGTAAAGCTTGATTTGCTGAAAAACAAATATAATGGAGACAATGATAAATACAAACATAATAACAAAAAAAAAAGTAAAATTTCATTAGTTCATCAAAAACCAAATGTAAATCTATTATAATACAGAAGTAGAAAAGCAAACAAAATTATAAGAAAAATTTAAAGCATAATGATTTTGATTGCTATCACATCAAAATGAAATTTATGCATCAGAAGATAAGCAAAAGGGATAAAATATGCTCGTATGGATTGAAATATATGAATATCACTACATGCCAAAAAAAAAAAAAAATCGTATAAAATATGATATTCTCCCTCAATCGATAAACTAGCAGAAATTTCACAGAAAACTTAGCAAATTCATGTAATAGTAAAATGTTCTTAGTGGCTTGATTTTGTAAAAATGAATAATAGAATGCAATCATTTCAGAAAATCTCACAAAGCCAACATAGTGAGGAAAATTTATAATTTCTGATTGAAATGAAAAAAAAAAAAAAATTAGGTAATTGTAACATGAGGCTGCCACCATAGAATTATATGCATATAGTATTCCATATATTAACTGAATTCCGAATAATGATTTAAAATAAAAAGGCTAAATTCATTTTTTCAACCGAATGTTGTTATATGATCAAATTTTTTACTAACGTTATATAGAAAAGTTCTTCAAGTAACGGATTATTGACATAGTTTTCTTTGTATCTTTTTATTCTACATAATATGGAATATATTTTAAAACATACATTCTTATATGTAATACATTTTAAAATTTATTATTTCAGATTAACTTAAATGAAATGTTACATTTAAATCAATGAAAAAAAATTACTTTTTTGAAATTACACAAACTACAGCATTAAGCATTTTCATGAAAGCTGATATTTTTAATAAGAAACAAATTAGCTCGAGTTTAAGTTTTATTTGATTTTAGATATTTACATATTTTTGCAAATACAATCTACGCATTTTGAGCAAAATATGCATTGCATTGATAAGAGTTTGAATTTGACTGAAAACTGAAAAATAAAATAAAAATAACTTTGCCAGTATAGATTTTTTTTGCCTGTAAAAAGATTTGGAAAATTGCTATTCTAATACAATTATAAATTTTATATAAACTTTTTCCGGAAAAATGACAACAAGAATATTTTGATAGAATAATTTTTCAACATTTTTGCACTGGATTGCATAATTATTCAAGAAAATATTTGACCAGGCATTAGGACTTAAGGTAATTACTAAACAGTCAATGTTATATATCACAAAATGTGAGTGGACTCAATGCAGCCAGCAAAATAGGCTTCTCTGATGCAATTAGTAAGACCATCCATCACCAGGTAAAATATTGAAGAACAAGTTATTATTTAAACTCTTATTATGGTTAGATAGAATGTAAATCTAAATATTTTAACTTTCCAATCACACTTTTTTTTATGCGTCATGGAACCTAATCTGCAAATTAAGTTCGATGGTGGAAAAAAAAAAAACGATAATATATGCTTAAAAATAACATTTCATTGCATATTTATAGTTGCAACATATAAATGCTTTATTGATCTTTTTTCTGGATTGAAAAACAGATGAACATTCTGGAACAAAAGCAAATGAAATATCCAACAAAAAGCATCGGGGGGGGGGGGCGCTTCTCATATGATATAAACCTTTTATTTTCTTATTTGAATTCCATTTAAAGCAAAAATTCCCTTTATCACATTCATAGCGAAAATACTTCTTTTTCTACATAGGTCAAGTAATTTCTTTAACCAGTGAAGAAAACTCAAACTCTCAACAGCACGTTTTCGCCTTTTAACAATTCAGAAAGGAGGTTTCCGTTTATGGGAGTGACGCTAGAACCAACACATAAGAATTGCTAGGGTGGCAGATTAAGATTGATAAGCGTTGGAATTTCACGCAACTAAGAAATTATAATGCTGTTAAGTTTGAATTTAAACTGCAAGGAAATAATTTTATATAAATAAGATAAAGTAATTTGTTAGGGATATACAAAGCTTTACTTTTGGATACCTAAGATATTAATTAGCCAATGAAATGAAAATTTTTAAGCATAGTTCAAACGCTGAATATTTCACACAAATTTCATTAATACACTTTTATAATAATTTAAATATTTCAACATAAAATCACAGTATTTAAATAAAATATTTATAGCAAACAATACAGATTGGCTCTGAAAATAGAAAAGGCTTATTATAAACTTTATGGATTAATTTCAATCTTAAAAGAATACGTTTAAACAGTTTTTCAGCTGAATTTTTGAAATATACAAACTTTCCAAAAATGAACATGCTCCAAAAAATTACACATATTAAAAACATCTTAATCTTACCTAATGTGGAGCTAGTAAATATAGCCAATGCATGACAGTCATCTACCCACTTGATGGAAAAACTAGACTGCCTAAAAAAATAATAAATAAATAAAAACGGAAGAAACTTATACAAAATTTATACAAGAAAAAAGAATTAAAAAATTAAAACGATTCGTTTCTCTTAAAATTTGAATACAATGGAAAAACTCAAGAGTACAACAAAGTAAAAAGCTTGGAATAATTCTTATAAATAGTAATATTGCATTTACAAAGCATCAAAGATTCAGGAAAAAGCGGCGAATGATATATGTAGTACAATAATAACAATAGTAATTTGAATTATACTATTTAAACAAAGTGAGTAGTCTACCCACAATTATCTTGCATATATTCTAATAAAAGTGTAATCTCAGAAAATGTCCTGCACGGCAATGGCGTGGAATATTTAAGAAATGTTAGTTTTTGACATGTAAGCCTTTCCTCTGAATAAATCATTTGATTCATGGCAAGTTTCTTGGCACTTAATCGTTGGCATGCGATTAATAGTATTCGGAAATCTAAATAATGTTATAAAAAAAAAGAAAAAAAAAAATCGATTTTTTTAAAAAAAAATATTTTGTATAAGTAAGCTCGACAGTTATTATTTGTGAACACTAAGGATTCCAATAATAACTAGAATTGTAATTATTTATGAATGAAACGATTTTAGAGACGAATTCACATTTCACGGAATCAAACACAATTATAAAATGTTAAATATTATACGTAAATGATTGCAGCTGACAGATTTCGACTTGCAGAATATAATTACCCTAGTGGTTTTATGCATTCAACCTCTAGAAAAATTCATATTTTACGCATATATTTGCTGTTTAGCATAGAAATGAAACCAAAATTACGTATTTCAAAAATATGCTTAATCAGAAGAGGAATACTTACTGAAAAACAGAAAATGCAGATACTAAATCTTGTGTCACAAATTCTCTAGGAAAATCATACAATTCCACCATGTTATCATATTCTAAAAAATAAAATATCCAACAAATTAAGCAAGAAATCTTGAAATTCTATTAGAATTTTTTATTAAAAAAACACAAGTTATTCAACAGTAAGTTTTAAAATCAAAAACTACTTCATTAATAATATTTATCCGCTTGATTTTGGTTAACCTTTAACTATTTACAGAGAAATTTATGAAAATAAGAAATATCTTTTCAATTTAGGTTATGTAAAATCATATCGGTTATTGATCCCCATAATGAAAAATTATCAAAAAATTCAAGATGTAGATTAAAGGTAAGCGAAAAAAAAAAATTCACCATTACTCTGACCAAAGGTAAAATGCACAATGCAATATTCATAAATAGGATATATTTTCATTATGCAAAGACTGCCGATAGCTTCAAACTGTCATTTTTTAAAAGCAGGTAGAATAAAAACTTTTATAAGTATAAGCTTTTAGTACACCTACTTTAAAACTCTTCTCCTTTGGTAATTTTTAAAGACATTTTTAAATCTATGTTTTATCACTATTTTGCAGTTTTAAACACCAGCTATCGAAAGTTTCAGTTCATCGCACTGTGCCAGAAGAAAAAATTATATTTTCATTTTTTAAAAACTATGCAACACAGAACCATGATACTTTGGACAATTTTCTTTTACACCTGATGTTAAAATGGAGGGAAAATAAATCCTTAGAAGTATCCCTGTTTTTAAGACTGTCACACAGTTTTTAAGGGACATTTACATCAAAATCTGAAGAAAGCTAATGGATGCTATTGAAATACCGAATCTGTAATATTGCTTTTATGCAAATTTCATGCTCCATTTATCAAAGATTTTCGTGCAATGTGCAGCCTCCTGACTATAGAACCATTCTGCAAATAACAATGCTGTATTATAATGGCGGTACATGTTAATAAGATACCCTACAATGTACATATTAATTAAAAATAAATATTTTTTTCATCTTATAATTAGTCTGCTCTATTAATAAGAGTTATCATAATATTTAACTTGATTATTAAAAGCAACAAACCACAAGACATAAATATCTAATTTGTCTCTTACAATAATGTTGCTTAAATAAATAAAAATGATAAAAATTACCTTGTGACGCCATATCAGCTACTGGCTGAAAATCTGTATAACTGTTTTTGACAGCACGAATTTGGATTTTTCCTGTGACACTACTTAACTATAAAGAAATATACAGATTGAATTTTAAAAAATATATACTTTTCATAGGAAAAGAAAATAAGATTGGAAACTAATTCTCAATATCTAAACGAAAGTACAACAATAATAATAAATAAATAAATAAAACTCAAACAAAAAATTTATGAATGATGTTGATATATATTTAATAAGCATCTGGACTTTCGAAAAATTTGGAGAAATACATACTATTGCAGAAAGTTGACAAAGGAAATTAAGATATAATAAATGAAAAAGTAAATGGATATAGTTAAAATCTATATAAATAAAAATGGATCGCGAAATGCATTGCTATGCGCAAAACTAGAGAACGGCTCGACCGATTTGGCTAATTTTTTAAAAAATATTTTCGTTAAGACACAGGGATGGTTTTTATGAAGAGAAAAAATGAAAAAACTGCTAGGAAAATAGTTAAAACGACACTTTTCTTACTTTCCCGCCAAAAATCTTTATTTCCTCCCCCCAAATCAAATGAGTAAGATAATAGGAAGTAATGATTTGTTGAGAAAAAAATACGCAAAGTTAGTTGGTTTTCATTTATAGATAAAGGGAAGTTTAAAAAAGAAAGAAAATAATTGCTTTTATGTAGCTGATTAAAAACATTCTTCTAAACGGAAGTGAATATCATTTTGTTCGTTTTTATTTGATGATGTTTCTTTTTTTTTAATGTTGCTATTGATTGCGTTGTGATATAAAGTTTTTTTTGTAGTTGTTCTTAAAGATAAAAATTCTTTTTTTATATATAAATGCGGCATTAAGAGCTCCTAATGTGTTTATTTTATTCTTGAAAGGATTTATGTATTTAATGATTATTTTTATTTTCTTAATGTTTAGTCTGTATGGATATTTAATCTATACCTGCCCAAAATAAAGTTTGGGCAGGCAAGAAAAAAAAGAATAAAGGGATAAAAGGATTTGTAGAAAGAAAAGTAATGAAGAAAAAAAGAATAGAAAAAGAAAGGTTTGCAAAAAAAAAAAAAAAAAAAAAAAAAAAAAGCGTGTGTGTGTGTCATTTTTATTTCTTCTGTGGGCGGCATTTTCCAAGCTGTTTTTAAACTTTGGCATCTCTTGAAAACCAATTGTGTCTTTATTTGTTTAGTGTTTAAATTTAAGAAAATTTGATTCTCATTAATTTATTAAAACGTAGAATTTTAGACCTTTCCATCCATTTAAGTAAAATATCAATTGCGGGGCAATCATTGCATGGATAGAAAGGGAAAGATGAGTAGTACAATGAACAGAAAATCTGAAGAAAATAATACTATAAATGAATTATAAGACTATTAAAATTTGTTTGTTTAAAAATATTTTGGTGAAAAACCTGTTATGAGACACAGCTACATAAAATAATATAAGAAAATTTTAGGGCGCATTAATACTGGCGAACCGACTGGTCGACAAACGCGGCTAGTATAAGCCCAAATTATTCAGATCTTCATAAAAAAATAAAATTATTTTATCTTTTCATAAACGATATGTAGTTGAGTATTTAATATTAACTTACTTCTTTCACTAAGTTTGAATCTAAACATTCTCCATCGTCATCAAACATAGATTCCCAAGAATCATCTTTCTCTTTAGGAGGGGTATTACTGGATTCATTGGTTTTTGATTTTACATCTGTTTCATCAGATTTATCACTTATATTTAATGAATCCATATCAGAAGCATAGCATGAATCAGAAGTAGCTGTACTGGAAACTTCACTCTTCATATCTAGACCACTGAATAAAATATTTTCCAAAACATTACAATTTGGTTTACTTTCAACATCCTCAGATGGAAAACTGTCTACAGGAGAATCTGTTTCTTCTTTTTTTAAACCTATGCTAGAAGACGTACTTTTGATAACACTCAAGTCTTCAATATTTTCTGTTACATTTTCAGATAAAACCACATTTGTATTATCAGTCATTTCAACATCTTCAGTGCAACAAGAATTACAAGGCATAACTATCTGCATACAACCAGATGAACTATTTTGAGAATTTTGTGGGTCATCTGTTTTTGTAGGAGCATAATTAGATGCAACTGAAAGAGTCTTATTCACAGCAGCATTACTAGAAGTAGCAAAATGGGTTGTGGTGCATTCAGTCTCTGTTTCATCAGTAGGTAGTGCACATGCATCATCTGATTCCTTTTTAATACCTTTCGATTTCAGATGCGTATTTACAGAATTTTTTTTATGCTTATCTTCAGAGGAAGCAGATAAAAGGTTATCAGGAGAATCAGTGAGATTTGCTACTCTTGACTTCTGTGTTGTTTCCTTACCATCCTGTTGCTTCAAATTTTCAGAATAGACGCCTTTCAAACACTCAGTTTTATTTTCGGCTCTTCTTAATGCTCGCGGAACATAAAGTTGCTTGTCAGGTCTTTTCTGTCGCTCCCTAAAATTTATAAAAGAATTCTTTAAATTAACATATATAACATTATTAATATATCCACTATATATCTAGTGTGTGTGTGTGTGTGTGTAATGATATCTTAAAATTAAACTAAACCCTAATTAATTTCTAAAGTTTTATCTTAATTTAGCCCATAGTAACGTCATTCTAAAAATATTTCTTATTTCCTTATCCATTCCACCAGTTCTAGTTAATTAATTAAACATAAGCTTTGTAAAATTGCTGAATCGGTTTTTAGCCGACTAATTCCCACACTCCGAGGGAAGGGATAAAAATTGTTCAGCTAAGCACATTCCTTTAAAAGATCGCTATGATTCCCTTACAAGTGATTTACATGCTACAGAAATCCCTATTAAAATCTCACAGAATATATACACAGGGATAAAAGTTTCATTAGCGTTTCCTAATTCCATTTTGTGTCATTCTCTGTTGTGCTCGTCGCTTGTACACAATACATGCTTCCCATAATGGAATAAAACGAACTTAAAAATTCAAAGTATCATATGTCTTCAAAACCACTTTCTATTTTCAACAAATAATAATTTTATATATAATAATAATTGTTAAAAAAGTCTATTTTTTTTAGAAAACACTCATATAAGCACTGGGTAAACTATTTTCCCTCTCTTTTTCGTTCTTCGGTTTTTGTACCGCGCTTATGAATGGAAGCTAGCAATCGCTTCTTGTCCATAAACCATACGTCCCTGGATGAAATAAATCCTGGAATAATAAAGTTACTCAATCCCTGGAATAATAAAGTTAAAAATTCATAGTGTTTTCCCTCTACCCGTCTTTGGCCACGTTTCTGCTTTAAAAAATATGGTTACACACACATATATATCGAAAAAAAAAATCTATCATGAATGTATGATTTTAAACGAAACAGCAAGACTATATCAAATATTTCATTATATTTAACTCATTGCCATTTAAAGAGGCACTGAGTGAAATTATTCATTGCCATTTTTAGAGGCACTTTTTTAGCATATCAATGAGAATCCAGGAGGAAAAAAAGTCAAAAGAAAAACATGTAGATACTTCTTGTTAATTAAATAGATATAAGTAAATAATTTTCTATAAAAAGTTTCAATGGAATGAAATTTCGTTCTTGCTGACAAATGAATTGAGATATTGTGCCAATGGAAAAAACACGAACTATCTGTTTCATTAAATACACAGAGTAAACTACTAAAAGCAGAAGCATTTACTTTATGTAAGGAAAATAAGAAAGAATTCTTGAAAAATTTTAGCAAGGAAAACCTGGGACTTTCAGGCAAAATCCACGGGTTTTTTTTAGCACATTCATAATTTACTCAAATTCACGATTTTTTTTTAGAACATTCATAATTCACTCAGATTCACGATTTTTTAGCACATTCATAATTCACTCAAATTCACGATTTTTTTAGCACATTCATAATTTTCTCAAAGTAGGTATTCTCACCAGCAACATAATTGCTTTGGAGTTCAGTTATATTAACGACCCGTTGTAAAACAACGATAGGGCTATTTTGGGACGGACCTCGTAATTTTGAACTGCGGTCAGATGACGAGGACAACACCTGAGCTGGCACCCGCCTCTCCACACCGCACCGGCGGGAGGGCGTTTGGATAATGATTTTGGAAGAAATGGTGAATATGACAAAAAAAAAAGAATAATACATTTGAAATATTTTTAATTTTCTTGAAGAGAAATAAATAAAAAATAAAAATGCTAAATGAGATTGAAGAAAAATGAAATAATTTTTTAATAACTTTACACGAGTAATACTCACATTTTATTTAAATCAAAGTTATATATAGAATAATTGAATAATTTATTAAAATCTACGACATAATAATAAAATATTTACTTTATTCTCTTCTGATTTCCATCTGCATGCTTGTTTTCCATAGCAGAAGATTTGTTTCTTTCAGCTTTTAACTCTTTCATTTTTTCTCTCCTCTTTGTAACAGGAGATGATCCCCTTACCGCAGGATGGATTTTTAATGATTTTAATCTTGAAGAACAAATACAAGACACGGGCTTTTCAACAAAAAATAAATGTTCCAATTTTTCATGCACACATTTATATGGTAAGGAGCATCTGTAAAAAATTCATACATTATTATCGAAAATTGTATCCATAAATAAAGCATATAAAGTATGAGATGTTTACATAACCTTCCCAGTAGTCCTCATAAACGGGTGCGAAAGTTTTGAAATGAGGGAAATAAAATAAAGTATTTTGGAGAAGATAAATGATAAATATAATGCCTTTCGCATGTAAATCTAAGTAATTTTAATAAACATCAAATTCAAGTCTAAATTCTCGCACCATGAAATTTTTATTCAATACATGAATAATATAAATTTTTATTTTAAAAATATTTAGGACAGATTTAATATAAGTACGGAAATAAAATTTAACATAATTTGTGGGTTAAACATTCACAACCAAAAACAATCGCAATTTTTAAATGCGTAAAACGTGAATAACTAATACTATAATGTGCAAGTATGTTTATAAAAGAACAATATGATACATTGAAAGGTTTAGAAAAAGTTTTCCAGCTTTCAGGGAATAACACTGATAAATAAAAGAATATATACTTTTCTATTATTATTGATATAAATGAAAAAATGCGCAATATTCAAATTAAATGCTCATATCTCGGAATATTAATGCCATTTCCAGTTATCCTATCAGCATTTAGATATATTATGATATTTAAATTATAAAACTGAAAATTAAGATGTGAAAAAAGTTGTATAAAAATAATTATAGAAAAAATATTCCCAAAATAATCTTTATTTTAAAAACAAAATAAAATAATATCTTAGGTAACTTAAATGAAAATTATTTTAAACTGAAAATGTTGCATGTTTGAAAAATAAAAGGCTCATGCAACAAAAAAGGAAAGAATTTTGAGTAATATTTGATATATTCTAATCAAAATAAAATCGGTTTCACTGCCATTTTCCAGAATCGAATCCCAACAATAACGGTTAAGTATTCCATGGATAAATATATTCCTTCCCGAAGCGGTTCCAAAACGATGCCTTCGAACGCAGTCTGAACGTATAGCCAAAAATATTTCTGGATGGTCATGAAAATTCGAAGCGAATCGAAAGTGGGAACGATTCATAAAGTTCAGTATTGGAATTCGGATAGCTATTAAATGAATAGAGAATAATTAAGCAACTAAAAATAAACTTTATCTTAAAAACAAAATAATTTTTTTTATATAACTATAATATTAAGTTCAAATGAATCCAAAAAAGTTTAAATTTGTAAAGATATAAAATTCAAAAAATTAATCACTTTTAAAATATAAAAGCACGTACTACAGAAAAGTATATGCATTAAAAAATAAAAACACATATTCATATATTCCACTAATATATAATCTGAAAAATGATTAATCATTCTACCAACAAATAACTCTCCAACTGTAGTTCCAAAACGATGCTTTCGAGTACAATCTAAAGATACTAAAGCCCTGATCTCCGATGGTAATGAAAATTCTAGCAGAATCGAAAGTTCGATTAAACGCGATTCAGTTCGGTGACCATCGATCGCTCGAATTAGCCTTGAAATGAGGTGGGAATTCTAAGAGCCATCAATGGTTCGTTAAAATATATAGCTATACGTGGGGCTGATTCCATTGTCTTTGTTCATTATTGTACCCCTTGAACCGGTAGGGAAGTTTCCATTCCCGAAAATGGCATTTAAATAAAGTTTATGTTTACATGTTATTTTTTATGAAGAAATCATTCATTAAAACATACGTTTTCTCATGCGCAGAAAATGTTTTAGGCTGATTATAAACTTTTTGCATAGTAATGCCATCTTATTTTCAAAAATACCGATACTAATAACACTCAAATATATTCAAGAACCTATAGGGAGTTTTGGTTTTGAACAGAAAGTACTGCTGTCAGGTAATGTTGGGAAAAATGAAAGATTTGAATACTATTCGTTTCATTTTCTACTCCAGATAAATCACAGTTAGCTTCATATAAAATACCAAGTTTTAACGTCGATGTTTTAAATAAAAATTTCAATTTTGCACCGCTATTTTTATATTCGCTTACAACTTGAATACACAGCGGTTTATGTTTAGTTGAGTTGTATTAACGATCCATTTTAAAGCAACACTAGGATTATTTAAGGACGGACTTCGTAATTATGAACAGCGGTCAAATGATGAGGACGACACCCGAGCTGGCCTATAAATACAGAGTGGGATAAGTATAATTAAGAATGATTTTTAAGCAAAACCCTTATTTTTCATGGAACAATCAATCTTCAAATCCCAGTTACATTTAGTTCTGATACGTTTTATCGCCTTGCAATAATATATAATATTTGAATCTTCATTAAAGAAAGTTTCTTTTGAATTTGATATGTTTTTTTATTTAACAAAACCTATTTTAACAACAAAAAAAAACATTCATAGTATACATTGGATAAAAAGCTTTCTAATCCTTTAAAATATCACTACAATAAAAAATGGGGGGAAAAAACGGAGTTCTTGTTGAAATTGAATTTTATCGCCATCTTAGTTCAATGTTTTATATAAAAATATATGTATGCATATTTTTTAAATGCATTATAAAATTTAAATGTATACAAATTCGTATAGAAATATAAAACACAAAGAGCTTCTTTTTTAAAAATTAAGGTAATGCTGAATACTTCATTAAGAACCCTATTTTGAATCTCAAATTTAAATAATTAATTTTTTTTATGATAGCCACATCTTTATTAAGAGTATAAATGCTATAACACGTATTTCAAGTAAATTTATGTTCAGCATCTGTTGCCAAAGATATTTGCACGAATTTTTAAGTTTAAATTGTAAAAGTATAAAAATTATTATAAAACTTTACTTTTGTCATTATTCTGAGAAGATATTTCTAAATTAAAACTAATAGAGAATAAGACAACCGCTTGAATTGTAATAATACATGAAAAAAAATGCACAATCCTTTTATAATATTTAATGGTAATCAGTTACTGGGACCTTTCAGTTTGTCGAACAGAAAATAAAGTAAACAACCTAACATAGCGTAACAAATTAAAAATAGCATGCTTAAAGAAAATATTTTAATATAGGAAAGTATGACAGGGGTTTTAAAAAGAAATTTAAAAAATAAATAAACAAACTAAAAAGAAAAGAGAAAAATAAACAAAAAAAACACCCACGCACTCTAGAATAAATAAGTTCTTTTCATGCAAGCGTTCCTCTTCAATCGTCTTGGTTTCGCTTTTTCCAAGTCGTGTTGTGGGAATTCCGCAAAGATGAGGGACAACGAAAATAAAAATTCAGATTTTCATAAAATTCCACACTATTTTCATTTGAGAAAGGATTAACTCAATTCAGCATCGATAAAAGTTCCGAGTAAAGACCTGTTAAGCATCGAAAACGAAAATTAATAGTGCTTATCGATTCACTACATCGCGATTCATCGTAGGCCATAATTCATCGTCATAAATCGAAAAATCGATTTCTTTTCAAAACATAATAAAAAAAACTTTTTTTAACTCGATAAATCAAAAATCGGCCCAGCTCTAGCATCATTTACTTTAAATACATAAAGGTTCATTAAAAACTAGATCAATAGTGCTCGGCGACTTGACTATTATCATATTGGAAATATAAATTTAATAAGAAATTTAAACAAAGATTACAATATAATTTTTAATACAATAAAAGAAACAATATAAACCATAAGAATAAATCTTCATTTTTCAAGATTATAAGAGGTTTTAAATTTATGATTAATTTAATTCAAAGATAAAATTTTAGTAAAATTATTTTAAAAATTAATTTGTAATAACTGTGAAGTAAAATTTGATTCTTATTGCAACAGTAAGAATATTAGTTATATAACCCTAGGATAGTTATAGAACATTGAAAATTTAACTTTTTTTAAAAAAATTTTATTTGGCCTTTCGGTAGAAAATCATTGAAATAATAATAAAAAAAAACTCCGTTTTTATAGCTATATATCGAGTGCGTAATAAATTCGTGCAAATTTTAAAAACTCACAATAAAAGAAATAACTATCGGAAAATTTTTGGTTGGCAAGACTAAGATCAAGAAACAGTGGATTTCTTTTCCATGTAAAAAAATGATTTAAAAAGATCATTTATTCAAATCAGACATACAGACAATTAAACAGATCACAATAATATAGCACTGCACATTTTAAGTAAAAGATGTTAATCATGGTCATCACCATAAGGTATTAAGAAGTGAGGCGCATCACCGTGATTATGGCAACTGAATATAATAAGTCGGCGTCGACGGTCCGTTGAATGACATTTTTCACTTTCCCCAAAGTAGCTGGGAAGCCCAAATAATTTAAGAGGTCCCACTATCTAAAATCTACCCAAGCCAAGTCTTGTGATCGTGAGAGCCACTTAAAATTGAAATTCTGAATTCTTAGTCAGTGAAAATGACCAGCATGAACGTCTTGACTTTACGATCAAAGCGGGGCGAGGCATCTTCACTTTCTTTCTCCTCACCTCTCACATTCCCTAAGTTGCTGGGAAGCCTCGCTACACAAAAGAATTTGTGGCGCTAGCTTCATAAGCCAGATAACATCTACGATACCGAAGTCGACTTTTGGTGTAGTGGTTATGTTACTCGGCTACTGGCCCTAGCGTCGCAGTTCGTACCGCGACCTTTCGCTACAAATTTAAGTAGCCACACTATCAAAAATCTATCCAGTTCAAGTCTGGGGATCGCGAGAGCTACTTAAATTTGAAACTTTGACTTCTCACTCCCTCAGTGAAAGTGACCAATAAGAACGTCTTGACTTCACGGGGAAAGCGGGGCGAGCTGTGAAGTTTACGGAGCACAAGGTTTTATGTACAGGTTGTTGTTGATGATGATGATGTGTCCGCTTTTTACCACGGAAAGAGGGGTGCAATTGCTTTTGAGGGTATGGACCCCTGAGCACCCGAGGGCAGAAGTCTGACTTCTAGCTCATATGAGGATGAAACACACCCCCTCCCGCTTGCACAGCCCTTTTTACAGGGGGGCACATTCACACATCTCACAGATAGAACAACCATGCCCAAGCCGGGACTCATAGAACACGAGGAAGACGCGCTACCTCTGTGCCAGAAAGCCGGCGATTGTACAGGTTTTCCACCCGAATGAAAGACGTTGTACTTAAAAAAAAATGAAAGACGGGGTGAAATCACACCAAACTGATGCATGAGTAAAATGCAATGACTTGGTACTCACGAAGTTTTGGTGGTACGACTGCTTTGCGTTTTAACGTCGCCATGCAGTGGAATGGCAGCTCTATCCGTCCACATAACGTTCAGCAATAATTGAAGACCACGTTTCATTTGTGCCAACGCCCAAACAACAAAGTTTATTTTTTTATCTATTATATACTGGTAATAACTAATGAATGGTCTGAATTTTGGATAAATGCACGCAATTCCGAGCAGAATACGTGGAATCTAAAATTCCGAAATCTTTCTTAACCCCCTTCCCCCTAGCTTCGGGAAAATGCTACTATCCGTTGATGTTTAGGTTGCCAATTCTTCCAGAACATCCTTTAAAATATTGACGTGATCCTTGATGATGGATGATCCTCCAAACTATCCTTTCCTCAAAATGTTATAGAAAATTTCAATAAAATAAAAGGCCTTTTTGAGCTTTAGGTTCTTGTTGTTACTAAAGGCACTTGCCTATGGACAAGTCCTCTGCAGATACAGCAGCAGATTTAAGCCGAAAGAAGCGTCTCTTGTTTTTTTGAAGTAGCGCCAACTAGGGCCAAGAGTACGACTTAGCTATACACTCACCACATTTGCTTACAAAGCCCATTTTTACAGGGAGGCACAGCCACACATCTTACAGATAGCCCACAGAAGAACAACCATGCTCGAAACAGGACTCGAACCCGGGACTCCCAAAACACGAGGAAGACGCGCTACCTCTGAGACAGAGAGCCGGCGTTTTCAGTTCTTGCCTTGTCGAAACGTTTTAGATGCAATAGTTGTGGACTCGCCATTCTTTTAAAAAGGTTTAATCCACCAACGCTCGATCGGTTACGATATCATACCACCGATAAAAAATGAATTCATTTCCGGTCAGGTGCTTTATTGCTAGCCTGATTTGCATAAAACGTCTCAGTATGACGTGAGCACCCTTTTCCGTTTACTTTTTTTTAAAATTATGTTTACATATGAAAAAAAGTTTAACGATTCTCTGATGAAATTCGTTAAAACCGAAATATTTTCCGAGCGTTAATTCTTTCACTATGAGTTTTTGGAGTTTGCACGAATTTCTGTAGCACCTTGTTTAAAAAATTTAGTAAAATGAGTATAAAAAAATAAAAATAATTTCCAAATTTCACAAAAAATAAAGCAGAATAAAAATAAAAACAATACATATAAAAAATTAAGTCAATTCTTACTTTGGTCAGTAAAGAAACATTTTATTTTAGTTCCTTTTTGTTAAATAATTACGATTAATATAAATAATTTATTAAAAAGTTATTAATTTTTGCGAGAATTGAACTCGCATTCTTAATCTTCACGTGAAAAATACTGAAATCCTCGCAGATTTTACAGATCGAGCTACTACCTGTTGATTTCGATTTTCATTACAAACTTCTAAAACTCTATCCCAAGTATAAAAATTAATTTAATTAATTAATTAATGTTTGAAAAAACTGTATGAACATCAAGTGTCATGCATTAGAAGGTTAAAAAATGTATTTGAACTTGGCTGGATGAATAAAAAGTATTTTGTTCACGATTGAAAATTTGAACAAAATATATATAGGGTGAGTGTGAACTAATAGAAGGAATTGAATAATAATAATAAACAATTTAAAATGATGGCATTTTAAAATCTGACTAATGGGTGGTATACACAGACAAAAACTTTTTAATAATTTTGAAATACGTATTCAATGATTAAACAAAGAGAAAAGAAACAAAGTTGTGCAATTATTTAGATTAAAGAAGTGAAGTATAGCTGTCCTATTACTATTAAAAAACAGGATTGACGACGATAACATGTTAAGGAATATCTTATTTACAAAAGATAAAAGTAATAAAAGCAAATAATTCCCTGACAAAATGCGATTTATAATTTATCATCTTCTATAATTCAAACACGCAACGATATTTAAATTTTTTCGAAACAAACCTTGCAATGACAGCAGTCCGACCAACAATAAATCTTCTTTTGTCTTCTGGTCCGATTGAAAAACTGCATAGAGAGGGAAAGAAGAATTCGTCTATCAGCTTATGTGCCAGATACCTGTATCTGCCTTGGAAAGGAGGAAATACCAAGACACTGGAAAAGAAATTAAGATGCATTCACATATCCATTGTACTTATGAATATTTTTAGATTTGAATACTTGAGTTTGTCTGTTTTACAATAGAACACCCTTTGAAGCGCACGAACATAAACTTTATGAATTTTATTAAATTATGTAATTAATTTACATGTTTAGGGTGTACGGGAAGAGAAAATATCTTATTTTTTTATAGTGGACTAAACCATAAGGGGGGAGGGGGTCACTAAAGTACCACCGCGCATTTACGACATAATATTCTTATGACTAATCAATACTTTTAAATTCATTTTGTAACATAATTATTCATTATTTATTTATGGAAATACGAAAACATACAATATTATCAACGAAAACTACTTATAAAGTATTAAACACGCAAAAAATTATAAATGAAAAATAAATAATTTTAATAATAAATAATCCCCAAATAAAGCTAACAATGGCAAGTTTTTTACGTGGCATTTAGACTTTAGAAACAGTCAACACAATATTCATGTATGAGGAAACATAATTATAGAAATTTTATTGAACACCTCCATAATATGGTCACTTGCAGATACAAGATGAGCACGACTGAAAAGTGAAAATTTCTACCATCCTATTCGTATAAACCTTACTCAAATACGAATAAATTCCTCTCCCACAAACTCATGGTAAACCACCCTTACATTATCAGTCACTTGACTAAGAGTCAGGAGAAGAAAAACAGATCGGTTTCGCTAATGTGTTTCAAGTGGTAAAGAACCTCGTGCCGAAGGTGTGCGGTATGTCTCTGAAACCATCTAAAAATATGTGAAGTATGAAAAACTTCTCTTTTCGCGATCTGATTTGAAAAATTGTGTATGTTATAGACAACTTTCATACAACAAATTTATGAAGGTTTATTTTGAATGTGTTTATTTTTTGCTTGATGAAAAAAATTAAATTTAAAGTACAGAGAAAAAGAAAAGAAAATTAAAAGTAAGTTCTGAGAGCCGCAGAGAAAAAGTTTTTCAGAGTATGAAACATAACCCCAATACAAAAAGCTGGGTTCTAAAATTTTTTATTCAATTATTTTTAATGAGTTTCGAAAAATAATTTTTATTTGATTCATCAAGCACATTTGCATGACAAATAATAAAAATTCAAGAATATAACAAAGGTATTATTTACAAGAGACATAAGCATATTAACTTCATATAATCAATGCTTGGGATGGAAATCCTTTGATACACAAAATTTTTAAAGTAAAAAAAAAAAAAAAAAATACCTTTACATAAATAAGTACTCGCACTAGTTACTTTGTTTAGTCAAAAACAGTAATCCGGATACTACTCGAATCTAGAACACAAATGATTATTTTATTTAATAATTGTATCACTGAAGTGCAAAATTAATAAATACATTACATATGAATTGTACTAGTTTGTATTTTATAACTCCACATTTACCATCAAAATCATTCAAACCTTTTGATCATAATTAGAAAAACTTTATTAAAAATATTCAGTGTTTACTCATTACTTATATACTATTTATAAAAAATACTAAATATTAGTACCACTATATCTAGTGATAAATGACAATAAATGGTTCAGAAAAGAACACTGCCAAAATTTGTTATTCATATTAACCATGAACAAGAATTCTGAAAATAATATTAAATTAAGGAATGTTGCAGATGAAAGTAAATTTGCAGACAAGAAATACAAAATAACTGAAAACATTCTTTACAAGTGTTACGACCTATCAGTTAAATAAAAAATTACTGATAGCAATTACAAATCCACCTAAAAAATTTCCATAGAAAAGCAACAGCCAATCATCTAACTTATCAAAAAACCTAGTACTGTAATCAAAAATAGTTCGCCAGGTTTGAATTTAACCGCTTAACAACTGTTTTGCCCGTAGGCCGTACGTGCGTCGATTTATCCAATTTTGATAGTTGTAAAAAAAAAAACATTTATAACAATTATAATTCAATAGTAAAGTGACTTTGAATACGTAGATAAGTCAAGTATTCAATGGATTTCCATTTCAATCAAAATAAGAAAATATTCCCAAAATACAAGGTGCATCTTATTAGTAAAGAAAATAACCGTTAAGTGGTTAAAAGAGATTGATAATAAGAATGTCAAAAATGGAATTTCAATCTTCAAGAGTCAAAACGCATTCTAGTATCTAATCTCTATTTGAAGAACTGCTTCAAAAGTTGGTGGTCAACCAAAAATCTTTTTACTCAGAGTAACAAAATTACTAATGGAATATATGTCTAAAGCAAAGAATTCTACAAGCTATCAAATTGCAGATTCCAAGACATGTGAAACTAAGGACTTCAAAATATGCATTTTGTTTATCTTGTTGGGTAATTATTTACAATTTTGATATCAAACGGAAATAAAAAAAAATCTGCCATTCCAGTTCAAATTTATTTACGTCAATTTGTAAAACAGTAAAATATATAACTGATTTATTGAAAATATCGTTACGAATATAATTATCACACAAAAGCGATACGAAGATACAGACTTTATTGTAAATAAAAACGCGTATTAAATACGCGCCACACAAGCTACAAATTCCCAGAGAATTAACTCTACTTAATTCGCTAATTTCAGTTAACAGCGAAGCTATAGTGCAGCAAGGGAAAAGACTCTATCTCAAGCTAAGCGAATCAACGTAGCTTGTTCTTCTAACTGAAATACACGCCTTCTTAAATAGCATCTCACTAAAGTGGGCGGGGCAAACCTAGAAACGGCGAGTTCGTTCCAGGGAAGCCTGGAAATTTCTACAGCATTCTATAAAAAAAAAATCTTCATTTCCTAGCTTCTATTACACATTTTAGCGCGTAGTAAAAACCGTTGGCAATTTCATTACGTCGCCAACACACCTACATCACCAAATTAGTCAAATATGGCGATCTTTTGATTTAAATCCTCTTTGAACGGTCCTTTCTCGCTGACGCGCGATTCCATTGCCTTTAATTTTATACAATTAAAATATTTACAGAACTTTTCCGAAGCATTTACATCTAATTTACACAAAATTCCTAACAATATATAGGAATTTCATCTCTCCCACCACAAAAAAAGATGTCATAGCAGCCACAAAGAAAATCCAATATTTACAATCGAATATCTAATTTCATTGAAAAATGCGCATTATTTTTCAAGTAGATTCACCAACAATAAAACTTTACTATTCATATTTTTTTTATAAATTACCATTGGAAAATACGACAAAAATTTGAGGTCCATTGTTCTGTCCTAGTTTTGTTATCTATCCGCAAAAGGAGTTCTTTCGAAGTTTGTGCCAATTTTCTACTTATGTTCCAGGTGAAATGACCGAAAAACCTGAAAACTTTTAAATTTTTATTTTATTTTGTATCTTATTTAGTAACTTACAAAAGACGCTTTTCTCAGAAAATTCCGACAAAACATAAGGTTAAAAAAAAATCGACACTGAATTTTTTTAAAAATTATATCAAATGCCCAGTTGCAATACTAGTTCAAAAATAAACAATTTTTAACAAAAACAGCATATTTAAGATATCGCTTTTGAAATGTAAAGTGCAACAAATGAAGAATACCACTAATTTAATTTGGATTTGGTGTATCATCAAATCTGGTATCAGAACAAACATTTGAAAAAATTAAGTTGATGTTTGAAAACTTACGTTTAATGTGGTTGATCTGACAATTAGCAACATGTAGTCTTCAGAACATACAAGAAACGTCAACCTAAGTTGATGCAAGTAGGCAATTTTTATATGCCATTTATATCAACAAAATAGATTGGCACCGATGTCCCATCTAATGAATAATGCATACGAACACAAGTCTTTTCCTGCATCTGATTAGGATTTTGGTGTAGCACGGCCCTCGATTCGACGTTGATAAGAGCTATAAAAACCACCAGTGACTTAACTTGTGGAAAAGGGATCATTAACAGTACATTGGCTAAATTGGTTGAAATTACACCAAAAATTATAGAAGAAACTTTTGTAAACAGATTTTAAAAAATGTGGTTATACCACCGAATACACGATTATTCTGAGCAACATGGGTTAAATGATTGCAAGAAATTCATGGATTGATTCCTTAACCACAAACTCATCCCAATTGGATTACGGTCTATAAAAAGGATCGGGGATGGAATTATAAATTGGCAGCTATCAAAATAAATTGGACGATGACTCTATGAAATGAAATCCTCCTGGAAAAACAAAGTGATATCTACACGTTAAAGAGATGCCAATAGACCAAAACACCATTTTCAAGAGAATATTATTCAGACAGCGTAGTGAGACATTGTTGAGCAATAAAGAACTTTATTGGTGGGGGGGGGGAGAGGAAGCACTGTAGCCCCCCCAAAAAATCACTAAGCACCTAGAATATCTACGCATATGTAGATATATGCATCTTCAAAATAAAGTATGATTTTTCAGTTTTAAAATAATGCAGTTTTTTAATTATATATATATATATATATATATATATATATATATATATATATATATATATGCGCTTTTTATTTTTCCCATTTATTTGACAAAAAATAAAAAGTAAACTCTTATTACTAAAATAGTAAGTCTATTTTTACAAGATTAGCAATAAGAATCTGTGACCCTCATTCCACATTTAAAGCGTACCAATTACCTTTTAATTTGGATAGTATATCATTTCTGAAAATATTAACACCGATGTAGAAGCAATGCCTGACTAAAAAAATTTTAGAAGGAGACGACAAAAATTTATTTCATTTTGTTTACGATAAAACTGATCCAAAAATTAGAGAATGGAATTTTAAAAAATAATATTTTATCCTGTATTGAAAACACTTCCAAGATTTCTTTCATAAATATTAATTTTTTAAAGTTTCAATAAATATGACAGATGGTTATTAAGGGATTCAAACTGGTTGTAGAAACAATTGGGAAAAAAAATCCTTTTCATATTTTAATACAATAAGGCGAATTCTAAATATGATTATAATTTTATTTTCTTCATCAGCTATTGAGAATATCGTTATTTTTAAGTAAAAATTTATTCAAAAACTTATATTTGATTTATGATGTGTTGATCGGAACGCGCAAGTATGTTCAGCGGAATGAAAGAAAATTATGCTCTTGTTCCCATTTACATCAACAGTCAAATTGACTACATGGCCGGCGTAATGGCATAGGGGTAATGCTTCATCCCCGTGATCTGAGTGTCCCGGTTTGGGCATGGTTGTTTTTCTGTGTTCTAATTGTAAGTGTTCCCTGTAAAAAGAGGCTGTGCAAGCGAACGTGATGAGTGAGTAGCAAAAGTCGTAGTTGGCGCTACTACAAACAAGAGACGCTGATTAGGCTTAAATCGCTGACTGCCTCAGCGAGCTTGCCCATGGAAAGTGCCGTAAGAAACAACAAAACAACTTCACAGGAACTGTTAGTAACGTTGTTTGTAATTGTGAATGGATGTTTGTAAATTAGAAAGAAGGAATGAGGATGTCTCCGATCTCTTTAAACTGCAGGGATGCGAAGTGCGCTAATATGCTAGAAGATTCTGATAAAAGCAGAACTAGAACGATGATGTCATCCTAACAAATGGAACCAGTAAAAAACCTTTCGATGAAAATACTGCCAATGACTCTGAATTAGTACAGCTTCTCCAACCTAAATGTACTATTTGCAATAAGTTATTATATTTATTTCTGAAGAACGTTGATTTCATAAATTGGTAATCGTTTCTTAGTTTGCATCTGATTGGTTGATGTGTTTGAGTTTGTCGCCAATATGTTAAGCCAACGAGACGATTTTATAGCAACCCTAATGATGTTTTGTTTGCTACCTTTTACAATGGTTGAGTTGTACATGAACTACAACTATTTTAAAAAATGTTAAATTAAAAATTATAAAAAATATCAATAAAAGATTTTAATTTAGTTTGTATTATAATTAAAAGTTTCTTACTGGTAATAATAATAAACTGCAATGTTATTTTTAATGAAAATACGAACTTTTTTTTTGTTTTGCAAAACTTAACTGCCGGTATAAATTATCTGGAATATTAATTTAAGAAATCGTCTGCATTGAAATTCCTCGCACTTTTCGTATTTGTTTTTCTGATTCGACGGTGATAATTCGTTATGCTGCTAGTTTTTCAAGAACAGATAAATGGGGAATGAGATGGAAGGAAAGATTTTAAATCCACAGAATGTGTGAAAGGTGAGTGCAATATATATATTGCGATTTGATGGAAGTTGAGAAAAGAATGCCAGTTTGAAATTTTGTATGGAGAATGGTTTGATTGCTTCTTTCCTTTCTTTTGATTATGCACTGCTCCTGTTATCTAAACAATCCTTGTGTTCAATGAGTTAGCAAAGCTACTAGAATCACGCTGCTAACTAAGCCGTAGGGTATTTGGTTAAAGTGAAGATTAGTGTGCTTCTCGTGTTTGTCGCCAATATGGCAACCCAACTGAACGCTCTTCTAGCAACCCTAATGCTGTTTTGTTTACTACTTTTAACAATGGTTGAGTTGAACATGAACTACGACTATTTTCTGAAAAATATTAAATAAAAAATAATAAAAAATATTGATTAATTTTAATTCCGTTCTTTATTATAATTAAAAGTTTTTGACAACTAAGACACTGCAATTTTATTTCAAATGTGAACACGAACAGAAAATCTTTTAGCATTTTTAATTGTCAATATGCACTTTAAAAAATCGTTTGAATTGGTATTTTACGAAACCGTCTGCATTCTTACTTTAAAAGTCAGATGCAATGGAATTCTTTGTAATTCTGGTAATTCTTTTTCTTTCTTTGCTTTTATTTTGCTCTAACAGTTGGTTTCCTTGATAATTTGTTATGTCGATAATTGTGCAAGAAAGGATGTTGGGTAAATGGAATGGAAGACAATATTTCGAACCTGCAGAATGGATGAAGGGTGAGTGGAATATATATACATTTTACGAGTTGATAAAAGTTAGGGAAGGATGCTCGTTTGAATTGTAGCACAGAGAATGGTTTGATTGCTTCTTCCCCCGTTCTTTCTCTTTTAATTATGTACTGTTTCTGTTATCCACACAGTCTTTATGTTCAATATGCTAACGAAGCTACTAGGTTCCCGCTCCCGCAGCTAGCGAAGCCCAGATGTTTTTTTAAGTTAAACAATTCAGCCTGGTGCCTTCTACAGATATCGAAGGCATCGCATGCTCTAACTTTTGCTCTGCACCCAAAAGACCGGCTGCGCCGATCTGGTGGAGAAAAATAAAATAAAATAATAATTATATTTTGGGAAATGGTAACCGTAACTATTCCACAGAAGTGTTTGTTTACTTTGTCCGCTATTTTTAGCGGTGACTTGGCATCCTTGGCGCAGCAAGGGGCACACTAAACTTCACTTTAAACGGATGTTTTTTTTGTTTTTTTTAATTAAAAAATTCTGCCCAGTGTCTCCTTTAAAAGCCGATGACATCGCATGCTCTAAATGTTACTCTCTACCCAACAGCCAGTTTGAAAAACTTCTTTATTTTAAAATTATTAAGATAAGAAGCGATAGTGATCCTAAAAGTTAAAAAATTCAGACAAAAAAAGATCATGATTTTAATTCAGAAAGGGGTAAAGGTAACTACTTTGCAGGTGTTTATTTTGTCCACTATCTTTATTGGTAATTTGGCATCCTTGGTGCAGCAAGAGGCAAACTAAACTACACTTTTAACATCTAATTTTTCTATATTTTTAATTAATAATATAAGCACAACATTATATGAGTTTTATTTTCCAGTTTCACAGACTCGTCAAAACTGGCCCTTTATTTAGACACAAAATTAGTAAGTAGCTTGTTTATAGGCTAGTGCTTGAAAGTAGGTAATATTAGCTGAAAAGAAATATAGTGGTGTTCATAAATAGAGTTTCATATGCAATTTGATACTACATCATATCTCAAATATTTTACACAAGAGAAAGATATGAAACAAAAACAGTCGAAAAAAAAAAAAACCCTTCCTAAATTAACGAGTTGAGCAAAACATAAATACCAAGAAATTAAATAAGCGTAATTAATTGAACAATAAATTGAATAAGTTTATACAAAAAGTGTTTGGTGATATAAAATACGTAGATCAAATCATGTAATTATGAAGAAATATGGATATATACGAGACAGCCTTTGATCTTATAAGTGAAAAATAAATTTATATATTAAAATATATATATCTCAGTTATGTAATTTAAATGAATTTTTAAAACTCCTTTGAAATGACATTAAAATTTTCAAAGCTATTCATAATATCATTTAATAGAAAAACAAAATGATATTAAACAGCTTTGAATATATACATATTTAGCCTTGATACCTGTATCACTGAAGTATTTCATGTTTCATTTGACTGCCCCATTATTCAATCATTGTTAAATCAGTTATTATTAACTGATGCTTAAGAAACAGTTAATTGTTTATCCTGCAATAAAAATGCATTATAGTTCAAACATATTTTATGGGTTTCCCCCCTTTTCTTTTAATTCATTTTTTAAAATAAATTAATTAAAAAAAGGCTGATTCCTGTCGCGATGAGAACAAAAGTTAATAATTGTTATTAATCTATTTTTTCATATGATTTAATTATTGAAGATATTATTTGTAATTTCTTATTGAAAGATATCTTTGTAAATGTAAAATGCACCTTTATTAAAAGAATTGTGAAAAATTAATGACTTGAAATGATAATATTTATTATTCAAGATAAAAAATGGTCCTTTTTTTCTTTAATAATTCTATCTATAATTTCTTAATAACAAAACTTTAGTTATAGTCAGCTCCATGACTTTTGAGTTTCTTTGACCTAATAATGTTTATGATTGAAATATAAACATTTACTAAAATATATAAAGCTAAGACCTTATGATTTGAAATGTGAATGTCAATTTTTATCAATAACTATAATTTTTATATTTTTATTTGTTAATAAAATTGGTAAATTTAGGATCTTAAGAGGATGTTTTAGAATCCAGAATATTAAGAATAAGCACATCTAAATAAACAGTATTAGTAAAAGAAAATATAAATGCCAAAAGCCGTGATTTTGTTAATCAAAGTTAAGTATAGAAATATAGCCAATAAAAATTACAATTTAAAATGATTATTGTTTTTTAGCTCTTTTTGACGATATGGTGCATTTATAAGATGCATTTAATTTCCATTATGTCCCAAATATGATACTATATGCCATGCAATCTGTCCTGTAGAGAGTCAACACACATTTTCATTACTCTTATAGTAAAGATTTTTCTTTAAAATAATTGATCAAAAGTGATAAATTTTACTTCCTCTTTTTCTGATAATAAAGTAATTAATTATGTAATTTAAAATAATAAGTAAATATATATATTTAAAATATTACTTTAAATTAAATGATAATCAGCTGCATATTAAAAAAGAACCAATAAAATTGAATTTTTATGCTATTAGATGTTTTTTTAAATATAAAATCTAAACAATAACTTATTTAAAGATTTATATCAGCATATGTTTTGCAATTAGAAGCGTACAAGTAAGATTTCAAGGTTTTTTCAGAAAAATTGGAATTTTTTAATCGTTAAATTGTTTAAAGTCTTTTGTTTATAAATTAAAATCTATAGTAGTAATAATATTTAGGGTCAAAAGGTGTAGTTTGATGGCTTGATAAACAAAAGTTATAAATAAAAAGAAAATCTATAAACCAAAGAAGGATAAGTTCAGAAGTTATTTTCATAAGTTTAATCAAAACTCTTGTATTCGATTTGTCATTTAGTTTATTTAATTTATTTAACAATTGAGAAATAAAGAATTTTAAATGTTATGAAAATGCTACATTCTCTAGAAATATATTTAGTATGAACAAATTATTCCCTCCTTTTAAATGCATTATACAACAATAAGCAAATATCAAAAATGGTATACTTTATAGAAAAGATTCATTGCTTTTAATATTTGCTTATTTCTGTATAATATAATTAAATCTACATGTACTGCACTAATCAAATTGGCATGACATCTAATAAAAAAGGTGAGATATTAAGAGAAAATTTCCACATGCATTCTAATAAATAAAAAATATATTCTCATAAACATATCAACTGAAAATTATTGTGTAAAAAATATTTATATTTATAATTTAAAATCTTATTGAATTTGCTAATAAATTAGATTACATATTACTTTGTACTCATTAACTTTATAATTTCTTTCAACACTCAGAATGAGAAATCCTCTTAAAAATACAGAACAGTAATAATTTTTGTGTACAGCAAAAGCAGTAGTAATAATAATGATGGGAATAATCTTAATTTCATTGTATACATACAATATTTTAAATGCAAATTTTCAGATATCAATTGATTTTTAAAATTTCAGAGAAAAAAAATCTTGATAAATAATTCAATTTTAAATTATCACATATGCCACACAGTAAATATGTTAATGGCCCAGTAGCCACAACAGTATATAATAAAATTATAAATAAAATGTTTTAAATGTAATTTTAAATATTCTTAATTAAATGCCCCAAAAGATTGATTTCAGTAGAAACTGCATGGTATAAAAAATATAAAGGGGAAAGAAATTAAGGCTGAGAGTTGCATACGAAACAAGTTTGAGGATTTAAAATCTTTGGAAGTAAAGTTTTATTGTATTTCTCTAAATTTTTTCCATAGATATAGAATTTATATATCTTAGATAGGTTTGAAAATTGAAAAATAAAGTTATCTTCCTGTATTGAAGTAAATATAGATAAGAGCAGTTATTTTCACGACATAAAATAGCTCCCTATCAGATCAAGAATTACTGATATTCACTTTGTATCATTTTGAAATTAATCACTATAGACAAATTATCTCCTGAAATAGGGATAAGGGTAGTTGGAGGTGCCTTATGCAAGGAAGGAAGCATTGATATCAGTTTATTATTATTATTTTTTCTGATATGACATTTTTGATATAGACCAACCATTACAAAGAGAAAACTTTTTTTTGTCTCCCACTTAAGACTTTTTTGTTTTGGCCAGGCCCAATCTATGGGTTTGACATCTTTGCTATAAAGAATGATAAGAATTTATGAAAAAGTTATTTCTTTAAAACACATTTAAAAAAGATTTTGCATAAATATTTAAAATAAATTATTGGATTATTAAAAATTGGATCCATAATTGGATTATTCAATTATTGGATCCATAATTATTGGATTATGGACCAACAATCCTTTTAATTAAATGAATGTGTTTGATAATGCCAGTAATTTAATGTTGGTTGATTGCATACTTTATTGTTTTTTATTATGTACAAGTTAAGATTTATGACCCCAAAGAGATATTTAAAGCAGATTGTAAGTGAAACTGGTATTACAAAAAAATCATATGTGTATATATATATTGAATACAAAGTATAAGCATTATAAGCATGTAATTTAAACACAGAAAATATTTCAATAAATTTAACTCTGAAATAATAATTAGGATAGTAGTGAATGGTTGAAGCTGCAGAATTACGTTAAAATGCTTTTTTATATAAAATAAAATTTTCTATGTATGAAGACTATGATGGATTAAAATCTCAGAAAAATAACTCTAATTTAAAAATTATTTTTTATAAAAGATTTTTAAAGCAGGGAACATATAGTAATACAATCAAAAATTATGTTAATGTCTAAAAATAATATGGTCTAAGGATATAAAATATTAATATAACTTACAATTTGTAAATTCATTTTTAAAGTAAATTTATTCAGTAGATAGATTACAACTAAGGGTTATAGGAACTCCCTTTCTCAATTCTAAAACTGAATATGCTTTAAAAATCTAAAATTTTGAATAATTTTTTTATAGATAAATTCCATAACCTTTTCTAGTGCTTTTATTATGGTATAACGTAATTTTTTATGGCTGGACTTTTTGACAATTCTCCCAGAGGTACTGTAATCTGTCTCACTAAATCAGCACAATCACTTTATTATATATATAAATTACTTCCCTGGCAATTCGAGGCAAAATTTAAAGAGGCTCAAAAGGATTTTACCAATAACCTGATAAAAATTTTCTGAGAAAAAATTCTTATTAGTCATTGGAAAAAAAATCATGAGCAACCCATTAGGGCAAATGAAGAAGATTTATTAAAACAAATTAAAAATAATATTTCTAGTTAATGTTTAAGTGAAAAGTGGAGTAGAAGATAAGTTATAACCTGCTAATAAGCTCAATATTTCATTTCCCAATAAAATACCCAAGGCAGAACCACTCTTTTCCATGCAATTATTGTTCTAATTGATCAGATAAAAAATCATTGAGTTTATGAATTTTTATCTGAATCAGAAGAGTGCATCTAAAAATTTTGAGGAGCTGAACACAACAAGATACACAATATGTTGACAATTCCTAATGTCCAATTGTTAAATTTGATGTTATGGTTCAAAAGCTCTTTATGATGGGTACTATATAAAACAGATAATGTGAAAGAATTTATCGAATCTTTTCTAAACATCTAAACAGTCAAATTAATAATTAAAAAAAAAAAAACCACAGAATAATACACATACATGATTATCAATTGCTATATTTTGTAAAAAATAAATAAAATAAAATGATGAGCCTTTTCCCCCAAGTTTTTTAATCTTATTTACTTGGCTTTTCTCAACTTGGTTTCATTAGCATACATCAAAAGCTGGATATTCTATCAGCATATGCTTAATTGATAGATAACCATGACATTGAGTGCATGTAGGTTGCAGACTCTGAATTGATTAGTCTTTTATGTATCAATTTAGTGCATCAAGTTCTAAGATGATCCAGAGTAACCGACTGTTTTCAGTTTAAATTATATTATTCTCAAGGTTTTCACCAAAGGGTGACTGTCAAAAACTTGTTTTGTTTTTGTTAGTCCCTAACACTTCAGTCATTTTTTCTGTAGTAAATTTTTTACATCCTTCAAATCATCAATTAAAAAGGATAAAATGTTCTAAGTATTACAGTTGTCAGAGGTGACACAAGTTTAGAAAAGAAATGAAATGGGGGGGGGGACTGAACTTTATAAACGAATAAATTGTGTTAAATATAAACACAAAATAAGTTTAATTAAGTAATAAAATGAATAAAATACAAGATGAGATGTTAAAATGCTTTTAACATCTCGGTGTTAAAAATACTGCATAATTCTTAATTAAAAGAAAATTAATCAATCTCAAGATAAATATTTTGATTGAAAACATTCCCATTCCATAAACGCTAAAATCTGAATTTCGGTAGAAATGTGTCAGTTTTGAGTTGTTTTTTAAGTTGATATTCTTTCCCTTTCTGCAAGTATTGAATGCCCAAGAATCCAGCAAAAAAAAAAAAAAAAAAAAAAAAAAAAAAAAAAAACCCCCTTTTTTTTTTTTTTTTTTTGCAAAATAAATGTAAAGCCCAACATATTTCAACGCTAGAAGATGGATTAAAGAAGAAATATTTCTAGTATTTCAATGTCAATTTTTGAATCTATACATAAAATAATTTTTTGTTATCTTTGCCTGCAATTTTTATCAAACCTGAACATATATTATATTTCTGATGTCAAAACAGAACAAAATTCACGCAACCGTTTTGAGTGAAGTGAATTCATGGGTTAACCAATCATCAGTAGAATTTCTTAGCACAAATTCAAAAATCGATATTTCAGATAAAATTTAATTAATTAAAAAATATTTTCAAACATTAATCAAAATTATCTCAAACATTTATTACTGACTAAATATACAAGCGTAATATATCTCTAAAAAATCACACAACACGATTTTGATGATCAAAAAATTAACATCAGTAGACGTTACAATAAGACGCGTTATCCATCCCTATGCCGACGTCTTGGCATAGGGATAGCGCGCCTTATTGTAACGTCTACTGATGTTAATTTTTTGATCATCGCGTCTTGTCCGTGATCTGGGCGTCCCTAATTCGAGCATGGTTGTACTGTGTTCCATCTGTAAAGTATACTAAAGTGTCCCCCCCCGTAAAAAAGGGTTTGTGAATGAGTGAGTATTTAAGTCGTACTCTTGGCCCTATTTCACAACAAGAAACGCTTAAAAAAAAGGCCATCTTATTGGCACAGGGGTAGCGTGTCTTAACCGTGATCTGGGCGTCCTGGTTAGGGAGCGGTTGTTCTTCTGTGTTCTACCTGTGAGTTGTATGAATGTGCCCCACTGTAAAAAGGGATTATTGTCTTATTGTCGAATATGATGAGTGAGTAACTAAATCGTACTCTTGGCTCTACTTTAAAAACAAGAGATGCTCATTCGGCTTAAAATTGCTGTCGGCCGTTAGCGCGCTTGTTTATGGCAAGCGCCTTAAGTAACAACAACACAATAAGTACTTTTGCTTTGCATTAGGCCATTATTACTCAGTTTAACATCATAACGCCCATATTCACATAAACGATGAGTTAACTCCCATATTCACTTTTGTCATGAGGAGTGACTCGTGTTTTTATATTCATGCTGGAACAAGATTTTTTATCTCCCCCCCCCCATCATGATTAAAATATTTACTAACCACCAGCATTGCTATGAAATTCAGGAAGCGAGTATTTTTTTTTTTAAATTTTCCGTAAACAATCTACCATAGTTTTTCACTATCTCCTCCATACTTTTTACCTAATTTCCGTAGCAACTACAGAAATGAAATAGCTGTTGACCATATATTTCTGATAATTACAGCTACATCCACATAGTTACCACTTTTCATCAGTAAAAACAGGTCAAGAACATAGTAATTATCATCTGTTGCCCTAAAAGATGAGCCGACACATTAAGGGCTGTGAATTTATGACATTTTCATACCAATTAACTTAATTTTTTTTTATTTAATGAGAGATTTTTTTTATTTAAGGAGAATTATCAACGACTGGAAAATAGGAAATATTTATGCTTAGAAGAATTAGTTTGATGTTGAAACTAAAAGTATGAATAGATGATGATCTCAACAAAGAATCACACATAGATAAAATTTACGATATTATGGAGTAACGGATGGGAATTCCTGCATTTTATTTTAACTAACAAATTTATAGCAAGCTTCTCCTAAGTTCAAAGACAGATTTACAATTTTATGTATAAAAAATAGTCTTTTAGCTTTTGAGACTGCTTAACTTGTGCCAAATGAAAATGACATCAGGTAAATCAATTAATTGAATATTTAATGTTGTGTTATGCCTGCTTTTAATTATTTTTTTTTTGATATTAAGCAAAAGAATAACGTACATGCAAATCATGATTCTAAAATGAAAATGCCAAAATTTTCTCGACGACTTCTGCATACGATATCAAAAAGTATATAATTCGCTTCACATTCATTTTGCTACATAAAAGAGATGTTGGGACAATACGAGATACTGCGTCTTATTTTTTCCTTAACAACCTAGAGCATAGTTAGGCAATAAATCTATACAGCAAGCGGTAAAATAATGCACATTTTTAAATTCCACGTGACGTAAAAGTCACATGTCATCTACTTCTGCGAATGGCATTTAAACTTTCACCCGCAACGTTTTCGTCAATGAGTCTGCAATTAACGTCCTCCACCAAGTATAAAGCGGTGTTTTTTTTATTATTTACAAGTGATGTTATAATTGTGAGTCATTTTCTTTCCCTTATTATACATTAAAAGATGAAATACTGGTGTGCTGCTAAATGCTTTAATGCGAAACACTAGAGTGATGTAATGATAAAAGGTTTGTATCTTTTAGTTTCCTTTCAACAATCCTGACGAGTTGCTAGCATTGGAAGAGAAGGTTTTCAGCCTTCGAAGTCAGTGATATATTCCGATCATTTTGAATTCACCCGAGTGTATCCATTTACTTAATATAGGAAACGGAAAGCCAAAACTGTTCCAGTAGTTTTAGAAAAACGTTCGAAGAAAAATAAATCGGTAAACGATTTGCCGTTAAAATCAAAAGGACTACAGACGTGAGTACATTTCTAATTTACTTTGACATTTCTGATAATTTTGAATATGCTTAGAAGGCTTTAAAATGTTTACAATGAATATTACATTACATTTTCCAGCAAAATTTTATCTAAATTTGACTGACGTAAGTAAATAAATCCTGTTGCAAAAAATATTACACTTAACTTTAAACTAACAACCGCTATAATGTTAAACTTGGGTGGAAGTGAATAAATTCCTTAAAGATTTATTTAGTAAGTGAATTCTTTACTAATTACTGAAAATTTAACATTGTTACTGACTGTTATCAAGTTATATAATTGATATATTTTATAAAAAATGCTTTTAATTTGATAAATTGAAGGCTACATGTAAGAGATACATATCACATACACATGAAAATACATGCCATTTAGTTAAATAAATAAATGCAAGAGAATTAGATTACTAAGCAAAATTATATGAATTCTGATCTCAGTGGAATGTACTCTGCTTCTTAGCCTAATACTTTTTCTGAAATAATCAACAAGATTAGCAA
Source organism: Argiope argentata (assembly GCA_026289955.1). Lineage (NCBI taxonomy): Eukaryota > Metazoa > Arthropoda > Arachnida > Araneae > Araneidae > Argiope > Argiope argentata. Next base: position 10,636,523 of record JAOUZG010050968.1, on the reverse strand, counting down.
TTTTCAAAATGAGCTGCAGGAACTTCAGGATTCTATGAGAAAGAAAGAATCATTCCAAAGAATATTGTTGACGATATTGAAATGAGGGCATTGGCAGGTTTCACTTAAGAAAGATTTTTCTCAATATACATATACTTTTTTAAATTCTGAAGCAGATCTTCAAAAATTAAATTTGTCGAAGCATGCAGTTGATTTATATGTTCTGTTCTTTGAAATCCCAGTCCTTAATTTAACAAATGAATTTTTATATATTTTTTAAATTTTAGGTGCTGCAGTTTCCATGTTTTTTTTTTTTTTAATTTTGTAGCAACAGTTTTTTTTTAATGAAAATTTGAAATTGTCACATATTTCCCCCAAAGTCATTAGTTATTAAAACCATAATAAAAAGTTTGGTTCTGAAAATAAAGACTTCAAAGTCATTATTGACTGCACTGAATTTTCTATATAGAAACCTAGCAATCCAGTAGAACAGCAAATGACTTTCAGTTTTTATAAGAAAACAAATACTTTAAAAGATATGATAGTCGTAATGCTTCCGGGTGCCATAAGCATCATTTCACCATTATACTGTGGTAGAATATCCGACAAGGAACTTTTTATTCAAAGCCATCTGATGGATGTATAGAATTGAATGATATTGTAATAATAGATAAGTTTCCAAATTGAACAAAGAACTAAAAAAAAAAAAAAAAGAAGATATAAATGGAAATGTCCTAAATTTTCAAAGGACTGTATTCAGTCTAATATTACTGAAAGAATTGATAACTGCAAGATATCCAATGTAAGGGTTACAATAGAAAAAAGTATTTTAAGAATGAAAATGTACAAAATTTTAGAAAGGGTCCTCCCTTATAAATCTTTATATAATGTCAATTCAGTATTTTTTATGACTTGCATGTGGTGTAACTCTCAAAGACCATTAACATCAAATAATTTTTGGAAATGAGTTTTAGTATGGGCCATTATAATAAAATGCATTATAAGGTTTTACTTCTTTATTATGAACCTTAAAGTTTTCTTTATCATTTAGTAATTGATATTATTTAGTTATTACTCAGTAATCGAGTCAAATAACAAAGCAGTAATATGTTTATTCTTATTAATGTTTTTTTCTGATAATAATCTGATTTTTGTTTCATTACATTATCAAAAAATCTAGCATATTTTTATAATTGTATCGCTGGCAGCTATATTTACTAACGGTAGTTAATTATTCATTGCTGAGCAATCAAACTGGTATTTTGATAGCAAAACCAGTTGACAAATTTCAAATATTTTGTACTTGTTTATATGGTTGCCTAAATTGGAGCTACCAGTGCTATCTCAATATAATAATGAAATGAAATGGATGGATTCAAGTTGAATTTATGTCGAGCAACTGTTTTTATTGTTAAAAAATATAAAGTCATTAGTTTCTTGTATCTAAAGTGAAATTGATTATTATAATATCATGTTATACTGTTGTGCACTTTAGTGATTTTAAAAAAATACAGGTATTTTAATTGAAAATCAATTTCCATATCAGCATTTATTATATATTTTTTATTTCCAACTTCATTGCTACATAGATGTTTCACTCTTCTATTTATTTAACATGTCGATTTTGAATCATAAAATTCTGTGAAAACATAAAAGTTTTTCTTCCAACTCTTTTTTTTATATCAAACACGCATGCACACACAATCATGACCTTATTTTTGTTTATTAAATTCACTGAATTGTATGTTTTTGTTTTATTTTATGATATTCATCTAATGTAATTTTTATCAATGTAACTTAAGCATTTTAAAATACATTGCAGAAATGTTTTGCTTTAAAAGTATATTACTCAACATCATGTTTCTATTGGTGATTTTAAAAAATAAACAGTTGTTTATTATCTAGGATATTTCTGTTGAATAAAATCGATATCACCATCTTTAATGAATCATAAATAGTTTGAGATTTTTTAATGGACGAATATATTAAAACATACATTTGATCATATTTTTTACACATAATTATCACATGCATTTTATCTATATTTGTTTGAAACATGTATATAAAAATTATGAAGGTGTAATTTTGCTTGTTTGTCCTTCAATGATTTCTACAAATTAAAATGAAATAACTGATTCATAGGTTACATAGATTAAAAAAATGATAACTATACCTTTTATAATTTGAAATTGTAAGCATAATTTATTCAATATATATATATTGAATAAATATTCCATATTGATAATATATATTCCATATTCTTTCCTCTAAGCAAACTGAAAACATCGAAGTCTTAATATTAATAAAAATCATTACATAAGAAAAATTGTAATAATTTTATTAATAAGCTTCAAAAATTCTAACTTATCTGAGAGTAAGAATCTGAGAAAAAGAATTAATTTTAAAGCAAAAACAAAAGGAAAAATATGATGAATCCTATCATATCTTTGATATGATAGTTACTTATCTAAGTGTAATATTTAATTTAAAAAAACTGTATTCATAAAATTCAACAACATTTAAATGATACGTAAAAAGGAACATATGTAATTTTTCAGAAACATTGCCATAGCACTTTGTCAAAATGTATCTTTTTTTTTTTTTTTGGAGATAAGATAGAGAGGAGAGAAATAAAACGGTAAGCTAATTAAAAAGGGATGTTAATTACAAAAAAGCAATTAAATTGAAAATACTAATTAAAATTTTAATAATAAGAGATTAAATTACATTATTACAAAAATTAAAAAAAAACAAACAGATCCAAATTATTAATTTCTTTCTTTTTTAAAAAATCAAAAGTTTTTAATAATTATTTGTCTAACGTAACGTTCAACTTCAATGCTTTCATCCATATTATAGGCAGCCATCCCACCATGCACAGAATGGTTTAAGTTGAACAGAAGAGGTTTGTTCGGCCCATGAGTGTGAATTGATCCCCCATTAAAAATCAGAACATTATTTCACTCTAGGCCACTGTATCTTTAGAATTGCAATGCTGATGCAACATTTCAACCTATAAAGTACAAGTATTGAATAGTCAGAATTTACAGGAAAATTTAATTTTTTCGGTTATTTTGATAATGTATTTGTTTGGTTTCAATTATAAAAGTTTCTAAAACATTCATAGTTCTTTCAGTGAAGTCTTCTGGGACTTTTTTAATATTATTTAAATTCAAATACCCTCAGTAAAAGTTCTTAATTTTTCATAAAACAAATATCCTAAATGCAAGGCATGGTCACTTATTTTCCCAAGTCACTCATTAGATACAAGTAAAAGTTTCATGTATCATGTATAAATGCATTCACTGGTAGCAGAAACAAAATATTTTGAAGGTAATGAAAACTATTTTTAATTATAAAATACCATGGATAAAACATAATGAACTCTATTCCTCAAAATGGCAGCCAATTTGTGAATTGGTCGAGAAGGCGCTGGTTCAAGTTTTCGTGCTATTTAAATTTTTAGATAGAAAGTTAATTTGTAGCTTACTTCCTCTTTCTAACGACAGAGACCATAGATATGAAATAATGATAGAGGAAGTCCAATCCTATTTTGGTGAGGAGAAGATAAAATCAGGTGACTTGGAGATAGAATTTGCATTCGCTGTAACCATATTCTCCATTATCCGTTATATTTCAACGGCAGATTATTTCTTGCTTTTAACTGTTAAATTTTAAAGCCTATTTAAGCTAAATTTAACTCTTGCTGTGCAACAGTTGCAAAGGAAAATCTTCTAAGGATTGTATTGTACCATTTCACAGATATGTAAAATAAACATGTTCTATTTATACCCATTTTAAGTCAGTATAAAATTTCTTAACTTGGATCACTCAGTGATTTTGATGTTATAACTGAATAATATTTCATAGTTTGGTTTAGTTATTGTATTAAATTTAGTTAACTTGTTATTTAGCTTCATTTAAACGGATATAACTGCATTATATTTTGCTAATCGCTTTATTTTAATCTCGTGTTTGTTGCACGCGCTTGGCGTAATTTTTTTCTTGCCAATACAAGTGTATATATAAACATTATTGACCGATTAATAACTGTGTATTTATTTTAATAAATTAATTTCCTTATTATTTCCAATATGTTATTTCTTTTTTACCATAAATATTCGATCGTATTATATGTGAATTATATTAAATCATTGTTGTGAATGAAATAATGAAACTAAAACGTATATTTTATTGAAAATGTTACATAATAAAATTTCATAAATGTGGTAGTAATAATTGCACGTTTTTATAAATTTTACTTAAGATCTAAAAAGAATAAGAGGATATTTTATAGATAAGAAACTATCAAAGAAAGAAATGCTCTCTTTATGGATAAAACTTTAATCTGAATGTCAACTTTTATTAATCACTTCCGTTATGTACACACCATAAAATCACCGTTTTCGTAAATATTTCGAATTTCTGTATTATTTTGTATTAAAGTCATCATATTTACAATTCCAAAAATGATTTTTTTTTCTGCGGTAGTTAGAAGCAAAGTTACTGGCAAAATTATAAACCAGAAGTGAAATATTTAAAACTGATACTAACGAGGGAAAGGCACGAGGTTTAAAATTGAGTTCGGGCAGAGAATTTGAATAACGGTAGTATACATTTAGAATATTCATAAAAATATTAAAACTTAATAACCAACCCTGAAACTGTCAGTAAAGCTTATCTACATATAATGTGTCAGCGTGAGCGAGTCTTCGTTGGTATAGTGGTTAGAGTACTGGCGTAGCATTCACGAGACAAGTGTTTGATACGTGGCTAGTTATTTTTCTTTCTTTCTAAATTATTTCAAAATAATTTAATAGATTTAATTAATATCTTTTGAATTTTTTATGCAAAAATAAATATTTATTCTTGGATTGTAATTTAATTTTTAGGAAGAAAAATAATTATAAATACGAATGCATTTAACATATTCAGGGGAAAAAACACTTAGGGCACTTTTACATTATCTGTTTTTATAAGTTTCTTTTTATCTGTTTGAGATTGTTAAGAATCAATTGATTCTGCGCTGTTTACGATTTCCGGTGAAGGATCATCGGTTGGCACCAGTCTGTCTGGATCAGTGTTGAGAATTTATGAGGCAATGTATGATGTTTTCTCTTATATACTGTTAAGAATTATGCTTTTACTGTTAGAGGACGCTGCGCCGCCTTTTTTACAAATGCGGATTTTAGAATGTATCAGCAGAGTATTTGAGCGTGCTTCGGTGATGAGTGAAATAAAGCCAACCAAATAGCAACTGCTTCCTTTTCTTCCCTCAGCGGTTTCATATAACTTAAGTGCAAAACGGGGAAATAAATAGAAATATCTGAATATGTAATGTAAAATTACTTTTATTTAACGGAAAAAACAAACATGATTTAAGTCAACAAACTCAGCTATTGATGCTTTAAAAACGAAAAATTATTTTCGGAATCAGTTGACATGCTTTTGCTTCGTAGAATAATAATTTCAAAACAAGAAAAAAAATCAGAAAATAAAAATCTGCCATACCGAATGCCGGGATGCAAAAGACTGCGCGACAGTTATTGAGTTTGCCAAGATTTGCGATATGTCGCCAAAAACGGTATTCTTACTCACAGATTTCCCTCAAGTCACGTGACTCATATTGGATACGCTTATTTTGATAAGAAACATACGACAAGCGCCCTCCATTTATATATCAGCTCTATGGTAGAGACGTGTGCAGGCATTTTGCAGTGCATGCTATTTACGCCATTTTTTAATAAACTGATCTATTTAGTAGCACTTCTCAATGCATTGTTAATTATTATGCTAATAATTCATTTTATACTTTTTATTTCATTAACTGCGAATATTAATTTGTTTTTAATTATTACAACTCATGATTGCACGGTATTGACGGAAGTACACACTATTATTTTAACTGATGTTTGGAGTTTATAATAAATGTAATAACTAAGTGAACTTAAAGAAACAGATAGAAATTTCACCAATTATACTAGGCAATAATATTTTATAATTCGTAGACAATGTATTTTTTGCAAATTTATTTATTTAGTAAATAAACTAAAAACATATTTTTAATCGATTTGACCATGATTCTCAGCTTAAGGGCCCCAGATAGTTGCAGAGTAGAAACCCGCCATTCATATCTAAGGAGTAATTGGTCATTTTCCATTTAGAAATTATTTTATGAAGCTGCAGAAAATACAATATCATTTATTTTATAAAAATAGAAACTTTTACTTTATTACATTCAATTTATACCTCGTTTTAAAGCCTTTTATTTCTCTCTCTCTTCATACCATTTAAAAGGTATAAAAAAGATAGCAATTATTACCAGATAACCATATTTTGGCGCGGGAAATGTCATTTTTAGTGGTTTTGTCCCCTAATAAACCTCATCTAATTTAGAAAAACATTTTTAGTTTCACTATTTAAATTGCTTTCATTGCTTCGGCCCAATAAAATAATCTCATCAAGTGAAATAAATTGCAGTAAGTGATAATTTTTAAAATTACATCCTTATTTTGTTTTAGATTTTATTTTGGAGAAAGAAATTTTTTATTAGCAAGAAATAATGCTATATTCTTCATATCCACGATTCTGTGTTTCGTATATTAACAAACAGGATGTTTTCTTTTGTATAACGATGAATGATGAATAAATTTCATCATTTATTCATCATAAATTTATGATGAATAAATCTTCTGTTTCATATTCCCTCTATCTGACTTGAGGAGAAAAACCTCCTTATTTGACAGAATTCGAGCTGCCACCATTACTAATAGAGCAATATTCTTACCAACCTTAAATATAGAGTTGTAATGAGTTTTTGAAGCTCCGAGTATGATTTCTATGATGAATTTATCAGTATTATTCTCTGTAGTCGAAGATACTTGAGATTTTGAATTACTGTTCGACAACGGATTCTGAGACGACCACATTTCGGCCATTCCATCGGCGAGACGCGAAGCTTTTCCTGTATTCACCTTTGTCCTTGAAATTCATTGTTAAATGTAAGCAGCTCCTCGTTTAATCTCCCCCCCCCCCCTATTTTGAAGAATTAAACCCATCCTAAAGCATGCGCAAAAGCAGGGATGGTTTTACAATCCGTTGTCAAACAGTAATTAGTAAACAAACCAATTGTCAATTTTTGTTGCAATATGTAGAAATATTACTTGATTTAGTATTGTAATCGTAAAATTACTGATGATCGAACTTTAGAGTATTATCAGAGTTACTCCTTTTTCTTTTTGTGTGAGTGTGTATGAAAATTATATCCTTGAAATATGAGAAAAGAATTTCGACCACAATTTTTTTCACATACTGATTATAAATTTAATGAAATAAGCGTTTTGATGCCATTGTATGAAAATTGGATTCAAGGGGGGGGGGGAAATAATGACCCTGCAATCTTAGAAAATATTTAGTAGTCTGGAAGAAACGCTTCCGCAAAGCTGATTACATTTGAGCAGTTGACCGAGTTATATTTAAATGTTAGATAATGATAATACATACTAATTTAAACCAGTTAGGTAAAAGATTCATTTGAATTGTCTCATTTTTATAATTAATTTTTTGTGGCTTTAAATATCCCATCTTCGCAATTTAAAAATATCAAAAATTTCATTGATGAACAGTCAATTAGTCGTTAAGGACTCTCGTGTAGAGTTACTGGATATTATAGGCGTAATAATATTCTATGCAGCCAAATCGAAATCTATCAATACAAAATGATTACATTTTACATATTATCAAAGAAGATGTAATATATTCTACATTATATGTTCAATACTTGGGGTTGATTTAATTTTGACGATTGCGATCATGGATGCTTTGTCTACGATTTCCTTTTATTACTTTCTACGAAATTAATTAACTAAAACTTGAAAAAATCAGTAGTAATTTTGCGTTTAAAATAAAATCAAACGATGTGTAGGGAAACAATTAAGTCTCAAATGCCTTATTTCGGCCGACTTGGTGCTTTTTATTGACCCCTAAAATCCTGCAGAAAATGTCCGCACCCAAAATTATATTCGAGTATACCCAATCCCCATCATTCAAAATGTTAATCTGTATTCGCCCCTATCTAGTACTCGATGAAAAATGAATCCCCCATTAATGATGTAGTTTTTAATTCTAAAATCAGGATGAACAATGATGGGGGTTAAAACTTTTTTGAATAAGGAAGCCTTCTTTGGTTTCCTCCTTCCAGATTCATCAAAAAGAACCTTTGGATAAGATTACTATTCAAAATTTAAACATTAAAAAAAAGGCCATTGTCCGACCATTTGATTATACTGGACCATTGAATTAACAGGTAAGGTAACATCATATACCATCATCAAGGAGTCATGACCCCCCCCCCCAATCTATTATAGCATTTCGAAGCCTGAAATAAATGCAGTAATATGTAAAATCACGAACTTATACAGAAGTTTGATTGAATATATATATATATATATATATATATATATATATATCTTTGAATGAAATCGTTTGTGTAAAACAATGAAATAAATTGATTTTCATGACCCATCTTTATATGGCTTTAAATATCAATTAAAAAAAACTCTCTTTGATAAATAAGCAATTCCTTGTAAGGGCATTAGTGTAAAGCCTCTGTTTAGGGGTATTACATTTTATAACTTCAAGTCACGAAGGCGTGCCTATGAAAAAGTGCCACAGGTTTTTTTTTTTGTTTTGGTTATATGTTTTGGGTGCTCAGTTTGGACATCAAAAACAAAAGTTACCGTTCAAGATCTAAAGAGAACCGCGTTGTCCGCACAAAAATAATTTTGGATTTAGTGGTACCATTTGAAATAATATGCCTTTTTGGAGATTTCATTGTTCTCAAACTTATCCAAAAAATTTCCGTACCTAAGATTATATCTTTGATCATGCCCCCCCCCCAAAAATGCTACTCTATCCGAATTTAATGGATTTTTTAAATCAAATTTCATCTAAATCCTTTTTTGGTTTAAAATCTCCGGTCACTAGTCTACGTATAGACAGTTAAGATACAACTTTTTTACCTCACCTCAACACTCATTCCTCTCCAAAGAAAAATTACGAAAACGTACAGTAGAATATCGGAGACATCTTATTTGGATAACTTATCTTTGAAGGTATAAATTATCCCCCACAAACACAGATAGAAAGGAATAGATAATCAAGAAAAATTATCAAATTATGCACACCTGAAAAAGGTGAGGTAGAGTGAATTTCATTTGTAAGCGGTGATAGGTTTTAATTTATTTAATATCTCGTCAATTATCTTCTTTTCGAAATTGCAATGTGTTTTGGAAGAATTAGCACCATTAGTTATATTTCTATAAGTAAACATTTATTTTTACATGTTAAAAGAAATATTTTGTGTTAGTAATTAAATTACCTTTATTACTAAGTGGTATTTAATTTTTATTTAATAATATTTTAGTAGAAAAAGTAATTGTGTTTAGGCTTTATTGAATTAAAACAAATTATTTAAATTAGCATTATGGATTTTTTTTTTGCATGTTATGTTAAATGAGAATCAGAGTTACAAAATGAAATGCACTAACTGTTATGTACATATTTAATGGAATCAATACTTCAAACAAGCATATATTTCAAAAAGTAAATTTTATAATCCTATAATAGCTTCACAGTTTCCATGTAAATAATTTTGACTAAAATATAAATAATAATGATAAAAAATTGATTTGTTTATAAAAATCATTTCCACCATATAGTTTAGCATAACTTTTTATAGGGTGTTCAAATTATTTCTTTACACGAGAAGAAGTTTTTATTTATTTTTTATTGTTAATATTTGTCTACATTTTGATTCAGATATTAAAATATAAGACCCCCCTCCCTTTTAGTTCTAGAGAACTAATGAAAGCTTCAGTCACTGTATCTTTACTAACATTTAAAACTATACAATTAAGTATCCACTTTTCAAATCTGATGGATTATTTTAAGTTTTCTTGTATGTTTCAATTCAATTGAAATTTAATAAAAATCCACTTTTTATACTAACTGTTTCAACTATAATGCCATATTGTACTTTGACAGTAAAGAACAAAAATATAATGGGAATCACTTTCAAAAACATTAAATATCATAAATAAATGTTAATCTTTTTAATTTTAATGCATCATACTTGTAAGAGGTCATAAATTTTTCTTATTTGTTTCATATTCAAGTTGGGAGGGGATAACATTGCTTTATTTTCTCCCAAGCCAAAATCAAAAGCATGTTTTGAAAATATTTCAAAAATTAATAAACTGATGTTCCTCCATCTATTCCACTATGAGCCCATGTAGAAACATAAGACAGAATTTTGTATAAAGCTTTTATATAAATGCACTTAATTATCTTTGAGCCCCAACGTTTAAAGCAAATTATAATAATTGCTGTCTTAGTCAGCAACAACAAATTTCCATGCTTTTTCAAAATACTTAAGAAGCAATAAGTCTCACATATTCCCCAATAAAAGACTTTTTTTTTTAAATAAAATTTTGAAGTTATAAAAAGTCACAGCACTAGTTTTATATAATCTTTTTATGAAATGGTACTTCAAGTCAATTTTATTCTCAACATTCTAAAATGACCATGAACTGAAATCAGCAATTAATCCAGTCCATAGATTATTTTAAAATTTAATTTTTTAAATAAATACCTCTTTATTAAAAAAAATACCATTACATTTTATCTTTATTATATATATAGGGTGATTCCAAAAATCAGAGTAGATTTAAAAATCAATAATTACTAAATTAAAAAAAAACATTCTGCTAGTGCACAAAATATAACCAAAATTAATGTCATCATCATCTATAAAGGTGCTCAACTGCCACACAAGGATGAGCATCCCTCCCTTTCAAAAAAACTAAGCCACATATTTGTTGCCTATGGTGAATTGTGCCATTAAAAATAACATTTAATGATGCAAAAAAAAAAAAAAATTAACCTTATGAGATTACTGTGTTCTTAAAGAACCATACTGAATATTTTAAATCTGATTCTGTAGTTGTCAGATATATGTGTTCTATTGTATAAGAAACTGATTATAGCCAACAAATGTTTAATATAAAATCTACCATTAAGAAGATAAGATGCATTAAAGACTATTTTTGATGGTATTGCAGAGTATGAACAGAAATATTACCACTAAGAAAAGCTGTAATTTCTTATTTGAAAGCTGTGTTCCATATTGGAAGCTAGCACAAAGAACATTTGCAATCCTTTCTCTACATACTATATTATTTGTGTCATGCATTTCCTATTAATTATAAAATAATATTGTTTAAATTTTTTTTATAGTTGGTTCAATTGAAAATTAAGTCCTTATTATATTCTGATTTTATTTCCATTTTTTAAAAATAAATTTTTAAACTGCCTAAATTTATTTACAAATTATGATTTTTAAAAAATAATCATGGCTTTTGAAATGTCTTGTATATAAATTTTAAAAGAAGAAACAAATGTCAAACAAATAAAAAAAAATTTGTACTTTTATTTATGTTATAGAAAAAATATTCATCGGAAAAAACAGGTAAGTGAAAAAGAGGAGTAGATATTTTATTTTCTTAAAGATTTTAAATTCTTTTTAAAAAACAAATGAAAAATGTTGACCTTTCTTTTCATATAAATTTAACATCAATATAAAAAAAACCCATGGAACTGTGTGGTACAAATTGTGAGTACATTTTGACATATACATAAACAACAATAAAATTTATAAATCTAACCCAAAATAATTACTTGTTTTCAAAATGTTTTTTTACCTCTATAGAAAGATTCATACAAATTTTAAGCAGATTCAAAAAAAAAAAAAAAAAAAAAAAAAAATCAAACATGTAATATATCTATTCAAGATATAAAAGTAATAATTTTCTATGTAAAAGAAAAGAAGTAATATTAACAATTTACTATTGACATGAATAATAAATATGTTATAATAAATAAGATGTAATTTTTAAAAGGTGATAATTTGTGAAATATAGAACCTGACCACATGCTTTAGCTTTATCCAACATTTTTTGCTTTTAATAATACATGTATTTTTAAGTAAAACAGAATAATAAACATCTGTGAAAATGGATGAGAAATGTTCAGACTCATAAATTTTTGCAATCATAAGACAGCCACAATTTGCATAAATGTCTGAGTTTGAAGAAATCTTAATTTACCACATTAATAAGCCAATTTTTTTCAACTCAGCATAATTAAATAATTAAAAATGTTCTCTCATCCATATTTTTATTTTCTTCTTATATTTTAAATTTTTTTTAGTGAAGTACAATAATGTATGCAGATATGACATAGGCTTAACACAAATTTGAACTTCATTAAATAATGACTAAGTGCCACATAAATACCAAGATGTAAAAAAATATGATTAATTGAGGAATAAAATGAATAGATTTATGAAAAAGTATTTGAAATATTAAAAATTCTACACAACTATTACAAAAAAGATAATAATCGATGTCATGAGAAATAAATTCCATCGTGAAAATGCTAAAAATTCGTGGAAATGTTTCGTGTCTCTTTATGCTTTCGCTCCATAATAAATCAAGTATGTTATATTATTATTAATAAAAATAATATTAAACATTTTTATTTCAAATATTTCTCTAAGATACAACCAGACACGTTTACTTTTCTGTTACTTTGAAAGTAACGTGCATTTTAGGCATAAAATGAATTTCTGCAATTATTTTTATTTGGTTAATTATTATATAAATATATTAAATACTTGTTAAATTTCAAAAAAATCCATGCTAATACATTTTTTTATCAGGCTTAAATCAAATAACTACACCATGAAGATCTGAAAAATTAATCCACAACGTGGGCGCAAAAACACTTATTTTTAAGTAATTTATATAAAAATTTGCTTGAACCAAAATCAGCACAAAAAATATATTTACCTGTCTGGTCCTTTATCTTCCAGAAAATCATCAAGATCTTCTTTCAAAATATCTACAAACTTTAATTCTTCATTAATTAAATATCTTCCTTCTAGATAAAACGCCAGCTTGGTCCTATGAATGAAATTACAGCTAAAATTTATAACGATTGATTAAAGCAAAGTTAGAATGGAAAAAATTAACAGTAGCAGAAGGTATATCGCAATTTTAATAGGAGAAACCTTTTAAAATCTTGGTAACCTATATTCGTGGCTGAATACACAACAGAAATGCAATCGATTGCACTTGTTATTGTTAACTCGTGCTTGTGTTTTGCTCTCCCTTTTCCCTTCACTTCGATCAGTATTATACACTGAAGCATTGCCACACAATTTTAATTTAATGACGTTAGGAAAGCAAGCGGAAATTCTATGACAGTTTTATATACCTGGCAACGGAAGTCTAGTGAAGAAACGTTATTGATAGGAAAGAAATCACTCCGTACATGCAGTGCAAAATGATATTAGGGCGTGATATAACAGATAGCTGATTCTCATTGGTTTTGACTCAGAGCGTCATCATTAAATTTCAAAAGCCTTTTTGTAACATTTGGCGCTTAAGCATCACGTAAATGATCGCCAAACATTAAGTACTGATGAGAGTACGATTTCCTCGGCTGTGTATCTTAATATTTTGTTCCACTGAGAAGTTCTTTGAATTTAGGTAACCATAAAAGTGAGGAAAGCCACACCTTCTTTTCTCCTTGCACGCGGAATACGGAGTGAAGTTTTCAGGCAATAATGAATGATGTTGCTCAAGCATACACAAAACGTATACAAGTAGCAGTGAGTAAATAATTGTTGACGTAATGTCGCCGAATATCGCATACTCTCTGACGTTTGAGGGAGTGCTGAAATTTCTTTAAAATACTCTATTTTTTACCGTAAAAATAAATTTAACACATCTATATAAACAAGTACTTAAGATTTCTAACATAACTGACAATAAATATACTGAAAAAATAAAGCTTGCTACAGGTGGTCACAGTAATTTCAAGATGTGTATTCAGCTTTTACGCTCTTAATTCGAAAGACGAAAAGAATTGGTGGTACTTGCTATTGATCTCTATCGACAGGTTTGAGAACATTTAGATGATTTAATTCTTAGTTAAGCTGTTGATTTAAAACTTTATGTGAATATTTCTCTTAATTAAGTAATAAATATAAGTTAATTAAATTTTAAAAATCGAAATTCAAGCACAACTGATTAAACATATGTTGCATATAACTGCCATTAAAAATGTAGCATATTGATTTGAGTAGCTGATCAATAATTTGTAACTCAAACTGTTGTTGTTGTGAAGTGGCTGTGTCAATTGTAAGCTGAATTTCGTTGGTTTTATAGAAATAATTCATTGAATTATGTTTGTTTTGTACATATTTTTTGTAAATGTTTTTCATACTGAATTTAACTTCTCTTCTAAATTATTAAGTGCTTTGATTTTTTTCTACAAAATTATTTATAATTATTAATGGTTGTAATGACATCTTTGCTATCAAATCTCGGGATAAATTTTGCAACAGTAGCCTATTATAAGCTGACAGTATGAAATTATTTATTTAATATTTATAAAAATATGTATTATTCCTGAAAGATTTTTTCTATACATATATAACTAATTTTTTTATCACAAAAATAGAGGAAGCATGTATTTCAAATATTTTAAGTATGCTTGTAATTTCAAGATTGATTTTTAGCTGTATTTTTAATAAAGTAAGTTTATTTATAATCTGAAAAGTCGAAAGCATGTTAAGATAAATTAAATTGTTATTATCTGTTTAAATATGCTTTTTAAGAAATGCTGTGTCTGAATAAATTCACTGTGTTTGTTATGATAGCTAATCTATTATTTTTTCTTAGTTTTTAGTATTTTTTTTTGCTCGAAATTTAGTAACATTATAATTGTCTGATATATTTTTTTTCCTATTTCTTATTACTTGTACACTTCAGGATGTTTAGGTCTAAACTTCTTTTCAAATTAAATCTATCCATTCACAATAAAAACACTCATTATTTGTTAGAATTTTACTGAAAATTCTTGTTTGTTCATTCTTTCTTGCAGTATATAAGCAATTATTTTTATTCAGTATAAACAGATCTTTTCAGTATTAAAAGGGAGGTGTATATATCTAACTACAGTTATACTTCATTTGTAAAATTTTGTTATTTAACAAATTGATATTGAAATATTTTTTATTATTGAGAATAAAAAGGTATGCCATCTTTATATATATATATATATATATATATATATATATATATATATATA
>JAOUZG010050968.1:10580259-10621228 GCA_026289955.1 Argiope argentata | reverse complement strand
TTTTTTTTCATAGAGATTTTCCTGGCTATGTTTTTTCCCCTTGATTTTTTCATAAGGACATGAATATGAGCATTTGATCATGTGAGAATGTTTACAAAAAATTATTCTTTATACAATGCTAAATCTCACACATATTAGTAAATGAGGAATAGTAGAAATTAGATTGCTAAAATTATTAGAAGTAGAGCATTCATCCTAAGTATTGCATCAAGTTAAAATGAGAAACACTGTACACAGCAATTCAATCTGCTTCATTAAGCTTTAAAATAGCTGTGATATTAAAAGTCGCATAAAAATATTAATATATTTTGAAATTTTGATGTACCTTATTAATTTTTTTTTTGCATTTGTTCATCTTTATTTCACTTATTTTATTAATTTTATCATTCAAATGAAAATAAGAAAATTAACTAGAATAAAAGAAATTGAAATATATTTAGAAAGTAAATAACAGAAAAAGAAGGCTCATGATAATACTGAGATGAAGGTATGCAGATTATTTTATTGGAAGTTTGTTTTATTAAAAAAGTTTTTTTTCTGGCGTATGGGTTTAAAAATGCTAATGTTATTACATTTTAAAAAATTATTAGATTAAAAAAATAATACTGAAAACCTTTCTAGGTATACATTTTACTACCCATCCCACCAGTTATTCCTTCATCTTCTTGTATCTAAAATAAACGAGATGAATATAAATTAAAAATATAATTAAAGACTTTTGTAAATATTTAAATTTTATCATACTATTCATATTGCACTATTCATTTTAGGTTTTCTTGTCTAAATTACAACATACTCAAACTCACTTTATCTGATGAATTCTGAGAGTGCCCCTAATCTTCACAGAGAACATTATGAGTTGGAGCGCACAGTTTTATCAGACAGCATGGAAGATGAAACATCAAGTCTTATTGGTGGATTTGATGACAAAATATCACATATATCTGATAGAAACTTTATGAAAACTCAAAATCTTAGTCTTTTATCTTCCAAAGCAACTTATTGTGTCATTCTTTGGTACTTCTTTAGTTTTACTACTCTTTTTTTAAACAAATATATTTTGGCTTATGAACAAGGAGATCCTGCACTTCTCGGTATGTATTGTTCCTTAGATATTCAAATTAAAGCTAATATGCTAATTTAATTTATCTGTATTTTTTGTAAAGTATTTCTGTAAATTCATTTTTGAAAATTATACTAAAATAAGTATCCTGCATCTCATTGCACTTTAGGTGCAAGAATTCCTGTAGAAAAATTTGGCATTGTATTAAATAGTTAAATTGTTAACTTGTACTCAATGTATAAACAGTATGGCAGATTAACTTAAATATAGTTCAGGAATAAAATGAACATATATTCTGTTAATTTTTAAAATTCTGTTTATTCCTTCTCAAATTTTCAGTTTGATGCACATATTAATCTTATTTAAGGAAAATATATTACAATCTATGAAATGTATTAGTAAACTCTTTAAATGTTTCAAAGAAGCTCATTAAATTCATATTTACTTCTTTCCTTCTTTTTTGTTGTAAAATTTATCCTATTCAAAGCTGTTTTGGTATTTTTTATCTGATAAAAGATATGTTTTTAAACTTCTATTTTGTCGGAAAAAAAGAACCCCTACCTTATGACATTTTACATCCATTCCATTTTCTTTTAAATTTATATATTAGTTAAAAAATATATCCTATTTTCTTATCTAATATATAGACCAATGATTTTTAAACTTCTTTTTTATGCCTCTTTTGGGTGGAATTTCAACTACATATTCCCTAGAAAAATTTTGTCATTCCAAAGTTGGAAAATAAATAAGAAAATGGAGCATTGGATTAATTTTGTAGTACAAAATAGCTTTGAGACAAATGTTGGATTTGATGCTGCTGCTATGCTAATGAAATTGAAACAAATTGCTCCATATTTCATGTTCATTGAAATTTTAATACTAATGTGAGAAACTCAGTTTTTTGTTGATAGAATTTTAAAAAATGTGTATTAAAAATAGATGAATACATTGTTTAATGAGTTCATCAAGCAATGATAATATTTTGGGCTCAAGATGAAACTTTTTTCCATTTAATGTCAAATCTATTTTAAAAATCTCTTATCAAACTCTCTTACATACATCAATTAATTTGTATAATATTCTTTAATTTGTATAATATTCTAATTTGTTCAATATTCTTTCTTTTTTTGAGGGGGGGGGGGCAATTAAATAAGCTGAAGAGTATAATATGTTCATTTGTATTCATATGAAGTTCAAAACTCGTTTGCAAAAGTATTGTCTATGCATGGATTTGCAGAAATTAATGTGACCTAACTTAGAATAAAGAATTAAAAAGAACAATCTTAACAAAGTTTGGTAAAATCCTACTTTAGTGTGTCTCTTATTTCGCCAAGGATGCCAACAGTACAAAGTTGCCAATCAAGATGGGCAACCATATAAATAATACTGTGAAACAGTTATTGATATTTGCTATTTTTATTATAAAAATATAAGATTTATTGATCATAATTGTTTAACCAAGAACACTTTTTTTTTTAGCTTTATGGGTCAAAATTGCTGAATCTCCTTTAAGTGCTGATAAAGTGAATTTTTGTGCTCCTATCTGTTTTTTAGACAATGAAATTTGAACACACGATGCCTTTATCATCGGGCAGAATTTTTTTAACTTAAAGAAAAATCCTGTGGCTTTTCTGGCAGCGAGAAATAAATATACTTATTCAGCCCAACGCTAGAGGAACAAAAACACCAAAAAAATGAAAGTATCCGTTAATAATAGTTTCACTACTAGAGACTGATGCTTTTCTTAAGAAGAAATTTGAACGAATAAATATACTTATTCAGCCCAACTAATTTTTCATTTGTGCAGGAAACGACTTTTCAGTGATGTAAACGTCGCACTATCGGCGCCATATATATTCCGAAATGTAGACATTGATTTCTCAAATACAATATCCCTCAAAAATACTTGTGATCTACGAATTAATAACATATTTATATATTTCTCGGACTTCAGATTACTAAACAATCATACATTTACCGAATAATTACTTGAAATTCATGAAAAGAATAACAAATCGGAAAAAATTCCATTAGAATTGCAAGATAATATTTAAATGAGAAACTGTGAAATAAAGACAAACGATTCTTAAAGCTCGAGCAGGTGTTTTTATTTTATTCATTTATTTCTATTCTGGCAAAATTCGTAAACGGACATTTTAGTTAGCATAACATAATTCGGTAAGAATTGCAAAAAGTTAAATTTTATTCAGAATTCACTTTAAAAATTAACATTAAAGGCTTTAATTGTAGTAATAATACTTTTAATTATGAAATGTAATTTAATAAAATTCATTAATGGATGTTTATTTATCAATTATTTTTAATTTTCATTTCTTGCAAAATTGCTGTAGAACATGTGCAACTCAACAAACGAAAAAAATTGTAAACTAAGTAGTATAGGGTTGCTAGGAAAATTTTTCTGCTTGCTTTTTGGGTTACCTTACTGGTGACAAACTCAGGGACACACTAAATTAGAATTCAACCAAAAGTATTTACAAATATACATGTTCATTGTAATTCTAAAAGTAATTTCTTCATAAGTTTTGTCCACTGTTTGATACAGTAACAGTCTTTTTTTTTTTTAAATCTGTTTTTAGGATCTGCCCAACTATTAATGTGTTCGATTTGTGGATATGCACATTTAAAGTTTCCATGCAATTTGTACAAAAATGTTGTTTGGGAAAGAACTCCTCCTCGTTTTTTTCGGAACATGTTTTTGGTTGGAAGTTTAAGGTAAGAAGATTTAATTTCATAGTAATTTTTTTAAAAATAATTTATTTTTAATGGTTAATTTTACAATGTATTTTTTAAACATACAGAAATTTATAGTATAATTTTTAACGAATATGTTTTAGAAACTAGAATTTTCAAATATAAGTTTTATGGTCGATTTCATTTTCTATGGAATTTTCAGTATTCTTGTCTCTCTGTAATTTAACTTTTGTACTTAAGAAATGAGAATTATAATAATCTCTAATCATATTTAAAAAAATAACTATTTCTCTGATTGCGAATAATAAAGTGCACAGGCATCTTGAGTACAATTTGAATAAACAGAGAATGAAAAAAACGTTGTTTCTACAATATTAATTGTTTTTTTTTTTGAAT
Source organism: Argiope argentata (assembly GCA_026289955.1). Classification (NCBI taxonomy): domain Eukaryota; kingdom Metazoa; phylum Arthropoda; class Arachnida; order Araneae; family Araneidae; genus Argiope; species Argiope argentata. Next base: position 10,617,057 of record JAOUZG010050968.1, on the reverse strand, counting down.
CTTTTAAATATTACCATGATTTTATTTTTTTGCCTTTTACAACACTTTTTATTGGTCTTAGATTTCGTATAATTCACATTGTATTTAAATCCTGAAGAAATTATTCCTTAATGAAATTTTTTGTTATTCTTAATGTAATTTTCACATACCAGATAGTTTGTGCATGAAAAATTACACTGTAGAGGCTCCTTGTAGTGATAATTTTGTAACCAAGTCCCGAATGATTATTATGTCTGCATGATCAGTTGGGCTGGATGGTGATTGAATTAAATCATTGCGATATAATCGCATACTTAAATCGATGTTTCTTGAAATATCGTGTTTTTTTATTTATTTGAGAAATTATAAATTCGTAATAATTAACATGCTGACTAATTAGAACTTCCTCAGATAAAAGGGATTTTCAGTTTGTGGAACTCTTTTTTTTTAAGTAATTCAAAATACTGCATAATGAAAAATAAACAGACGCACTTAAATAATAATAACTATTAAAAAAAGGAGAAACACTTTAAAACTGTGTGAAAATGCAAAAAAAAAAAAAAAAAAGCAGCATTCTTGACAATTCTGGGAAACAGGCACACATCTTTCATCCAACATATATTTCCATCATTCATCTACATTGAACCCATTTCACTGTTGTGCTTTTGAATCGAATACTATTCATATACTCCACTCACGTGCAACCTGAAATAAATCCGAATAGTTAAGATCTGCCAATCTATCAACAAATAAGCCCCTTTTGAAAGCGGGTTCTAATGTGACAGGTTCGAATCAAAGCAAAAGGTATTGTCAAATTGATTCTCAGTGGCTGTGGGAATTCGGCCAGAATCGAAAAACATTGAAGTCTTATTAACAGTGATCAATCTAGCCCTAGTGTTGCTTTAAAACGAAGCATTAACATAAATAAACTAAACTAAAACAACGATCGATCAATTTCGATGAGCATCAGAATGTAGATGGGCGTCTAAAGAACCTCTGAAAATAATATTTCATTTTATATAGATAAAAAAAATATTTTATAAAGCTGAAGATGGAATTCTTTTGAAGATACATAATCCAAGAAAGAATACATTTTTGAAAATTAAAAATGCCTGCTACGGAAAAGCATATGTGTTAAAAAGTTTAAAAAGAAAAGCATACTAACACATACTCCACTTTTATAAAAACTTAAGCCCGAATAATAAAGATCTATCATTCCATGAACAAATATGTCCTTCCCGAAGCGAAATCGCCTATGTTCGAAAGTTCGATCAATTTCAATCAGCAGCGCATTAATTTGAAAGAAATGAAAATTCTAAGGGTTGCCATTGATCAGTTTATTAGGAGGTGTTATTATTCTAGGAGTTATTTTTCACCCATTGTCCATTATAGTATCCCTTGAACCGTCGACTTTTATTCGTAAAAAAGGTATTTACGCAAAGTTTCCGTGTGTTCAAAGTGTTCAGTATATATTTACCTCTGTGTGGATTATGTATGATTTTATATTTAATGGCAGATGATTAAATCTTAACTTTAAGAACCCTGATACTAATACCATCAAAAATATTAAAGAATCAGTCTGGACTTGATTTTGAATTGAAAATATAACTGCCAGTTGTCGGGAGATTCAGAAAACTTAGAAGGCTGTTGCATTTTCTATTCCGTATATAAAATAGATCGCTTCCAGCTTCAGATAAATACAAAATTTGTGACTCCGATGTGTAACTAATTCAGTTTTGCAAATCTGCTTTTATATTTGCTTTTTCTTGAATACAAAATGTTTTATGTATTAATAATTTAAGCAAAACGTTTTTTTTTTTTTTCTTCTTCTTCTTCTTTCATTGAGCAGCTTCTCTTCAAATCCCATCTGCATTTAATTTTTATGCCACTAACATCTTCTGCACTATAATATATTTTAAAATTAAATAAAATTTGTTATACGTTGCTGAAATAATACATTTGGAGATCAGATTTTAAAAACTTAATTCTCGCATTCCTAAGAGAATTTTAATTCATGTGCTCCAGTGTTTCGGAACGTCTGAATTTTTCTTTCAAAGGTAAAAAAAATTCTCCAACGTTATCCGAAATCGCAGTAACAACCCTTGTTCTAAGTGACTGATACACTAGAGGGATTATAGTTAAACTGATAGCCACTAAGCAAATGTGTGCACAGACATCTTTTGAGTGTTTTCAGAAAATGTCCTTGTCCTCTAAACCTCGAAGCGAGCGTCTGTGACGAGCAAGGTCTGCTCTACGGGTTTTCAATCAATGTCATTCAATGAAGTGAGGAAGGAATTAAGCAATTATATTCAAATGACTCGGTGCCTCCGTAGCTTCTTTGGCGGCCGATTGTGGCCTCTCTGTATTGATAGAGTTAATTTACAAAGTATTAAAATCTATCCTATATCATTATTTATTATGTCCCATTATTTTTATGTTTAAAATTAATAGAATATATGAAATTTACTCGGATTTTAAATAATTTTGAAGATGATTGATACATAATTCTTTTTTTTTATATTTAAATTGCGATCAATTGCTGGAAACAGAGAACAATTTATTTTAAAATGACTTGTTGTAAAAAAGTATTTTAATGTATTAAAATCATTAGAATTTTATAGAAATTTTTATAAAAGTATATAGCAGAGAGAAAAATAATACCCACGCTGTCGAGAACAAATAAGTTCATATCATGTAAACCTTCAATTCCTCTTCATATCGTCATGGTTTCGTCTTTTAAAAGCTGCAGATGTACAAAAATAAATGTTCATCAAGTCTCATCCTTGTTTTTGTTTTGGAAGGATAGGATCAATGTAAATGCAACAATTATACAATGTCCAGTCTGTTAAGTAGTAAAAGCGGAAATTAATTGTTCGTGCCTATTCACTGTAATCCGTCAATCATCATCAGGATATCGATAATTGTTTTCTTTTCAAAAATTGATATCCGAAAATCTATTTTTCCGATCGAATTTTTTGGTTTTTTATAAATTAGAAATGACAGAATCCTGAAAATCAGAGCATTCAAAATTCCTTTAAAATAACAAATAATTATGGTTATACAAAGATAGCCAAAAAAAAAAAAAAAAAAAACTGATCGCACAGCATTATTCGAGACTAATTTGTTGTATTTTGAAGCAGAAATTCGAAATCTTGAAAGTATTAATGCAATATTTAATTTTTTAATCTATCCTAAAAAGTTAGATACTAGCCAATTTTATTAATTGTCTTGTATTCGTTGGATAAATCGTTCGTGTGAACAATGTTCATTAAAGACTCAATATGATAACGGACTAATCTTCGTAAAATGCAAAAGGTTTACAGTGTTTCGTGAGCTGATGGTGGTTTCCCGTCTGGTTCTTCTTAATCGCTATTCTCTTCATGCTTAATTCCTTTCTCTTTTTGACGCGTGGATGCTTAACTAATCGTTTTTTCTATAGCCCTTTCAGCTGTTTCCAAGTTTGTGTCGATGTTCATTCAAGCATCACAATCTTTGGAAATGTTTAGCAAATCTTATCAATGACGTGAGAATCATACTTGTGGTTTATCTGGATAAAATCGACATGGCGTAAGCTGTTTTTTACTGTCACGTCTGACTTCATATTATGCTCTCTTTACGAAATGCCAGGCATCTAACAAACGTATTTTCTTCGCGATTTTACTGTCATTGCATGCATCAGCCGCTTCGAAGTCCCCGTTTCAATCACATTGATGATGTTGCTTCTCATTTTAATCGGTAATGCGACATGAGAGTATCAATTATTCGCCTATCTTGTAATTGTCACTGTCCTCTTTCATTTTTTTTTACAATGCCCAAATTTTAGCACATGTAGACGAAGCCGTTTTGGCAATGATAAAACTCAGTTAAAAGACATGGTGGGAGTTAATCCACATGCGAACTTTTTTTTTTACATGATATTGGCATTGATACGGTTATTTGAGTTTTTTTTCTTCCAAAGTTTTTAGCTTTTTGCTTCTTCCAAATGTATTAAAAATTTGAAAAACTTTTTTCAAATAGTGTGTTTGGCGTAGAATTACCAGATGTGGCTTTTGCGCCATAAAACCAAACTGATTATTCCCTGACTAGATCTGATCTTATGACTGGAAAAGAATGTTATATTTGCTCGCTAATAATTTTAATGCTCTTTAACTTCATATCAGTCGCGCCATTTGGGCAATTGTGTATTGTCTACGAGCAATCAAGTATTTTTTTTAACTGTCAACTCCACTTGATAAGCTAGTCTATAAATGTCTTGATTCATCGACAGATTGGAATTTGCAATGAATAGGGCTGGGCATTGAGCAGACATTATCATCGGTATTGTAACGTTTTGGCCGGGGCTACTGGTGAGTTGGGCAGAAGACAAACTCAGGTCTTGGAGAAATAAAAACCTATTTATTACCAGCTATAATACATATATATTTCGCACAGGTACACCTTGTTGATTAATGATTTTGCTAACACATAAGTAATTCAGTTCAGAGTTCCCCTAGGGAAAGGTGTGTTTCAGATAAGTAAAGTATCTCTCGGAGTTGAAGATATATGATGGAGTTCTGAAAACTCCCTCAAGATTCAGCCCGAGGCTTGGGTTCTATTCTCGTCGATTAACCTGCTGGATTTTAGGAACGCAAGGTGATGAACTGACTGGAAGAGCAACTCAGAAGACAGTTGTTCAACTAATTGGAGGTCTCCCCAAAGCTCGGATGAGCTTTCACCCTTCAGTCAGGGCCCTCGGTGGCAAAATGACCAATCAGGATAATTCCCAATTTTCACTGGATCATCTGACCTAAGTTGTCTTCCAATCACAAGAGAGGGGACAGCGATTAGCAAAAGGGCGTGTTGGCGTCTTCTTGTCTGCTGCAAGAAGAATGGAAATGTCATCTGCCACTGATCTCCATTGTGCCGGCTTGAAGAGCGGGCATCTTTTGTCAATTGACAGGGACACATCTGCTTCTCTCCCTCGCCATTTGTTCCAACACATGTCCAGCCCAGTGACGACCTGACAAGTCGCCCAGACTCATAAACATTCACATTTTCCAAATTCCATTCTATTTTCCATTTTCGAAAGGTGACATTAATTGAAATACATCAAGTAAATGCCTACTATTGATCGAAAGCAAAAATTAATTAATCTTGTTGATTCAATGCATTGCGATTTATCTTCATAATATCGAAGAAAAAAAATTTTTTTTTTCAATAACTGTTATCAAGATGTCGATTTTTTTCGATAAATCGATTTGTCGATTTTGATCAAAACTAACAGTTTTTAAGTCTCAAGCATGCATTTTTTGAAGTATTAATTAATTTTTATAAGAAAGTTTATGGATGTTACCGATTTTCACAATTACTATTGCTTTTTTCAATTATTATTTGAAAACACTTTATAAGGAATACTTTCTACTGCTGACCATGGAATTCTCCGAAACACATATATTAAAGATTTAAGGAGAAACTAAGTATTTTTTCTTCTTCTGAATAACTTAGTGAGTAATTAAATATTTCTTCCCACTGAGAACCTTTTACAAGCCTTCATATCTGGAAAAGTATCTTCTAAACTAATTTCGAACCTTTGCTTAAAACAGTTGGGAATTTTATTTAAATTAATGAAAAACGCGGTTCAGTTTTTTGTACTTCAGGTACTTATTCGGTGAACTGGGGCTTTAGTTGGTAAAGACCGGTTTAATCGAGGTTCGAAGTCAGATTTTCGTTCAGTAAGTTTTTTTTTTAAAGTAATTTTTTAGAACTTTGTTTTAGAGCCATATTTTTAAATAATGTGTCAAATCCTATTTATTATTCTATCATGGATCAAGCGTTATTATTGGAATTCAGCAGTTAAGCTAAACTTCATGGTATTTCATTTTTATGTTTTGTGAAGGAGGAGATAAAAATGACTTCCGTTTATAAATTCGAATTTTGATTAGATGCTGAAGTTAATTGCCTTGCTGTTCAGGTTATTTGTTATGAAATCAAGTGACCTACGCAAAATAATTTCCCACGAAGAAATATTTTGCGGTCTTTGTAATTGTGAAAGACAAAATTCCTGTACTGAACTTTTGAAGGTATTAAGTGATTAATGCTTGATATATTTCGTTTCGACTATATTTTTTTAAAAAAAATAAAAAGTTTGTAATTATTTTTTAAATTATTTTTTCTTCTTCTTTCAATTCTGTTTTTAAAACAGCTTCATATAATAGAGAATGATAATGCTGGACTTTTAGAGAGACTCATTCATTCAGAGTAGTTTTAATATGAATATTACATTAGGACTCAGTCTTTCCCCTTCCCTAAACAGTGAAAAATTTGCTCCTCTGTAATCCCTTGATAAATGAGTTGCAATTTTATTATGTAAGTTTAAAAATACATTGTCAGTCAATTTCGGAAAATATCTTGGTTGTATGTAAAATAATTATGCGTTATCATCTAAGCATATTTTTGAAAATCTCTCCGATGTATGCACGATCAGAATTCGAACTGGCTTTGTTCTTTAAATATCTTAATCTATATCTGTTAAAAGACATTTAGCAGTTTATAACTGATACTATTTTTATTTTTAATAAAATATTATTAAAAGTTAAAAGCAAACGATTTTTCTTTGATAAACATATTTTATTAATTTTATTTCGTTTAATTTTTGTACTAAAGCTGATGATCAATTGTAAACATTCTCGAATCTGGCAATGCTTGTAATATATGCTGTTCAGTGAAAAGAATAAACAAGTCGATGGAATTCTAAAATTCTTGGAGTGTTATTTTAGTTTTAAGAATTGAAGATGCTCTGCAAGCTATAGTTTGAAGCTTAAGAAAATGGGTAGTTTTCTAAAAAGCATACAAAAAGCTTGGTTACGAATAACCATAATTTATTACGCAAGAAAACATGAACATTTCAAGAATGTACACAAAGGAAGGCTGGACACAATAGCACAATCAATCACAAATGGCTAATGGAATAGAGGCACAATACAAGCGCAGTATACAGCAACTGGAGACCTCACTTTGGGTTTTACTATTAGGCAAACTAATGTGTGATCACCGGCTAGTATGGAAGTTTCTAGAAAAATCTCGTATCTTCATTTCTAATCGATATATTTCCAAGTGATTTCTGGGTGGTTGGCCAGTTAGGCGGAGCCATTGGTAGGCGGAGTTATTTTTCATTATAATATCTGCGAAATTCTTTTCTTTACTGTAAAACTAACTGCATAGGGAAACAATATTACAGTTTCGTATCAATGTGACGAGAATTGATTATTCTGTAGATGAATGTCTTTACTGTTTCTATTTGACAGTTTTTTTAAAAAAAAAACAAAATATTTGTTTTATTTAACATTAGTTTTTACATCGCAAAGAATATTTTTGAACTTCTGAATTACAAATATTTCAAAAATCAAAAGATTTCACACTGCACTCATTTAAAGAAACTTCTTAAAGCTTTTTATTTTCCTATTGATTTATGAAGTTCCTTCAAAGTAATTTTGTTGTATACAAATCATTATTCTGGCATTTAAGAATACAAGTGTACAAAATTTCAGAAATTTCGCCCCTCCCATTAAAATGAATATTTTTCAAATTCCTCCTTTGTTTATTATTCATTTTAATTAATTGGAAGATCAAGTGATATCTGATTTGCCTGTTGATAGCAGTTGAAAGTTGCTTTCACTGAAACTTTTTTGTTAAAAATTGCTTGTTAAAAAAAAATACTTTTGGTAGTTTTTCCTGATTTGTGAATTTTGCTTTATTGCAGCGTGTTACGAATATTAAGCTCAAAAATAAAATTAAAGCCATTACTCTTTTCTTACTTCTTTGAACATCGTTTAAGATAAGGGCTGTATAGTTGATAGTTTTTTTTAAAGTTGCTTAATTTAATATAGTTAATGCATTAATATGCTTCATATTCACAAACTATGTTCATTTTTGTTTCTTTTATTAAAGAGAATATATAAAAAGCACATGCATTTTCATTATTAAGACTCATATAATTTTGGGATTATAATATCTGTTGTAACATTTCAGTATACAGCTATTTGAAAAAGATTATATAGATTGGTAAAGATACACTTCCAAATCGGTTTTCTTTTTTTTAATAATGGATTAACCATCTAAGTATTGTGTGGATTTCATTACAACTGTGAGTACTTCTTTCTTTATTTAGGTTTTCAACTTTAATTTTGGGACTGATTGCTTTATGGTTTGTTCCTGTATCTTTTGCTGAAACTGTGAAAAGTTCTGCTCCTGTGTTTACAGTATTTTTGGCATGGTTGTTGATGGGAGAGAAAACAAGCTGGCTTGTCTGCCTCTCCCTTTTTCCAATCATGGGTGGATTGGCTTTATGCAGTGCAAATGAGCTGAGTTTCAATACAGCTGGATTTGCTGCTGCTATGATTACTAATTTATCTGAATGGTATGTATACATTAAAATATCTATAAATTAATTTTAAATTATCAGTAATTCCTAAAATAAATCTTTAATTTTATATTATGACATGATCATTATATAACCTAATTATCATATGATGCCGGCTTGCTGGCACAGAGGTAGCGCGTCTGCCTCGTGTTCTGGAGGTCCCGGGTTCGAGTCCCGGTTCGGGCATGGTTGTTCCTTTGTGTGCTATCTGTGAGATGAGTGAATGTGCCCCCCTGTAAAAAGGGGCTGTGCAAGCGTATGTGTGTGTGTTTCATCTTCATATGAGCTAGAAGTCAGACTTCTGCCCTCGGGTGCTCAGGGGTTCATACCCTCAGAAGCTACTGCACACCTCTTTCCGCGGTAAAAAGCGGACACGACATCATCATCATCGTCATCATTATCATATGATATAAGGATCATATTGTGATTGAATGATATATTTGAATTTCAATGAAAATTCAAACAGATCATATAGTTTTTTCTCGTAAATATTTTTCATTTTTGGTGAGGAATATTCAAGTTAATATTAGACAGCTAAGAGCTGGAAGAATGGTTTTTATAACAAATAAATTAAATTGTACATTTAACTCTTGCATATTTGAATGCAACCAGTTATTCATAAGTGCCTTCCACATTTTGCTTATTTTATTTCCACGCAAACAATTTTTAAAAAATGTTTTCTTATTATGCGTAAAGTTACTGATTATTCAGGAACAATTAGGAAAATTTTTATTTTTTGAGTAATTTTTTTGTTCTGTTTATTTATTTTTAATCAGGCCATCCTAAAACTGGATATTCCTGATCACTCCACTTTATACTCATGAAAAGATAGATACATGGCTTATGCAAAAGAGTGTAAGGCCATTAATGGATGATTGAGAAAGTATTTAATGGCCATTGCATAAATTCAGTCTCTTTTATGTAGCTTCATAAACCTACAGAAGTTAAGATTAAAAAAAAATCATGTAATGAGTCCAAGTGCGCTGCCTGGCATTTATAAGCTCTTTCGAGTTGATGAAAGGGCTTTTGTATTCTGATTCAGTTTAATGTTATAATTACCAGGGTTCATATTCAAAAATAAATTTTTATACAGTGCATATTCTATACAATTAAACTTCCTATCTATGGGAGCTGAAACAATTACTCCATTTGGTGGTTTATTCTATGGCAAGATTTGTGAAAATGCTGCCTCTTCGATTAAAGAGGTATGCAATTGTCTTTATAGAGAGGTTTATTGAACATTCTTATAATCATAATCAAGTAGCTCAGTCTGTAGTTCATATCTATGTAGGGTGGTTTTAATCTTTTAAATAGCCTTTATTTGTTTTAGAGAATTCTAAGAAGCGCCATTGAATTGATTATGTACCTCATTGCAAGCATTTAGTTCACTTGGAAATCAATTCTGAATCGTATAAAAACATAACCGTTGTTTTTTTAAAAAAAAGACAGTAAGAGTAATATAAATACCACCCAAAAGAAGAAAAAAAATGAGCCGTCTTAAAAGCTGAATAAAAAGGTTTAAATGTGTAGCATATGCAGAATTCTAAAATATAATTATATAAATTTATGATAGGGGATTAGAAATTTGGCAAAACTACCAATTCTAGAGGATTTCAATTAAATGATGAGAGTTCATATTTCACCCCCCCCCCCCCATTTTGGAGTGCCTTTCACAATATCTATTTTATGCATATCCTTCCTCTGTTTTACACACCAAGCTCCTATTATAACTATTCTTCCTATTATTTTCAAAACAGGAGCATAAACTTGGTACAATGTTTATAGCAGGTTATTTCGTTTTACATATGTTTATGGCTAAGAATCAGTTCGTTAGTAATAAGCAGCATAAGATTTTTGCTGTGAAAAAAGTTCTTTGTACAGTTCCATTACATTTAGCACAGATTTTAAAAACTTGAAAGAATTCTCACAAAGTACCTTTAGAAATAATTAATTTGTGTAACAGGTGTAAAAATTTACTGTTTAAAATTACAAAAAACAAACAAAATACTAATGTCTTTTTTAAGGATAACAATTAATATGACTGTATATTGTTTCATTAAAAGAAAAAATTCTGAAACAGTTTTAATTAAAGTGTAGTTCACCATCACATTTTGTTACAATGTATCCTGCAATTTGGGAACCTGCTTATCATCTTTTCTCCTGCATGTGTTGAAGTGCATCTCCTTTTCTTTTTCTTCTTTTTTTTTTGTCTCTTTTGTCCAATCAAAAATCTTTAGTTGGTATGTACTCTGTTGGACTCTTATGTCCTTCTTCTCCTTTAATAATTATTAGTAATAATGGATTTATTTCCCACAATTATAATGAACTTTGAAAAATCGACGAATATTCTTTCAGCAGCTCTCAACACTATTTTGTTGAAAAGCCATAAATTTATTAGATTCAAGTCCTGCATATGAGGAGATATTCGCACCATTTCCTATTTTTTGCGATCAATTGATATTAAGCTTTTAATGTCTTTATTTTTGTGTGAATGTTTTATACATCTAGGTCACTGTTTTCCGATCAATATTCACTCTAACCACCCGATATAAAATTATATTAGAAAAATCGTACTCATTATCATTATTTGATTAATTATTGATTCTGCTTCATTTTTAGTCAGATACGTTTTTCTAGTCATTTTGAAAAAAAATATTATAGCAAGAATTACAAAAATACGAAAGGAAATTATTTTAGACAAAGGAAAGAATGCACAAGAACTTAGTACTCGTCCGTTTATATGTTTGTTCCAAAACGAATTCTGAGTATTTGATACCGATGTATGAATAGTTTTATTGAAATATAAGTCTAATTTATTTAATGCATCTTATTTAGCTCTAATAACCCTGTTATTAATATCAATAATATGCTTTTAAAATTTGTTAAAATCAAGTCATTATTTTCTTATGATTATTTTTCTTTTTATGAACTGATTTTTGACCTCTCTCACAGTTTTAAATTGTGTTGTGAAAGTCATATCCTTTTGAGAAAACAATAATCATTGTTAGTAACAAATTATCTATTATTAGTAATTGGTTACTAATAATAGATAACTACATTATTCTGATGCATTATGTAATATTGTGAATCTCATTATTCTGATGTAGTATGGTGAGTAATAATGGAAAAATATAGTTTATAAATCAGTTTTTCATTTCAATATTTTTTTAAATTACTGTATTATGTTCGTATATATATAATTTTTTAATAGGCTTAGTATAGCATTAATTCATGTGAAGTTGGAATTTGTTTTGAAAAAGAAATATTTTCACTAATTCTTTTATTCATATCAAAAGGTTAATATTGATGCTTTTTTTCAGTCTCCAAAATGTTTTTTCAAAGAAGCTCATTAGTGGAGATAAATATTGCTACAGGTATTTATACAAATATTTTAAAATATATTTCAGTTGAAAATTTTTAATTATTTTTCTTTTATTGATTTTCTTTTATCTTTAAATTCATTTTAGAAGTAATCAATTGGTTCATTTTAAATATTCCAGTTCCAAATTGCTTACTTTGCAATAATCAGCTACCCCACTCAGACACTGAAACAAGGATCTCTGTTTCAGTGTTTAATACTATTATGATATTTTTGTGTATTGAAATTTTTCTTTGGATGAATCAATAAAACCTACAATCCTTTTTTCCAATTTTTAATACTCGTATTTTCATTTGAACTTAAATTTTAAAATTTACTATGATGAAATCTGAAGTTTTATTTTGCAGTTGTTGCATGTTTACTATTTCTTTCGGATTTCTAATGAGATTTTTGAATTTCTAAAGCTGATTACAATAGGAAATTAAAACTTCTGCAATCAGAACTAATCTGGTTTATTTTAGTCATGTTATTTCAGGGTAGTTTGGAGCAATATTGCTCAAAATCTTGAGAATGCAAATAAACTTCTCAGCTTAGTTTTGCGATTCAATGTAAGTACTGTGAGTTTTTAGGGATTTTTCTATTAATAGATGTTCAAAAAGTATGGGGTAAAATATTAGTATATTCTTTTCAGTGACTAAAAGTAGTTAAATTCTACAATTAAATTTTGAGAAAATATATCTCAAACATGTTTAAATCTTTAGATAAACTGATCAGTCATTATTACTTTCTCATTCAGTCATTGGAATCGTTTGAGGTCCTGAAAGAACTATTAAACACAAGTTCAAAAACATTTTGTACATTAAATTTCTTGTTATCTTCAAGAGCAGATTTTCTATTTGGTTTTTTCTACATTCTCAAACACGGTCTTTATAAAATATATTGCATTATTGAAATCTTTAATCAACTTTTCCATAGCCTTTATAATTATCTTGATTTTAGTCGTTATGTCTTATTAGTGTTCTGGTTATTTTTTCTTTGAAAATTGAACTTTATCTTTCATTAATTTTGGCATGATTTTATCTGTATATTTTTTAACTGATAATGTGTTTTTTTCCCCTTTTCATTATTCAGTCCTGAATAAAATTGCTTATTTAATCTCTTCTGGCTATAGAGAAGGGCCTCTTCAATTTCTTTAAAGAAACTGGTGGCATTTAAAAGTCTTTTGGATCTTTCTTTGTTCTTCATTATTTGCCATTAGATCTGTCCTTTAGTTAGTTTTCTCTTGTTTATAATCTTTTGATTATTCAAAAATTGCAACTTAATAAAGACCTAATTTTTGTGAATATAGTTTGTAATGATGCTGTCTTATCCTTAATTGTTCTTAAATCAAATATATTGGTAATCTTTTTGTAGTTGTATTTTTTGGATGATAGCAATTAACTATGAAGCTTTTCTTAATATTTACTTTCCTGGCTACAAATATAACAAATAATCCTTTTCTTAAACAAGATTTTGCTCTTTAAAATATTTTTTAAATCTTTTTGTTAGATTATGATTAGTATTAAGGATTTCTGAAATCCAGTTTGGGTCTAAGTAATTTATTATTGAATGTTCATTAGATAAATATCTATTTCTATTTTCGGAATGAATATTTCATTTTAATTTAATGCACAATTTGAAAATGGTGTGATATAGTTTACATGAATATTTTTTGAATTTTGTGGAATTTGGTATTGCAGCTTGTTAGCATTCCTTGCTGTCTGCTTTTCTTATTTTAGCTTCTGATTTGATATGCTATAATGCTATTCTTAATATTTCAAAAGCAAATTTTTAATAAATTTTAAAATTACATTTTCAGAATTTTGGTTAAGGGAATTTTATAAATGATTATGTACTAAGCTGTAAGCTGACAATTAAATTTCCCATACATTGTTTCTACTTATACATCTTTGATTTTGTCAGCTTTTACAGAAAGAAGATAGGGGGGGGGGCATCACACCGAGTTTCTTGATACCGATTATTCAAAGATTCTTGGGAGTTATTCGGTCTTCATGCCGTTTTTCTGTTTCATTACAAGGCCTTCATTCTTTTCCAATTCTATATCCATCTAATTTTTTTCTGTTTCATTTATTATTTCTGGGATATCATCAACCTCTATAAAAGATGAAAACATACATTCTCTGAAAAGAGCTTGCTTGATCCTTGTTCTTTAAGCTTTGTCTCTGGCCACTGTCACTGTTATGGCTCGGAACTATACTTTCGTTTGGAATCTGTTTTATTTGCATAACACAGTACAGATAATTTCGTGAGGCTATTTACATAATGAATAGAAAATGATCAGAGTATTTACAGAAGATATAAACGGAAATCGGTGAAATGATTTGTACATATAAAATTCTATCCTTAAAGCAAACACAACATATTCTATTTAATTCAAAACCGGATTGCCAGATTTCAAGCTGGAATACGATGTAATGCAAACATATAATATGAAAATAAACAGGGAATATAAAACTTATTAGGAGTGGCAGCAACCACTCTGGCAGTAGTTCTTTTATTATCAGTTTTTTTTTGTTTTTTTTTTTTTTGAAATGCCAAGGTTTAAGATTGATAGATCAGAAGTAGTTTAAGCTTCATATTATCATCAGTGTTTGTTTTAAAAATTAATGCCAGTCAATATTTCAAGGGCTTATGGACAGGGTTGTTATCATTTTTTAAAAAATTTAAATATGGTTGAGAATGTGATTTCAAAATAAATGGTAGTTTCCTTGCTGCCAAAAATTTGTAAAAGAGTAATGTGTTTCCTCTTCTATAAATTCTTGAAATTTGAAGCAAAACTTATGAGCCTTTTTAAAAAAAATCTACACTTACAAATCCATTGTGCTTTAGCTCATATTTAATGTTGTAACTTCGTACACTGTTTGCAAATTTTCTCTTAACAGTCTTGAAATCATTTTCCTCATATTATGATGCAAAATTTTCCTTCAGCACTTCATATAATTCTTGTCTTGAATTATAATGTATTAATTCATTATCTGCCCATTTTTCTAATTTTTAAACCAAACTACAAAGAAGCTTTTTTTTTCTGTAAGGTATCCATGTTTCTGTCTTGGAAGTTTCATTATTCTTTAGACTGGTTGAATTTTCTTACTAGTAGTTTGGGCAGGATTGTGGTTATTGCAGATTGATTTGAAATTGTTACTGTTCAATATAGAGGATCTTCAACCCACTTTCTATTCTGGTTGTTATCTCTTGCTTTATTTTTATGTTAAGTGATATTCACAGCTAAAAGTTTTTAAAAACATGTTCAAAAATTCAAATATCAAAAATAAATAATTATTATATTTATATCTGTAGCTTTGTGCTGTCACTGTCTATGTTATATTCACAAAGTTTTTATGAATTCTCTTGTTTAAAATGTTATCAGAAATCTCATAATTATTATAAAGTCCCCACATCTTACTTTTATTTAATTTATTTTGCATCTTCTCATAGCAAGTTTGGTGTATTTTCACCTATTCTTTTCTATGGCTATATGAATGTATGACTCCATATTGTTTGAACTGTTTATTAAGAGATCCCCAGTAGTGTATGGAATAATCTTTAAGTAATAAAAAAATATATAATGCTATGAAAAATTCAATTTAAAATAATTTATTAAAACAAGATTTTTGTTACATAATTGAAATGATTTATAGGAAATGCTAAACATTTATTATTATTATTATTATTATTATTTTGTAACTATTTGGATTATAAATGCTGCTACGGTTTTAATTGAAAGGAAGAATAAGTATGAAATTTTAAGTTGCAATATTTTTTTATCAATCAATGTGAAAATTGGCATATAACTGTGTGTTAAGCTTAAATAATGTTTTAATATTACAATTTCTTTTAAAAAATTAACATGCTTAAACAATCAGCCAACATTTCTTCAATCTTTATTATATATATATATATATATATATATATATATATATATATATTACATATTTCAGTTTACCAGAGTTACATTTGGATTTTAAAATATATTTTTTCTGTTTCAGTCCACCAGAATTACAGTTTTATACCAGTGTTGCTTCTATATGTGTGCAGATTCCAACTTTAATATTAATGGTAGATGTGTCTCTTGTTAGCGCAAATTTTACATACAAAATGCTCCTACTACTAGTGATCAATGGCATTTCTTTCCATTGCCAAAGCATTACAGAATACTCTTTACTTAGTTACATATCTCCAGTGACACACAGGTGGGTTTTATATTGAGTATTTTGACATATGGTGGGCCTTCCCCCCCTCCCCCCCAAAAATATTACCGAGGATTTAATTCTTTAACTTATGTACCTAAACGTATGTTTCCTATTATTATTATTATTTTATTAATTGATGGGAAAGGACTTTGGTATCTGAAGGTTCTAGGTTCAATATCTGATTCCACCTGAGAACCACTGCGTAAGCGTATCTGGTGCATCTTAAGTCTGCCAGGTCCTCGTGTTCAGAAGTTGTAAAAGAAAGATGCCAGCTGAAGTATCGTTCTCATCATCTGACCGCGACTCAAAATTACAAGGTCCCTCCAAAATACTAGTATTGCTTTAAAACGAAATATAAATATATATAACTTACAAAATTGCTAAATTAAATGAATGATTTTATAAGTACACTTTGTTTTCTCTGAAGATTAATAAAAAATAATAATAAAAAGCTTGATTTTTGTTCGGGTTGTCAGACTTTTTTGTTTTGTTTTTGTCAGACTTTTTTTGCTAATAGTTTTATCCTATATGCTGGCCGCGATGGCCAGGTAGTAAGGACTCGACTTCGAAACTGGAGGGTTTCAAGTTCGATACCCAATTCCATAGAACAACAACCATGTTAGCGTGTCTGGTGCACGTTAAACCCGTCCAAATCAAACGCCCTCGTGGTGTGATGCGGAGAGGGGATTTCAGCTTCAAATATCGCCCTCGTCATCTGACCATGTTTCAGAATTAGGAGGTCCGTCCCAATATAGCCTTAGTATTGCTTTAAACCTGGACACTAATATAACTGAACTCAACGGAAGCCATATGCTAACTTCTTATAAAGAAAAAGAATAAATAAATAATTATTTCTCGTGAAGCATGATAAATTGAAAGGTTAGACTTGAAATATTTATTTAAAAAAAAACCTATGTAATCATTCAGTGAATTTTATCTTTGTACTGATTTTGCATTAGTAATTAGTTTTAAACCATATTTTATTCTTAATTGCAGCATTAAATGTTACAAAATTATTTCATATGAAGTCACCTCAAGTGTATAATAATATTTTGCTGTGATCTACTACTAAATTAAATGAAGTTAGAATTTATTTAAAAGGTTCATGTTGTTTCATTTTCAAATTTAATTTTTGAAATCATTCTTTCAAAATAAGCCGCTTTCTTTCATGTAATTATATTGGCGGGTTGCCACGCCCTCAGGAGAACCGAGGGGAATTTAAAAAATCTCAAAAATGCCGGATAATTTGACCATTTTCAAAAAGGAGGAATAAAACCTTGTAAATTTGGAAAAATTGAAAACTTTCGTAAAACCCTGGAAAATACAGGGATTTTTTTTTTCTTAATTATTTTTCCCCATCTAAAAAATGCAATCTTTAAAGATTACAGGAATAAACGATCATAGTCATCGCTTCCAAATCGAAACAATACCATTCGTGCTCGTGTAATGCGGGAACTCGCACCTTTTCTTTTGTCTCTCCCTTTTTCTGTATAGATCAGTCTAGTTTCGATTTTGAGACAGTTGTTCTTTTCCCATAAGATTCCCGAATTGCCGCTAATGAGCATGCGGGGGGCTTATGTAACTGTGTGAAAGATTAGAATAATTACATAATACAGAGCAACATAATACGGATTAAAAAATTATCTTGATTTTGGGGAAAGGGTTTAAGAAGTCCTGCAAAATCCATTTGATGCTTATTGTTCGCTTTGTGCGAAAACAATAAGCATACGTAATATGAGAAAACATGCATTTATTAGTCATGCCAAAAAATGGGAAACAAAACTGCGTGGGCGTTCAAAATAGTTTCAGTTAATATTCGATTTTATTATTAAAGGAATGAAAGAAAAATGCTATGTCAAGTCTGAAACGTCAACTTTAATGTCCGAATACAAATGGATTTCGAGCTTTTTAAGTTCAAGAGCAATAATTTAAAGTTGAATTTTTATCGGCATTAAAACTTGTTGCGTCACACCCGTCCTTTAATGCATTCAATGATATAACGGAAATATTTTCATATGTGTTCTCTGAAAATGAAATAAGCCATACATACAAAAATATCACTTTATTTGTTAAGGATTAGCTTCATCGAACAGATAGTTGAAAAATGTTCAGAAATTGATATCCAAATATTTGAATTGGCAAAAAGGAATAAATGAAAAAAAGTAATTTTACTTTTTATTGTTTTTTGTTAACTAATCGTTAAATGAATTGTATCATGATAAAAAAAATATTTCGTGTTTTATTTCACCCGAGTTCTTAATTTTGTGTGATGTACAGTTAAAGAGCATGGAAGGTAATATATCCCTCTGCTCCTTAATATAAAAATTTTATTTAATTAATTCTACATTATAAATAATGAGATTGTTTTTTATATGTAAATATCAAAATTCTTTCAATATGTTATAATTTCAAATAACGCTAAACTGTTGCTTCCTTTTCTTGCCTTTTTCATTTCTTAATATCATATCACTTTATGAGTAGCATATGAGTACTATTTTTGCATTTCTTCGTATCTTGAATATACGTTCTAGGAAAACACAGGGAATTTTTTTTTCCAGATTTGAGTGACAACCCTAATTGAGAAATATTCTATAAACATTTAGTATGTGACGTTTTTATTTTTTAAAGTATTAATTTAGATAGAAGTGGAGTATTCAAGTACAACTGTGTATTATGCATAAAAATAAGGGAATGCTATTTTTGTGATAGACTGATTTATAAAAAGTTTTCAATATTTTCATTGATAATAAATGCTTGCATTTTAATTACGTGTTTATTTTTTCTTTTTAGTGTTGCGAATACAGTGAAAAGGGCTGTATTGATATGGCTGTCTGTGATTACATTTGGTAACAAAGTGACATTCCTGGGTGGATTGGGGACAACTATTGTAATTGTCGGAGTTTTTGGTTACAACAAAGCAAAACAAATCGCTCCTACTGTTTTAGTTCCTTCAAAGAGTATAAAAGAAGTGCATTCTATATAACACACATGCCTATGTTATTTTGCATTCTTTTTTATCTGTGATTTGCATTTCTTGACCTCATTTACTACCGCATATAATTTATTCAATCAAATATTAAGTTTATACTCTTTAAGTTATTTTTTCTTTGTTGTAAATACTCATTGTTGAAGGAAAATGAGATGTGATTTTTACAGTTAAAAGAATCCTTAAACTATGCTATTTCTTTGTTTTCACTCACAGAATGGTGAATTGTTGATTGTGCACTTGCATGTAGTTTGAACTAGAGTTTTTTTTTTCTTTTTCTTTTTTGCTATTTATTTCATGGGTACAGAGAAAATATTTATTCAGATTCAAAATGCGTTGTGCTGTTCTTTTAGATATTTATTTTATATATTATTTAAGATTTAGGGCTTAGAATCTATGTGTTGATTTACTTTCTGGAAAATTTAAGGGTGCAGGTTTTGTGAAGAAATATATAAAACTTCTCCATATACTTTATTTTATGCATTCCAGTTATTTTTCTTCAGCTTACCATGTTTCAGAATTTTCAAGGTCCATACCAAAATATTCTATGTAATACTCTTTCTATAAAAATATGAAATTAAATGAAAAATAAGCAATTCACTTGTTTGTCATGAATCGATATAATCCTTTTCTTTTATTTACCAAAATTGCTTCCTATCTTTATTGTTGTTTTTTAAAGATTTCAACTTTCTGAAATTCGTTTTAAAATTCTGAGGAAGAGTTTAGATTTTTGTTTTATTAGGGAATTTAATAAACTTCTCCGTGTTCTTTATTTTATGCATTCTTGTTGCTTCTCCCTGTTCTGACTATGATTAAAAATTTACAAGGTGCATACAAAAACATAATAATAATACTCTTAATGTAATACTCTTTCTATAAAAATATGATAGCAATTTACTTGTTTGTCAGTAGTCTGTTCAATACTTTTCTTTTATTTGCCAATATTATTTTTTGTGCTTATTGTTGTTTTTTAGAGATTTCAAATTTCTGAAATTCATTTTAAAATTCTGAAGAAAATTTAAGATTTTTGAATTTTTTAGGGAATTTATAAAACTTTTCTATGTTATTTATTTTATGCATTCCTATTGCTTTTTTCTCATGTAATCATAATTCAAAATCTGCAACGTGCGCACAAAAATACTTATGTAATACTCTTTCTATAAAAATTTGAGATTAACTGAAAAACAAGCAATTCACTTGTTTATCAATATTCTCTATATATTTTTTCTATTTGCCAATAAGTTATCCTACACTTATTGTTGTTTATTTTAGATTTCAACTTTATGAAATTCAAATTTTAAATGTGTTTATTTTTTTAAATTTTAACGAGACATTTATATTATCGACCAACATATTATTGAGACTTTGCTCTCTGGTTTGTTATGTCTCATTTTTAAACGTTTATAGGATTATCCAGTTAATTTATACAATACAATTATTGCATGTATTCTATCACGCAACTGAGTTTTGAGTTTGTAGCTTCCCGATGATTGTTCTCTTCTCGACATTGATCTGCCTCTTGCAACATGTTAACCGATGAATTGCAACATGAAAATTCGTATGAATTGAGTATTATGTTAATGAATTTAAATCTTTAAGTTTTTGTATTGTTGTTTCTTTCTAGTCATTGAAATGAATTTTCGAAAATTTATGAATTCCTTGATTCTGAAATAATAATAATAATAATAAATCTTAATCATGTATTTTTGAAACAAAAGTTATTTCTTTTAATAAATATATTTTTGTTATCAGTATGATATTTCAGCTACTGTAAAATAAAGGATACTACTTGATGGAACATAAAAATTTAAAATATTGCATTTTTATACTTTTTATGATTTTAATCAATCATAAATGGATAAGAATGGACTTCTTTTTAGAATTGTTAATAATTAAAGGTCTACATGCATGCTCATTTTATATCAGTTTCCAATTAAGATTTTTAAAATTTGTTCATTCTTAAGAAAATATATAAATGTTTCATGCATTTTTAAATATTTGAATATTGTAGTTTTCCGTTAGCTTTGATAAATAAAGGAATTTATGAAACCTGGATATTTTTTGTATCACTGTTAGATTCAAATTTCTCATTTAAATATACTTGTATAAAGTGTTTCTTATAACCATAAAAAGTTCTTGTGGGCCATTATCAATTCTATTTTACTAAGATATTAATTTGCTGGGAAAATAAATCTGAATGAAATTTAATCTCAATATTTATTAACAAAATTATAAAATTGGGGGCATATGTAAAAAAAAAACACTTATTTGTTAGCAGCTCTTATATATTTTTATGATGTAGTTAGTTGGTCTTATGCTTTTTTCTGTATATTTTAAGGGATTCATTTTCAATCAGTTACATTTTATTAAACTTTTTTGCATAGTGATTTAATTTCTATATCTTATTATCAGTCATTTTGTAGGTTTCACATTCTCTTGTACAATAATGATTAAAATTATTTTTGCATCTGTTGCTTATGTGAAAATGGCTCGTCAAAGGAGTGATTGTGTATTACATTCTTACCTTGATAGGTTATATAAATCAGAGTGAATAGTACTTTTAGATCTAGTTTTAATTAAACGACGGTTCAAATAAAGAATTAGGTTTATTTCATGTTGTAGGTAAACTGAATATAATATAGAGCCATGAATATTAGAGGAACAACTGACGTTCTGAATTAAAAAAAATACCAATATTTTTTGTAATGGATATTTTGTTTTAAAAAATTAACTTCTTCAGATTTATTTATATTTCCACATTTCAAGCCCAGAAATTACTTATAGAAATAGAAATAAAGTTTATTTCTAATTAAATGAAAACTTATTTCGATTGTATCCGTTAACCAGCTGGACAAAAAAAAATGAAAATTTAAGAGAATCTTGAATATAATCCTGTCTCTTTCAATGTGCAGTATCATTTTTTTTTTGTCATTAGCGAGAAAACTAAACTTAGCAAAAATTGGAATTTCCTATCAAACTGAACTTTTTTTTGTAAAATTGTGATCCAGTGTAGCATACAATGGTTCAACGTCTACATGATGCTGTAACATACTAAAGTTCAAAATTCCATATTAGGATTTTCATTCTCGGCATCTGACGTTGAAGATCACATTATTCGGATAAATTAAAATGCCCGACTTTTTTCCCTTGTTTTGACTAGAATATAAGATGTTTAATTTTATAATTTGATGAATTTATAGCTATTTTGAACTAACGTAAAACGGTAGAGTTAAAGGAATGTACTGAAATGGATGGTATAACAGGAAAATAGTATTTAATGCCTAAATCGAACTAGCTGATTTTATAGATACGAGGCCGTACATGGTTTAAAGCATTAATTTGATGATCTAGAATTTTTTTAACAATAAAATTCTGAACAATCAAAAAGAAATTATTATAAAAGCAAAGAAAGGAATGAAAACTATAAAGTAAATTATTAAAAAAGTAAAAAAAAAACTTTTTTTCTACTCTTAATTATGCAGTAAGTTCTTACACATTGTTTCAAAGTCTTTACGATCTAGAACTATAGTTTTATTGTTAGTGTATGGCATACTGCAGAATATTTTGTTGAAAATTATTGAAATTCGGAAATCTTAATGTCCGTCACTTTTTTGAGCTGGGAAAGTTGAGAAAATTTTGAGCTTGGAGAGTTGATAAATTGTTTTGACGGAGTAAGGTTACGCAAGTAAAATCTTATGAGGAATAATTCAAAAATGGGAGATACAAAGGTAAAAGAAGAAAATAAATAAATAAAGGTTTCTGGGGTGAGTTTGTTTTATTCAATTTTAGGTATCTTATACTCTTAGTTTCATCGTCGTTTCCGAGGTAAAAAAATTATTATTGATGATTTCTAAGCAATTCTCATAAATAAATTTTTAAAAAACCTGACAGGGGTATTGATTTTCGAAGATTTCCTCTGGACACGTCATCAGCATTTTTAAAAAGGATATCATTAAAGAATTTAGAGAATTATTGATAGTATATTCCACTTCATTTTATCAAGATGTTTTGTTACAATTATTATCAAATCGGAAATAAATAAAAATTTATTTAAGAAGCAGTAAGAGATAAGAAAACTGATCAATTCAATATTCCTCCCAAGTGTATCAAAAAATAATTTTCTAAATTTGTTAAATTCATTTGCATCGTAATAATTAGAAAATGGGGATTTCACAATTTGCATGCAAGTTTGTATGCAATTAAGAGCACTTGCAGACAGTAGTAACACGAGCCATTGATTTAATAACAATAATAGCGCTTAGCATTCACATATCAGCTTGCTCTGCGAATCCAGCTTTGGACAGAGATTCATCAGCTCCTCTATGGGTATTTATGGTATTCCAAAACGTTGTGACATCTCCTTGAATTATCTAGAAGATTCACCAGCTTTCGGATCTTAATAAAATTAAAGCCATTATTCTTACATATTTCAGAAACTTCATTTCTCTTCCTATATAGTCTAAGTCAAGGCGGGTCATTTTATTGGCATAAATTAGGTAGAAATCATTGTAAATCTCTTTCTTACCATAAAACAATTCTAACAAGGAAAAGTTTTACAGAAAAAAAGTGATTATTGTGTTTCCACTGACATTTTAAGTAACTTTTTTTATTAATTTAATATAGAGGATCAATCAAAAATGTACACACACTTTAGGAAAAGAAAACTTGCATGCGTATTTAAATTTGGAATTAAAAATATCAAATTTAAATGTAAACAAATCTTGAGTTTCTTTTAGTTACTGTGTCTATTATTTTTAAGCAAGACAGATAATAGACTGTGAACATATAAATCTAGACTAACTTTTCCCCCATATAATAACTAAGGTATTTTATTAGTTTTGCATAGTATTTAACAAAGTTTAAGAGCTCCTTGGGGAAAAAAGGGCATACGGCTATGGATTGTTTCAAGTCTATCATTGCTCTTTCATTGGTGCCAATTTGCAGTCCTCTTGGCCAATTGCGAGAAATGCCAAAATGCAGACCCAAAGATAGGAACAGAAAGCTCAGTGATATTTTTTAACATTGTCGTTCTAAGTTAATACCATTGCGTTTGTGTTGTTTAGGCTATTTGTTAAAACTATATCTAAAACAGTGACATTATCTGGTGAAACATTTACTATTCTTCTTTTTCAAGTAGTGTGTATACATTTTTTAGCAAATGCTTGTTTAATGAGGAGTCTGGCGCTGGTCTCATTTCGGGAGTGAAAGTCAAACTGTTTCCAGAAAACTCATTGGTTTTCATAAATAAAGGGGCAAAATATTTTGTAAGTAGATACTCTGTGACTGTTTTATGTCATAAAAGACATGAATATAAAGTAGCAAATGTACAATGCAACCTTAAAACAAAAATATGATGCAAAAAATAAATTTATACAAATATGAAGATAGCGTAAACAAAAATCAAACAGCAACAACAACAAAAAAGATTTTCAGAGAAATAGGCAGGGGAAAAAAGATTTAATTTTTTTAATAATGAAAATTTAGTAATTCTATGTCCACCACTCATTCTAATGAATGCATAGTAGCAGTTGCTATATACTTGATTGGATTATTTTGCATAAATAGTCGTAAATCCTGCTACTTCTGTACAACAAGAATGTCTTCTTTGCTAAATAGTGGTATACTACTATTACTACTTAGTACTATTAAGTAGTGGTATACCACTACCTGGAGTGATTACGGCTACTTTCCTAAGTGCATTCCATACATGTTCATGCGATTAAGGTCGAGTGAGAATGTATGTCTTTTCATTTCAGTGTAATTCTTCACTTTGTAATAAGATCATGCGTGCAACCTTCTCGACGAAAGCAGTCATTATTATCCAAGAAAATGGAACAATTTCTGATTCGATGAAAATCGTGTACCTTAGATATTTTAATATTCTGGAAATAAGAAAGTACATCCGTATTTTTAACTTTCAAGACATAAATGTATGTGCGCCTGCTCAACAATATGCCTGCCCAGAATATAACTTCAGCACCTCAGTAATGATTAACTTCCAGGATGTTGAAGGGGAAAAAAAGCAGTTTTGAATGTTGGCCAAATGTACTGATATCTTGAAGCAGATGTTTTAAAAAATGTGTTTTATTTGCGAACAAAAATACCCCCAACTTATCAACCTCTTGTTGATAAGTTGTAAAGATTGGGTTGGCTAGGACCAAACTCTCAACATTAGGGTCGAGCGAGTGTGAACAGCGTATCATGATCACTAGTTAAAAGTGATTACTCCTGTAAGGAAGTTGTTATCTGGCTTATGAAGCTATCATCACATACTCTTCCATCAGTGAGTCGGTGGTAAGTCGAACGATATTGTTACAAGCGGGCGAGCGCCATGAAAGGGCACCGAAGATGGTGACGTTTGGCGAGGAGCTTCACGCCAGCTTAGTTGGTTTGGCGAAAGGAATAGTCTAATAGCCGTTGGATCGCTCGCGGTGTTTTGAGAAGTTTCGCGTATTATGAGGCACGTGCTTCCTTGGCTATAAGGGAAGAGTAGCCGTAGTTCCGGAGTTAGTTTTTTCCCTCTCGGAAGAGAAGCGTTTCGCTGAACTAGCGGATTACTTTTCTTGCTTGTTATTACCGATCTGTGTTTACGTTTGCTGTTACCGTTGTATTATTGAGCTCGCTGTGGTTTACTGTTGTTGTGCTATACGATATCTGTTTTGCAGTCTGTTTTTATTGTGCGTAAGCCTTGTATTTACGCTGTAAGTGATTGTTGACTGCTGGATTGTGATTATCTGCAGTTTTACTTTATCAAGTCATCCTGTAAATATCTGTAAATAAATTTGTTTGTGCTGTCCTCAAGTAAAGTCCATTCAATCCGAGCCCGCTATGCTAAAAACGTAGTTTTAGCATATCTGCACCAAGCGTATGCCGAGCGAGTGTGAGTTGTTGGTGATGGTTGGCTTTTGTTTCTAAAGCGCCTGACAACATTTGTTGCCGGTAGAGTCGAAGAAAGTTATTGAAGAGAAAGCTCCGAAAGAGCTGTAGAAAGTTACTTATTCAAGGTCACGGATCACCATTGTTATGGATGGTGGTTGCAACCCGAACTTGCAACGCTAGGGTTTGTAGCCTCGTAACATGACTACTAGACAAAAGTGATCTCTCCTGTCCAGAGGTTGTTATCACAATGTACTCTTGCTGCTAATCTTTATTTTATTGAAAAAATTCATTGGAACACATCTACCTAGTTTACAAGTAAATAGATTTACACGTTTTTATCTTTAGGCCCGCATCAGGGACGATATTCTTCTACCATTGCTTATTAACATCACTTGTGCCAACTTTGCAGCAGCTGTCTGATGATTTCTATTGGATGTTATATCTATATAATAATTCTTGTTTGAAGAAGTTTTAGTTGGGCAATTAGAGTTATAGCAGCATGTAACTTTTTTGACTTCATGAAATATTTTTCACAGGCATGTGGTATCACTTTTGGCAATATCCAAATAATACGCAACATCTATAACTGAATGGGGTAAAGTCCTCAGCATATATTCTTTGTTTCAAACTGAGTTATACGTCAACCAATTCGGATATTTTATTTTTCTAAAAACTTGTACATTTTGAAAAATTTTCCATTTCTTTTTAGATTATGTATCTTTTAGAATATTTTATTTCTTAAAAGGTAATAATTTGTCCAATTCCCATTCATTCCATAACAAGAGAATGAATTTTTATTGAACTCCTTAAAGAAAACAAATTTATCTTATCTTTAGAAACCAAAATTTATTTATTTTTTCTTATTTGCTCACATCTGTGCTAATGCTTCGCGCGTATTTCATTTTTTGTTTTAATTATCCAATCCGTATGTCATGCACGGATGGGATTAACGCATGCCAATGTATTCTACACAAGAACTACACATAATCCATAACACAACTAATTCATTCTATGGATTCTTAAGGAGTTTCTGGAATTATCTAATTACAAAGAGCAAAATATAAGACAGTCAAGGGATTAAAGCTATAATTAATATTTTGAAAATTGTAATGGAAAAGATTTGGAATGCCCAAATTGAAGGAGTTTAAATTTTCTAGTTATTAAAATTATACTATTAAATATGCCAGAGGAATATATAGAGGAATTTTCAGAGCAGAATTATTGTTTCATTTTGTATTGAAATTTTTAGTTATAGCTGCTTTTTGAATAAAAATTACAAGTTACTCAGACAAAATGCATATTTGTAAAAAGATTATAAGAAACTAATCGAAAGCATGACTTGATTCATAAATTATAAAACTAAAATTGTTTTTGTAATAGGTTTTGTAATACTGAAAGAGTAAAATTTTTTTAATGAAAAATTCAGAAGATTAAATCGTAAAAGAGTGAGACGTTGATAAAAGTAACATAAATTAATTGATATCTCATTCACACTTATAATATATTTTTAATGAATATTTTTGATTTTTCTTTGGTATAATATTCACCATGGTTTGATTTCCTAATATTTCGTTTTTCACAGTTCCGTTTCTGCCACTATATTTTTGCTAAAATAGTTTTATACATTTTAATACACTAAAAAACATATATTTTTTAATTATTATTTTCCCTTGTGCTTCCTAATTCATCAATGCAAAAATTATAAAATCTTATAATCAACCTTTCTATAAATTTCTACCATATTGCGCCTCTCATATGAAATCAAAATTCACTGAAAATGAATCAATTTATTTGAAATTCAGTTCTGAAAATATTAAAATATTGTATTGTCGATAGGAATATACAACAGTACAGAATTTTAAAGTTCTAATGAAATTTTTAAATTCCAAAAAGTTTGTGAAGACTAATTGGAAAATTTCCTTTTCAGAACATGAAACAAGTCAAGTAAAATAACATCATATATTAACAAATTTAGCATATTCTTTAAAATTTAATTAAAAATATGAATTATTATTTAATGTAGATTTTTAATTTCACGATGTACCCTTGTTTATTTTATTCTTTTGTAAAACGTATGCACTTTTTTCATTGTTTAGTAATATATTACAAAGGACGAATTTTAAACTTCAAATTGCTATAATTTTTATATTTTTATAATGTCATTATTTATTAAAACCGTTTTTATTTAAACTGAAACGAAAATCAATAAAAATGGTAGCTTCATATCCAAGAAGGTGCGCGGAAGCATATTCATTTTGTCTTCTTTTATTTTAATTAACCTTCTAATATTTAACGTTGCACTTAGATGCTTATTAAAATTTTTGATTAATAGATATTCTCTTTTGAAAACATAAAAAAAAGTTTGACGGCTTCTTTTTACCACCACAAATAAGAATTTTTATCACTGCTTAGGCGTTTCCCTCATTAATTAAGTAAGAAAAGATTGTAGCTTAACTTGTATGACAAAATTAATAACAAGTTCCCCGTCAGAGCATCTCTTTGTAAAAGCGTTTAAGTCTGGAATTGCTTTTTGCTCGGCAACATCATTAAAAGTGGCATTTTATAAGAAAATGTAGTGAGGCAATGTATTTCGCTTTGCCACGATATATTTATATAACTTCCTTTGAATTCACTTGATGTATATATTAAAGAGTCTGCCGCCATCGGCGAAAAACACATTTTTAAGTACTTTTTAATAGTAATCCGAAATTATTAGACTACGCTCCCAGTAGTTGCTATCTTAACATTTCTTGTGAAAGTACTTTTTTGTACTTTTGAGCAACAGCTAACAATGATGAAATAATTCCAAATGATGACAGATGATTAAGCACCGACTAAAATACTTTGAGATTCAGCATTACAAAATATTTTAAACTAATTAGTACTAATAACTTGAAAAGATTACGTTCATAATAATAATAATTTTTACATTTACTCGTTCCTTTTTGATGCTAAAAATGTAGCAAAAAAGTAATATAAACTAATTAAGGCGATTCCAACTTAGATCAATATTAAGTATTTTTACTTTTTATTAAATAATTATAATTAATATAAATAATTTCTAAAAAAAATGTTGATTTTTTTGCAAGAATTGAACTTCACATTCTTCACCTTCAAGTAAAAAGTACTGAAATCCTCGTATTTTACCAATTAAGCTGCTGCTCATTGATTTCAATTTTCATTACTAACAGCTAAAGCTCTGTTTAAAGTATTAAAACTTAATTTAATTTAATTAAAGAATTATCGTTTAGAAAAACTGTGTTAACATTGAGTGTCATTCATTACAAGTTTAAAAAATATATTTGAACTTGAGTGGATGAATAAAAAGTATTTTATTAATGATTGAAAATTTGAACAAAATTCATAAATTTATTTAGGGAGAGTTTGAACTATTGGTAAGAATTGAAAAAGAATGTCGATTTTTCAAAAAAGGAAACCACTCCTCTGACAACAACAAAAAGTAGTTTGAGTTCTAGTATATTGAAAGAATATTACGCATCTAAAAACAGATTTAAGTTACATCGATTTTTTTTTGTACTCTTTTCCCCATTTTTTAATTCTAGCTTAAAAAATCAAAACATTTTATCTATATTCATTTGTTTACTTGTCAATAAAAATAATGTTACATTTACAAAAAATTGCTGTAAATATTTTCCCCCTTTCTATCAGTTGCAACACCTTCCACCCCCATTTTGTTTTTTTTCCTCCTATACAAAGTTACTTTCTTGTATAATAAAGTACTGCAATCACTCGAATAAAGATCCAAAAGGCGCATTTTTGAAATTACTCTTGCCCAATTGATGTTCTGTTTGTCTGGGCATCAATTCTTTAATTATAAATATGTTGACCTAGATGGATGAAATTTGGTAAGAAGTCTTTAAGCAAAATTTTTAGATTTCTATCAAATTTTTGATGCAACCCGTCTAAAGTTTGTCTATCTAGGAGAAACGATGTATGTGAGAACGATGACTAAAAAAATCTTAAGGAATCATGGGATAAAATTTGAAACCCAGTTTTATTATTAGAATTTTATATATAACATATCTTTGTTGATGTTTCTAATAGCTTTTGTCATGGACAAGCGTTCTGATGCAATCAGCGATTTTAAGCCGAGGAGCGTCTCTTGTTTATAAGTAGTGCCAATTAGAGCCAATAGTACGTCTTTGCTACTCACGCATCACTACTAGCACTTCTGGTTGGAAAACACAATCTAGAAAAATTCTTGCTTCATCTCTTCATTTTTTCAGTATCACTTTATTTCTTAACAAGTAATATAAAAAAATTAAGTCAATTCCTACTAAGATCACCATTTTTTTGAAAAAAATTTTTAGTTACTTTTTAATAAATAATTACACTTGTTGTTATTTTTCTCGTGTACCACTTTACAACGGAAAGAGGGGTACAGTAGCTTCTGAGGATATGGACCCCGGTGCACCTGAATGCAGAAGTCTAACTTCTAGCTCACATACGTCACAACCCCTTTTTATGGAGCGGACTTCATTCGAGCATTTCATTCAGTCAGCCACAGATCGTAATTTAGACTTGGGACAGAGAACTATCACCTCTGACCAAGTAGTCCTATCGGTATTACTCTCGACATGGAGGACTTTGGGACCACGACAGATTTAGCGCCCACTACACACACAATCTTCGACTGGTGGGTTCGAACTCGCAGAACAAGGGATGCGATCCCAGCTCCCTAACAAGCAGGCTATCTCTATGTAACATTTGCACTTAATGAATAATTTTTTTAAATTTCCAGCACTTCAACAAATTTTTGAAACTAAAACTAAGCATTTAAAAAATGCTTCCAAATTTATTCTAAAACTCCGAAGAATATCTCCATATTCGAAGTTATAAAGGAAAGAAAGAGTTAGCAAATTAAAGAAAATGGAAAGAAATTTTTAGAAATTGATCAGAATTTCAAATATTTTTTTCTTCTCATTTTGATACAAAATAGTTTTCTATCTAGCTATTCAGAATCAATTTTTTTGCAGTTTTTCAGAATTCAAACTGATATATATATTAGTTACCATATCTGAACAGTTGTAGTTAAAATGAGCTTTTAATAGTAAAATGAATATAAAAATACTAATCAATATTTATATAATATAATTCTTCGAGGATGAAAGTACACTATTCCACTTTCTATAAATTTATTTTTGATATAATATTCACTGTTTTCTAAATCACATTTTCCTGAATCTGGAAACAAAAGCTTGCCATAAAATATTTGTTTCATTTTTCAGTTAGAAAGAAGAAAATGATTTTTCCACTAAGTTCAAGTCCCTTCTTAAACCAAAAAGCACTAAATTTTTATTGTATCTTTCTTATAGTATTTTATTATGCCCATCTTCCTTTTAAGATGATATAAAGATTTGGCACGTCTACTCCTTCCTTCCTCATCATTTTCCACCTCTTTTTATCTCTTTCTCACTTATCTCCTTCCCTCCTAAGTTCCCTTATAAGAGCAACTCAAGGCTCAAAGTTGTCATAATCCAACAAGTGACGTGTCGTAGAAATGAAATATTATTTTAGTAGAATATACTCTAGTATATTTTCAGCATTACGGCATATTTTTCGCTTAGATTTAGATTATCACATAGTGAAAATAACAACAACAAATATGTAGTTTTGATCTTTATTGTTGAACTACTATACTTACAACTGCATACAGATGCATTATTTTTATGGTAAGATTATAAAACAAATTTCCTTCATCTAGATGATTCAGTTTTAAGTTTTCTTGTGCTTACATTGCGCAAGTTCGGAAAGTGTGGTCAAAACTTGAAATAGATTTCCACAATGGGTGTAAACATCACATATTGAAATTCCTTTCTCTGGCTTACTCTGTTTTCTGAGTTATATGCTTTCACGTATATAAAAGGCAACAGACTTTCAAACAACCAATTGATACATTGTTCCATAATTCGAAACACTTCTATAATTCTAGAGATAATAACAGATAGAATTCTAGGGTTCTAGAGATAATGACAGATAGAATTCTACAGTTCTAGAGATAATAACAGATAGAATTCTAGAGTTCTAGAGATAATTACAGATAGAATACTAGAACTCTAGAGATAATAACAGATAGAATTCTAGAATTCTAGAGATAAACCATGTTAGGTTTCATCTTCCGAGTACCTTACGTTTTTGATTTCAGTTTACTGTACACTCCCGAGTATACGGATTAACATGGCGGAAGTACTGACCAAATTTCAAAAAAATCTGGATTGGTCGAAGCTCTATGAATTCACTTCTTGGACCACCAATACCAGAAGACAAAGTTTTTATATCAAAACTAACTACTGTGATACGTTGTTGTTATTAATGGCACTTGTCATGGACAAGCTTCGCCGAGGCATAAGCGAGTTTTAAGCCGAAAGGAGAGTCTCTTGTTTTGAGGTAGCTCCATTTGGGGCTAAGAGTATGAATTAGCTATTAACGCATCACATTCGCTTGGACAGACCCTTTTTACAGAGAGGAGGAGGCACATTCATACACCTTACAGACAGAAGACAGAAGGACAACCATGCCCGATCCTTGGACGTCCAACTCTTGGATAGGTTGCGCTATCCTTACGCCAGGACGCCGGCAAATATGATACGCATTTTCACACTTCTTATTAAAGTCTAAGCTTCCCGTTTATCTAAACTCATGTAGAATATGAATACGGCCGTGGCTCAGAGAATCCTAAAAGCAGTTGCCAGTTACGTGTTAATTTAAAATAGAGGGCTCTGTATTAACAGTTTATATATCCTTATATATGGAACTGCAAGTTTCAAGAATTAGAGAAAAAGTAATGTAAAGCATATAAACTGTTCACATTTTAATGTAAATGCAAAAATTCAAAGTTGTAAACATAAACAAAACGTCATAGTAAAAATCAGACCAATTTTTAAATAAATTAGCTCAAATTGATTTTAT
Organism: Argiope argentata; assembly: GCA_026289955.1. Lineage (NCBI taxonomy): Eukaryota > Metazoa > Arthropoda > Arachnida > Araneae > Araneidae > Argiope > Argiope argentata. The sequence continues at coordinate 10,584,316 of JAOUZG010050968.1, read as the reverse complement.
TTCTTACTGATACAGGATTTCATTGATATGAAAAGGTAACCCTACGATAAGAGTCAAAACTTAGTTTTTTGGGGTTTTGTAAAAGCCCTTAATAGATAAACTTAATCGATGCTTTTGGACCGCGGTGGCCTGGTGGTAAGTTCTTGGCACGTGACCCGTAGGATTTCAGGTTCGAGACCCGATTCCACCGAATAACCGTCGTGTAGGGGGATATGTTGCACGTTAAATCCCTCAGGGACAAACGACTTCCTGCTGGTGTGGTGTGGAGAGGGGGTACTCGATCAGGTGTCGTCCTCGTCGTCTGAACTTTCAAAATTACGAGGTACGCTCCAAAATAGCCCTAATTGTGCTTACAACAGGACGTTAATATAGCTAAACCAAATAGGTACTGTACGTTGCTGATCAATTTTCGTAAAAGATTTCTGATTTTTGAATAATGTCGGTTAAGAGCACATTCAAAGGCTAGAATCCATAACCTTACCTTTTAATGTTTCTCAGCAACGCTATTCCACGCAATAGTCAAACAGGCCTCTAGAGGACATAAGCTAAAAACATTTGAATTCAATATGGAATCAAATGATACATATAAGAGCTTTATTTGTGTCCGTGTGTTTATGTAGGGGTATGATATTTATTTAAATCTCGCCCAAAACCATTAAAGACAGAGACACAGACCCATAAAGTGGAGCCGCAGAGACTTAAAATGTATCGTTTATGAAGTCCATCGTATCAATAAATCCTTTTATGACCGGAAAGGATATGGTTTATTCTCAATAGTTCACAACCTAATTGGTTTCCTTTGTGGCATCTCAGGGAATAGCGTCAGTTATAATTATTGTAATGAAATCTGGGTTATTTTTTATAGGAGGTGAGGAACTAACCTTTAAGCGGTCTCAAAATTGTTATCTTCAGATAGATTTCTTTTCACAGATAGATTTCCTTCAGATTCGGGAAATCTTCGGATAGATATAATTTGATAGCTCTCATTTCAGAAAAAATTGATACAGATAATTTTATAAAGTTAAATTTCAGTCTACATTCGTTTAAAGAATCCATAAGATTCAAAATAATATCTATGTAGAGAATTCATGTTGAAAAAATATTAATATATTAGGAAATAATATTAATACGTTAGGGAATATTAATATATTAGCAAATAATATTAATATATTAGGGAATATTAACATATTTGGGAATAATATTAATATATTAGGGAATATTAATATAATAGGAATATTATTATACTAAGGAATTCACAAGGGTGAAAAAATTGTCCATTTTGAGATTAATATTCTGCACATTTAAATAATATTTTATTTCATATTTCTATAAAAATTTCGGAAGGAATATTTTTGCATTCTATGAGCGCTTTTGCACTAAATTTCTGTTTTCTGTTTTTTCCCCCTAGTTTTATTCTCTTGTAAGCTAAGTAGACAAAGAGAAGGTATCGTAAACGTCAAAAAAATTCAAACTCGATATTTTGATTTTTGATAAGGAAAAACACATATAGCTGCAAAAAGTGTTTTTCCTGTCCGAAAAACACATTTTTAGAGTTATGATTACTCGTACGTCTGTCTATTTGGCTATGAAAATGGTAGTTTAAAAACACTTTAAGCTAAGCATATAAAATTTGGTATGTTGTCTTTACATCAAATTTGTGCCGGCGTCCTGGAATGAGGGTAGCACGTCTTCCCCGCTATCTGGGTGTCCCAGTTTGTGCATGAGTGTTATCTTATGCTCTATCTGTGAGGTGTGTGAATGTGCTCCCCTTTCAAAAGGAGCTGTACAAGGGAATGTGATGAGTGAGTAGCAAAAATCATACTCTTAGACCTAGTTGGCTTTACTGCAAGCAAGAGAGCGCTGATTAGGCTTAAATCGCTGACTACTCATCCATGGTCAAGTTCCATAAGAAACAACAACAACACACCACATTTGTAGATACTTGTCAGAGTTTGAACATCGTCTACTCTGAGAAAGGCTGTCTATCAGGTTGTCTGAATTTCTTAAGACGACGAAACGAAGAGAGCTTAATGAATACAATTTGGAACATAATCTTCTGAAGTGTAGATATATATGAAATTTGGAGCTAAATACGTCAATCTAGTTGACCATACATCGGCCAGATTTTTCACAAGCATGTAAACGTGATACCTCAAAAGTGCAATGGCCCAACTATATGAAATTTGGTGTTTGATCTTATAATTTTAATTATAGTTCTGTGCCAAGTTTTAGTTTGGAAAAAAAAGTTCCGAAAATATGTATTCAGTTTTCTGTTACTCGAATACTAATCTCTTAGGTTCTTTCGTAATAATTGTTCATCAATGGTATCTGATTAAAAATACAGAAGTATATTTATTAGAAGATATACGAGAAAGTTTCGGGGAGACAACCCCAGTTGGAGATCCCCCCCCCATTTTGTCTTATAAGAACCATGCATAAAATTTTTATCCCCAAAATGTTCACAATAACAAATCTCTTTTCACATTTAGTTTTTCAATACAGTAAGATTAAAAGACAGGATTTACGCTATTCAATTATTCTTTTAATTCGGTTTTCTATAATTAACAACAATTACGAGTAAATTCTATCCGAACTCCTTAATAGAACATTTAGTAGATTACCGAAACGATGTTTTGTGTATTAACGATTTAACAGTGAAGTGTGCGTGTGTTTAGCTGAAGTTCAAATTCCAGCTTTGGGTATTAGAATAATCACCTAAAAATAATGCATGATATCCATCAAAGGATTATTTTTTTAATCTTTAAATACCAATTTATTCGTGAATAGGTATTTAAATTGAATCTCTAGCCAAATTTTTAGATAGAAATATCCCGATGTATATACATTCGTGAAAATCAATAAACTCTTAATAGCTCATTAACGGCGCTTTTCAAAGGCGTCATCAATATATCTTGTAACATCTAATTTCACATGTTGATCCGGTTGTTTTGTTTGGAATTGTGTGCGAACTGTTTTGTTTCGTAAGAAATTTTCGAAAGTTTACTATCTTATAATAAAATAAATACAAGGTAATTCGCATAATTCGAAAGTTTTCAGTTTGAATTCACTGGTAATCCAAATACTGAATTTCCAATCAACGAATGGTAAAATATTGTCTTATATTTTACCATTTTTCATTGGGTATTTTGAAGTCCTTTCTAAGAATCTTAAGATATATACGTATATTTTATTTCTCAGTTTTTTTCAAAAGTTAAACAGGTGCATTAACTAAGAACAATCTGGGCTGAGAACAAAAGATGTTGATTTTAAAACTGTTAATTAAAGCTATTTATAAAAGTTGAAGTTATAATAATTGAAATGAAAGGAGTTGTTCTGATTACTTTATTTCATATTTTTACATTAATTTTTAATTTTTCCTATCAAACTGAATATAATGAGAAATATTGCTAGATAATAAAATGAACAGAGATTTTTATTTCTTATTATACTTTTTAGTAGAGAATGAAAAACAATTCTAAAGTAAAAATTTATCTAAATTTTTATCAGCTTTAAGCAAAAATTTCTTTTTTAATGAAAAGAAATATTTTTGGGAACAAACTTCTCTTCATAAAATATCCATTTAAGCAGAAAAATTAAGACTTATAGGTTTTTTTGGGGGGGAGGGGGAGGGAGGGTTACAAAATGAATCATTTCTCATATCTGTTCTTTCCCAATAGTTTTTCTGATTAAATAACTGATAACACTGCTAATTTTAACTTACACTCCACTGGTATCAGTCCCAAACTACAAACACGGGAAGAATAACTGTTATACGAACTTAATTCCTGATTCATTTCTCATGTCTGTTCTTTTCCAATGGTTTTTCTGATTAAATAACTGACAATGCTGCTAATTTTAACATACTCTCCCCTGGTATCAGCCCCAAACTACAAACAAGGGAAAAATAACTCTTATATGAAATTAATTCCCGATTTATTTTTCGTCTATTCTTTCCTAATGGTTTTTCTGATTAAATTTGTGATAATGCTGCTAATTTTAATATACACTCCAATGGTATCAACCCCAAACTACAAACACGGGAAAAATGACTGTTATA
>JAOUZG010050968.1:10564286-10579935 GCA_026289955.1 Argiope argentata | reverse complement strand
AAATAACTGTTATACGAACTTAATTACTAATTCATTTCTTGTGTCCTGATGGTTTTTCTGATTAAATACTAACATCACTGTTAATTTTAACAAACACTCCGCTGGTATCAGCCCCAAACTACAGACACAGAATAAATAACTGTTATAAGGATTTAATTCCGGATTTACATGCACGTTAGTAGTGATATATTTGAAAATAATCTATAGCCATTTTATTACTTGCAATTTTTGTGGAAGAGAACTGTCTCGCTAGACAGTATCCTAGACACAGGAAAATCATATTAAAGTGAATGAATGTAATTTATATAAATAATGAAGTAGTATCAAAAAAGTACAAAATAAATTCTATTTGTTTCAGAATTCTGATATTAGCACTTTTAAATACTGACAATTTGCTAAGGGTTAGTACGCAGGAAAATGAACAATTATTACGCTTCCTACATTTGCGAATAATCTGTGTTCATTCTATTTCTAAATATAAACACTTTCTTTCAAACTCTCCTATCACCCCTTTGTTTGACATAATGGATTCTTCCTGACGCATGCGCAAAAGTACTGATGGTTTTGAAATCCAAGAATGAAAAGTATATTAAGCATATTTCGGAATGTTTTGCCAAAATATTTTAACTTTATTGTCGGCAAATGTTTTAAAAATTCTTCTGGTTGGGTAGTCAAGTAAAATCTTGATTTTAAAAAACAAGTAATGTAAAAAAAAAGTCAATTCCTACTTAGGTCAACAAAGAAAAAATTTATTTTAGTTACTTTTTATTAAATAATTTCGATTAATATAAATAATTTATCAAAAAATTATTGATTTTCGTAAGAACTGAACTCGCAATCTTTACATTCACGCGAAAAACATTGAAATCGTTGCATTTTACCGATTGAGCTACAGCCTATTGGTTTCCATTTTCATTACAAACTGCTAAAACTTTATTTAAAGTATTAAAAATTAATTTAATTTAATTAATTAATTAACATCTGAAAGAACTGTATGGACATCAAGTGTCATCCACTAGAAGTTTTAAAAAATGCGTTTGATCTTGAGTGGATGAATAAAAAGTATTTTATTAACGATTAATTAACATCTGAAAGAACTGTATGAACATCAAGTGTCATCCACTAGAAGTTTAAAAAATGCGTTTGAACTTGAGTGGATGAATAAAAAGTATATTATTTACGACTGAAAATTTGAACAAGATATCTGCTTTTACAAATAGGAATAAACTAAAAACTAATTAATATCTTATTTTATCACCTTAAATTAAAAGTGTGAATAGATAAATGAGATAAATTGATTAAAGTTATCACACACATGCACGCACACAGATACAGAAACGAGCGAACGCACTCACAGACTGAATATTAATTATTTGCAAAGAAAAATGCTATCGGCTCCACTTTTTAAAATGAAAAGCAAAATCATTTCTTTTCTGCATAGAAAGCAAGAAAGATAAAAAAATTATTATTATTGCTTTTTGTGAAAAAAATTAATAAGGCAATGGATAAGGATAAATAATAAAAGGGTGTTAAAATATTAAGTTAAGCGAATTTATGTGCACCCCCCACCCACCCATTATTCAATCAAAAGCGATAAAAATGTTTGTCCCAAGCAAATGAATAAACAAGCATTTTGCAAAAACTACCGAATTTGTGGTTTCAATTGATTCTGTAAAACTATTTTTTCAACAACATCAATCTTAGGCAGGAAAAGCTTGCTTTGGTGTAAATGTTAGATGAACAGTTAGGATGATACACTGCTCTAAAGAATTAAAGTTTATTGTAAATAAGCTTTGTAAAATAACGGCATTAGCATTTTTCTTTTTGCATAAAAAGGAAGAAGAGAGTCAAAAATACAAATTTTTCTTATTTACAAATTTTATAGTATGCAAATTTTGAGTTTGACTTCGAAGACAACGCTTTAGCGGCAGTGACTTTGATTTGGTTTTCAACTTAATTTAAGACAAAGGAAAAAGGAACTATCGACATTCAGTGAGCGCGTTGTTTCGATGAGTACGATGTTTCAACATTTAATTAAGCCATTTAACCAATCAATATCAACAAAGTCATTCAACTGAATCAATATCATCTAAGTCATTTAACCGAATCAGAAGCTTGGAGAGCTGTTGGCTGGTTAGAGGGCCGCCAAACGCGTTATGAAGTTGCAGAAACCATTAGAGTTTCACAAAATATGATTTCCAGAAACTGGAACCATATTTTGGAAACTATAAATGCAAGCTGAAGGTCAAGTCAAGGGCGTAGACGTGTAACAACGTCCAATGAAGACAGTTATTTAAAGCTAACGGCAAAGAGACACCGAAATATGAATGCCACTCTTCTTCAACAACACCTTCACTCGGCTACAGACAGGACAGTTTCGACACAAACTGTCTGAAATCACCTACACAATGTAGGTCTGTATACTCACTAAGTAATGGGGTGTGTCATGCTAACAACAGGGCACTTTCTCGTCCGCAGGGAGTGAGCTACAGAGCATATGAACAAGAGGAGAAAGGAATAGTGCAACATTCTTTTCTCATACGAGTCCCGTTTTTCGGTTCGTCATGATAATCGGCCTATTTTCATCTGGAGGGAAAGAAATACTAGAAGCAATCTTGCGTTCGGGCACGAAAGTGTGAGATTTGGTGGTGATGGGCTCTAGGATTTACATATATTCAAAATGCAGCTCTGACCGGTTGCCGAAATCTTAAGTCCTAGTGTAACCCTTTACACTGCAGGAATTTAGATGACTTCATGTTAATGGACGGCAATCGTGCTAACTCGGATTTCCTTTTGGAGAAAGATTAACTCGAAAGATTTCCTTTTGGAGAAAGGAACCACAAGAAGGGATTTGCCAGCGTTTCTCCGGACATGAACCCAATCGAACCTGTTTGGGTCCTTTCAGATAGGCAAATTGCTGGACACCAGCCATACCCATAAACTCTCCAAGAACTAGAAAGTACTCTTCGGGAGGAGGGGGACAGAATACACCAGCCTCTCATTAATAGTCTTATTGACTCGAAGTCTCAAAGGTGTTAAACGTTGTTGGCCATCCGGGGAAACCATACCCCATACTAAAAACGATTTTCTTTTAAGGTAACACCTGATTTTATTTGTTTTTCTCTTATACACAAATTGTCTTTTTTTCCCCTTTTGAACCCATATGCTCAAAAAACGCATTTGTTCTGCCAAACAAATATTATTATTATTTATCTCATATAACCTGCTACATCTGCCGATAATGTATTGGTACAAGCGGGCGAGCGCTACGAAAGCGAGCCGATGGAGAAGGCGTTGGCTACGGCTGACGAAGACCTTCGCGACAGTCGAGTTGATTTGGCGAAAAGAATAGTCTGGTAGTCACTGGATCGTTCACAAAGCTCCGCGTGCTTTTGAGCCCTCGGTCGCTCGGCTGTATAAAGGACGGGTTGCTTCAGTTTCGGCAGCTCCTCTCGGAAGAGTAGCGACTCGTTGTGGTGAGCTGATTACTTTTCTAATTTGTTATTAGGGAGATGTGTTTACATTTGCTGTTGACATTGTATAATTGAGATCGCTGTGATTTACTGTTTGCTGTGCTTTACGATATCTGTTTTGCAGTCTGTGTTTATTGTGCGTAAAGCTTGTATTTACGCTGTTAGTGACTGTTGACTGCTGGATTATTTTTATCTGAATTTTTCCTTTCTCAAGTCCTCCTGTAAATAGCTGTAAATAAATTTGTTTGTGCTGTCCTCAAGTAAAGTCCATTCAATCCGAACCCGCCGAGCTAAAAACGTAACAGTATCAATCATTCAAACAATTCTCCAGGTGCAAGTTAAATCCACAATCTCAATATCCTTTAACTGTTTTGAGCAGTCTATAATACTTGAATTAAATAAGTGGTGAATAAATACAATATAATACAAAACAGACTTACTTTTCTAATTTCAAAAAATTAGATTTTTTAAAGATTCAAATGTAGTGTAAAGAACGTTTCTGAAATCCCTTGATTGTTAACGGAATCATCCATGTTCTTAAGCGGATATTAATGATGAAAACTTTAAAATGAAAAATAACAGTCTATTACGGCTTTAACCTAATTCAGTTTTTCAATTTAATTTTGAAATTCTTATATTTCCTGAAATACACCAAGAACATTATCCTTAAATATTATTATTAAAACATCATTTCCTAAGATTTCCTGCTTGCTTTTTGCGTGATTAGCACATCGGAATACATGGGTGCTCATTATGTTTAATAAGATCGTTATTTATTTCTATTAATAATAAGTAGGAAGAAATGAAATTCATTTGTTTTGGCAATTTGTTCCTTCAATGACAGCTCGTTTGATTCTCTGATTGAGATGTTCATTAATGATTATTTTAAAAACAACGTAACGAATTAAATTGGCTGGTATTGCGGACTCTTCCATATGTTTAGTTTTTGAACTTTTTTAATGTTTGAACAGCGTAATTTTTAAATATTTCCGTCGTTATTTTTAGATATTCCATTTGTGAAAGTATAATTAGTTTGATTAATATCAAATGAGAACTTTTGTTTATTTTTCAAACATACAGTGAAACGTCCGTTTTGCATAAGACCAAAGGTCATATATTTTTTCCATTTATTTATTTAAAAAAACTGTATCCTTCACTCTATCTTTGCTCAAAAATTATATATTGATTTATAAAAAAAATACAGATATATTTGTAGCGTCAGGCTTTATAAGCCAGATAATATTCTTCAAGCTGAAGGGTCCCTTTTGCTTGATCGGTGTGATACTCGGCTACAGGCCCAAACGTCGCAGGTTCGTACCGTGACCTTCAATCGCTACATTGGTGACCTTGACAACGCAACATGGCGCCATCTACTAGCCAACAAAGCCGTTGCTAACTCAACGCATCAAAGCCGGCTCTTACTCGACGCACCAAAAGCCGTTGCTAACTCTACACACCAAAAAGTCGTTGCTAATTCGACGCACCAACGAACTCGCATGTTTGCCATACGCTTGGCGCTTTCAAAATCGTCCGTCTCTCGTCCGGTATGATACTCGGCTACAGGCCCAAACTTCACAGGTTCGTACCACGACCTTCACTTGCTACATTTTATTTTCTACCTAGAGGCAAATAAATAATGGCATACAACAACGCTGCTTGACAGTAAATTGGTCTATAGATATTTGCTGAAAAAATGCTAGCAGCTTTGAAAATATACGACAATATAATAAACCATGTATTTTAATTAATTTGAAACTTTTTCCGAAAATATTGTTATCTTATTAGTTTATCGATCTTATCTATCAGGTAAATATTTTGGTTCAAAAATATACGAGGCCTATAAATGAAAAACAAAGCAATTTTGAACTTTTTCCCGGCACTGAAGACAATATCTTAGCTGACACCGTATTATATACTGTGCTGACACTGTACTTATCTGACACCGTATTATATACTGTGCTGACACTGTACTTATCTGACGCCGTATTATATACTGTGCTGACACTGTACTTATCTGACACCGTATTATATACTGTGCTGACACTGTACTTAGCTGACACCGTATTATTTACATTCATGGAGATTTGGATACACAATTACATTCTTGGATCAGCCTGTAACATCTGATCATGGCTTTCAGAAACAATGGACAACAAGACATTAAAAGTACATAATAATTAGAACAAAAACATTTCGCTATTTAGTACAATAATAAAAATGTGATTTTTTAAAAAATAAATTTATTTCTAATTTTTTTAAAAAAATTATTTGTTTCTTGTTTGTTAGGTTGAAATTTTGAAATTAGTTTTTCTTCCGCTTCCTGATATGGTTGACGTTTCTAATTTTGTAAACTTCAGTGCTCTACTTTATTTTAATAAATCTGGATCTTAATTAAGGCTTAATTTATCAATTAATTCGAATTTTGTTCCCATATATGTAATAAATATCATACGGTAGAGATTTCAATATTCCGTGATATTTATAATAATAAATGATTAATTAAAAATAAAAAAATCTACTTTGTAGGATAATAATAAAAGCATGGTTTAAATTTTTTTTTATTAAATTCATTTACCAAATTTATCTAATATACCTACCTAGTTCAGGATTTTTATTCGAAGAAACTGATTCGAAAAGTTCTAGAAACACTGGAAATGTAACCAATAATAAATTAAATGAAAAGTGCATTTGAAATTCTATTTGAATTGTTCTTGTTTGTTAAGATGAAATTTTGAAATTCGGTTTTTCTCTTCTTCCTGATATGGTTGGCGTTTCTAATTTTGTAAACTTCAGTGCTCTACTTTATTTTAATAATTCTGGAGCTTAATTAAGGCTTAATTAATAAATTAATTCGATGACAAACTAAGCCATTTATTTAAGTTCATGATTTTTGTTCGAAGAAACTGATTCGAAAAGTTTTAGAAACACTGGAAATGTAACCAATAATAAATTAAATGAAAAGTGTATTTGAAATTGTATCGTGAAAGAAGTAATATTTTATGATAAATTAGAATTATTCTGAGGGCGTATACACTTTTTTGTTTTAAAATAATACATGATTAATGAATATGAGGATTCTTAAACGATAAGTCTTATAAATTCTCAAGAGCAGTTATGATAAACACTATCAAATTTTAATTAACAAATTTTTCGAGTATGAGCTGTTAAATTATTTCTTCTATTAATTCAAGGATTTAAAGCTTTGTTTATTGTAAAATGACTATAGCTTTGATAAATATCTGAAACACGTAAAATAGCTATTAATTTTGTAATTACAATAATATAAATTGACGCTATCTAAATATTTATATTAAAACTTATCTACCATTAACTTTAAGCAAACACACTCATAATAGATAATTTACAGTATTTATCCACTTAGTTTTTTTAAATTAATTATTTTTATTTTTCAAAACAATGATGGCATTTCAATAATTTAATTCTCATTTATGAATTAAAATTGATTAAAAATTTTACTTCAAAATAATGTTGTTAATAGAAACAATATCAATAAACAGATGCTTTCAATAGATCTTATTTAAATTGTTGTAATAAAAAGGTTAAAAACTTATAAAAATTATTGCTGAATTCGCCAGTCTATTTATTGGGTTTTAACATCCTCGACTGCATAAATTGTCATATTTCTGAGAAAAAAAAGTTCTAAAGTGCTTGTTAAAATTCTGACAGATAAGAACTCTTTTTGGATTTACAGAAATATATTTATTTCTGTGAGAAACAATCATACGAATTTGTATTTTCTGAAAAATAAATATATTAAGAGATTTGTTATAAAAATTAGATTTTTAGCTTTTATTTTGAAGGATTAAATGCTTAATGAAATGGTTGGTCCATTAAGAGGCAAAATCCAAACGCTTAACGAAGTGTTCTTTCATTTTGTTTCTGTACAGTTTTTGACACATTATTTTAAAGAAATATTTTTACTTGTTTTAAGCTATAAAACTTTTTGTTTTCTCTGTTCGTTTGAAACGCTAATCTCATTTCAATGAATATAAATTGCCGGTAAATTTTCATGACCTCTAATTAACCCTTTTTTCTGTTTATGTTTGAATTTTGGCTTTCTGTCCTACATTTCGTATGCACATTCAATCTAATTTTTTCCCTCTGAATTCAAACACATTGTTAAGCCTATTTCAAATCGAAGGCAATTTATAGAAATTGGTGTTAATTAGGGTCATGTTCCAAGGATTACATAGTAGAAAAATCTCTAAGGAAAAATAGGTTTTATTTACAAAAGACTATTTAAAACATTTATGCTTTTTTTGCCTGTTTTTTTTTATAGGAAAAGGAAGAAAAAGTCAAATTTTTGTTTAATGACCTTTTATTGTTTGCCCTGGTTCCCTACACAATTTCTCTCTGAACTAGTTTAAGCTAAATCTCTATCTTTCTATCGCCCAATCTTTTTCTATCGCCCTAGGATTTTCGTAGAAATCCTTAAGTGACCCATATATTGTAAAAAATTGTTTAAACATATGAAAAATTTGTAATAAATTAAATGTTAGCAGTTGTATTGAAGAAAATAGTTTGTTATGGGAATACTTTTTGATTATATATATTTATTCTAAAGTAATCAAGAATCGATCAAGAAATAACAATGTGAATTGTAATTATTATTTATGCCCTATTTTCGATTGGTAGATTTTTCAATTGTTTCTTAAAACAATTTAAACCTATTTTATTTAATTGAAACCAATTTTGAGGTCGATTTATCTGTTCTGATGATCACTGATAATTTTGGATGGCTCTTAATATCACAAAGGGCTTTCAAAAAGTATGTTAAACTTGTTTTCCCACTGATGGAATCATGGCAAAACTAGAGCTAAGTTTGCTCAGTCAATAATTGAGTTCTACGACTTACAACGGTAGGAATTTCATTCGGGTAGTGAAAACCGTTGCTGCCCAGTACGAGACAAAATGTAGCGTCAACTGGAAACTTACTCCAACGTTGAAGTACGCGGAACAGTACGTTTATTGCGGGCAAAACGTTTAACGAATATGAAGATTCATCGTGAAATATTGGGAGTGTATGGAGTCACATGCAATGTCCCATTCTGCCATTGTGAAATGGTATCAGCAGTTCGAAGGTGGTCGTACGAACTTAACCGATTGAAAAGGCTAGGAAGGCCAAAAATGGCGTGCACATCAGACATGGTGCAACGGGTGGAAGACATTATTTTTAGCAATCGCAGAGTGAGCATCGCGTACATTGCACAGAATTCTGTGTAATCAAGTTCATTGATTGACAGACATAATTCCAAAACTGATTTTTTCGTGAGTCAAGAAGTTATGAAACGTGAAGATTCATCAAGATCTGGAGATTGATTTTTTTTGGCAATTTCTAAATTTTAGTTTTTGTAAACCTTGCCTGCCAGAAAGAACTGAACATAAAAGATTGTACGCGAAAAATTTTACCAAATTTCAATTCAACATACTAAATTTCATCAATCTAGCTATATATATTTTTTGCGTTATCAAGTTTATAGGTAAACAGACGTAATTCCAAATCGAATTTTTTTCGTGAGTCAAGAAGATTTGAAACGGGAAAATTCATCAAGATCTGGAGATTGAATTTTTTGACAATTTTTAAATTTTAGTATTTGTAAACCTTGTATACCAGATAAAACCAAACATAAAAGATTCTGCTGGCTAATTTTACCAAATTTCAAGACAACGTACCAAGTTTCATCAATCTAGCTATATACGTTTTGGTGTTATAGAGTTCATGGATAGGCAGACATAATTCCAAAAATGATTTTTGTTGAAAGAGAAGAAGGTTTGAAACGTGATAATTCACCATAATCTGGAGATTGTATTGTTTGACAATTTTTAAATTTTAGTTTTTGAAAATCTTGTCTACCAGAAAAAACTAAACATAAAAGACTGTACTTGCTAATTTTACCAAATTTCATCAATCTGGCTATATACGTTTTTGTGTTATCTAGTTTATATATAGACACAATTAATTCGTGAGTCAAAAGTTTTGAAACGTGAAAATACATCAAGATTCGGAGATTGAATATTTTGAAAATCTCTAAATTTTAGTTTTTGAAAACTCTTCCAACCAGAAAGGACTAAACATAAAAGACTATACTTGCTAATTTAACCAAATTTCATAAATATAGCTATATACGTCTTTGTGTTATCGAATTCATAGATAGATATACATTACAAAACTTATTTTTTCGTGAGTCAAGAAGTTTTGAAACGTGAAAATTCATCAAGATCAGGAGGTTGAATTTTTTAACAATTTCTAAATTTTAATTTTTGAAACCCTTTCTACAAGAAAGAACTAAACATAAAAGATTGTACTCGCTAACTTTAAGAACTGCTTTATTATGTATAAATTAGTACTATTTTATCTCTATTGTCCAAACCAAAACTATTAATTTCATTCAAATTAAGTTAATGCAAGTTGATGGTAATTAATGAAGAGTGGCTTTTTTAACGCTAATACCAAGAGAAATTGCCAGGACTTTTATAACCGCATTATTTTAGAGCATTTTTGACAGACCGCATATGATGACAGTGAATTATCTCGCTTAATCACTGTTAATGTACTCCGCACTAAAAGGATTTGAAGATGCGTTTTCGTAGATGCGGAGAATGGCGGCTTTTATCTTATTAAAATATTAAGGCACTTTCCCCTTAATAGAGCGAGCGGCTTGATTTACTTGGGAGTAATTTCTATAAATAACAAATTACTAAAGCGCACATAATTCCATTGTTATGAAGGATTTTGTTAAGCTAGTAATCATTCTAATTACTTTTTCAGTTACGGAATAGAATTTAGAAATAATGGAAGAGAAGACAATTAAAGTAAAATAATTATAGAAATTTGTAATCGTCATAGCTCTTTTATATATATGGTCTTAAAGAGAATGGGGAGAAAAATTAAAATCTATACATGAATTTATTTTAATAATTAAGCTTATTTATAAAATTATTGAACTCTATATTGATATTTATATAGAAAATTGCAGTTTAAAAGGAAGAAATCAAATAAGATTTGTGAAAGCTTTGAAATTTGATGTTTTTCAATATTTATCTTCATAATAACTTTCATTATAAATGATTTAAATTGAATGTTAGTTTAATATAATTTCTATACATTTAATTAATGTAGGTATGACAAAGAATAACTTTTTTATATTATTTTTTTAAAAAAATTCGAATTTTCATTCTTTGGAATAATTTCAAACAGCAAAAATTCCTAAATAATTCGTATATTTTGTTTATTTATACTGGGCAATTACTACAAAAGAAATTAGTTCAATGAGCATCCCAAACTAATATGTTTTCCGGAAGAATTCATAAAATAAATTAGAAGTCATTTTTGAATTTTAATTCGTTGAAAAATAAAAGCTACTAAACAAATCCCTTTTTAAAATAACAAATGGCTTTTAAACATTTGTATCCGTTTCATTTTGTTTGTAAAGAAGCAGTTTTGTAAATGATTTTTTATTCACTTTTTGATGGGCTAGATATTTAAAATTTTGCAGTATTATTTATTTCGGATGACAATGCACCATTTTTACTTTTTCAGTGATTAATTGTAAATAACTTATTAATTGAATTAAATTTTAAGATTAAACAAGTGACACTTTTTTATAGTGAGTTAAATAGACGACAGAATTATAAAATAGAAAATAATTAAAATAAAAAGAATCTGCTATTTAGAATACTAATAAAAGTATAATCTAAAACTATCTTTACAAAGTTCATTTATAACGTATTGATTTTAAAGCACTTCAAAAACTATATTTTTCATAATGATCCTGTTTTCAATATTATATTATTCAACTGTTTTTGTGTGAAATGTTACTAATTTTAGGTCTAGATCCTTATTTAAAAATTGAATAGCCATTGATTTATCTTCATACTGACAGATATTTCACTCTGGACTTTTTTGAGAATTTCTGTATTTACTTATTATTGTTAATTGCGTAATTACCTGTATCATAACGAAATTTCTCGTGCTTAAAAGAATTACTTCTGAATTTAGTTTTTAAAATTCTTCTTTGCTAGAATCATAAACTAAATTTACTGTTTTGATTTTGGAACTATGCAATGCTCACAAAGATAATGGAATAATTCAAAAAGAATATAAGAAGATAAAAAAGCCATTAGGTCGAGATAGCCTGGTTGGTAGGACGTTGGCTTCGAGTTGCCAGCCGCAGACTATCCGTGTGTGTGTAGTGGCTGGCAATATTTTAATCAGTTGTAACTACAAAATCCTCCATGCCGAAAGTAATATCACTGGGGGTCCTGAAGCAGAAGGAATCTTTTTCTGTTCCAAATCTAAATTACGATCTGTGGATAAATGAATGAAATGCATGAATGAAGTCCACCCCGTAAAAAGGGTTTGTGACGTGTGTGAGCTAGAAATCAGACATCTGCCCTCGGGTGCTCAGTGATCTATACCCTCAGAAGACCCCCCGGGGGCACCTTGTTATTAGGGATGAGATACTTCCGGTATGGTGGTTGGATCTCGCCAACCCGGTGGGTACACTAATATTCTAACTAATGATTTTATTTCATCATTTTTATTTTTTGAACTGTTTTTTGGAGTGATTTATTTAGTATGGTGATAGATAAATTTTATGTCAAGGACGTCTGCTTCATTATAAAGGATGTCCGCAAATTAAAGCTAGATTTGAATTGGCCACTGTTCGGGCTATAAAATGTTGGCAACCTTATTAAAAAGATCATTTGACAACTGATAGTTCTGGGTACTGAAAATGGAGTGTTACACAATAGAATAATTTATTTATGGGAAATAATCGAAGGGTCATTTTGTCCCCCAAAATCTTGCACAGGTAACACTTTTGCAATTATGGGCATCTATAGAGGAAGAATTGCTTAAAATTTCTGCTGGGGATATCCAAAAACTAGTTGTGGGATATCCAAAGCTGGTCTATGCCGCCTGTCTGGCCGCTTTGTGTGCTGTGGTGGATTGCTACTGGTGGGATACTATCAGCTTTAGTTTGCTGTTCTGTGTTCGTCTCGGCTGCACATATATGTCGTCTGTATATTCGTCGTCTTTATATTGGTGTTTACCCCCCAGCCCCCCCCGTAATTGGGGATGAGATGCTCCCGGCACTCCAACCCGATGGGTACTCAAATAGGTGGGGGTTAGGCTCCTCCCATCGATGACGGGACGTACTTCCTTCAGGGAGGGTTGTGCCGTGGCCGGTGATGGCCATTAGGAATTTACCTCAGTTCCCGAAAATTGCTGTTACGGCAGTCCGTGCATTCAGTGCTTATGGTTAATCCGTGTGCCTTCGTGGCGGGTCGGAAAGTCTGTTCTATGACTTGCCCTCAGAAGATACTGACCCATTCCTTCCGTTCTAAAAAGCGGAATATATGAACAACAGTAGCTAAAAACATTTATTATTAATTTTGTTATTATTATTAATAATAATAAATATGAAAAACAGAAAGGGTAATGACAGGACCAAGAAAGTTTTTCAATTATACAAGAGAGAGTAATCGAATAACTTTCATACCCATTTGTCAGAGTCAATACACAGAAATACACAAAACTATAGCAAATTAAAAGATTAAACACTGATTGTGGTATAGTGTTTGGGATTCCCCAAGACAACAAAAACACACAAACTTCAAAATTTTGGATCACGGTGAAATGGTACGGTACATATATCCTATTCGAACTTATTAATTCTCTTCAAATTTCCATACTCCACCAAGTAAAGAGCATTTGAAACCGATGGATTAAACGTGCTTTAAGTTTACTTACATGACAGTTCTTGGGTGGAATTGGCACATAGAAAGAATTACGCTTTTCAACAATTCTTTTGGGATTCTCCGATATTTTTTACAGGACAGTTTCCAACTCAAAAACTGTTATGGGAAAAAATGAACTGTTTATTAATCTTCTTTCCAGCGACAATTGAACAATTTTCTTTGACTTGTCATTTGATTTTGTGATATTTCATAAGAAAAATAAATGTTTCCTTCTTATGGCTATCTATTAATTTTGAAATCTATTCTAATTTTTATTAGGAAAGTATGAAGTCACCTTTGATCTTCAATGACCGTGTATTTAAGTTCATTCCGTAAACTTAAATAGGTAATTTTGAGTATTAAAAGGTACATATATCCTAAACAGATTAGTGAAGTATTTTGATACAAATAATTTTGTTTTTAAATGCTTTTATTTAACATGTGCACGTTTGTAACGATGAAATTTTGCAATTCATTAAGCACTAACTTTCTATTGGGTCAGAGTTGAAACAATTTGAAAAGTTTCAAATTAAGAAATTATGAATTAATCGATTAATTTTCTAAAAAGTGACATCTGGTAGTAAATTTGAAAAAAAAAAATGAAAACTTGTAATTATAGTGATAAATCATAAATATATTAAAGACTAAGAAATAAAAATTGTATTGAGTAGGAAATTATAATAATAAAAAAGATTTCTATAATGTACACTATTAATTAGGTTCTAAAATGTAGAAAATATTCAAATTATAAATATATTGAAAACTAAGAAGTAGAAAATTATAACAATCAAAGCCTTTTCTAAGGCGGAAACTTTTATTACTATTCAAAAATGCTGAAAATATGCATATTATAAATATATTAAAGACTTACAAGTAGAAAATTATAGTAATAAAAAGGTTTCTAAAATGTAAACTTTTATTACTGTTCAAAAGTGTTGAAAACATGCAAATTATAACTATATTAAAGATTGAGAAGAAGAAAATTAAAATAATGTAAAATACTTCTATAATATATACACTTTTATTAATGCTCAAAGTGTAGAAAGTATACAAATTATAAATATATAAAAGATTAAGAAGTAGAAAATTATAATAATCAAAAACGTTTCTAACATTTACACTTTTATTAATGTTCCAAAATGTAGAAAATATTTCTTTACATTTCAAACAATCTGGGCGTCTAATAAAGGGAACTAAAAGTTTGTGTTGCTCAAAATAATACTATTAGGAAAGCAAATCATAAATTATATCAAGGAATGAAAATTTTTATACAATCGTTAAAATTAATTAGAATGTGATTAAAATTCTAAATTATTCCGTGTTTATTGATTCGAGGGTTTCTGCTTTAACTTCAAATTGCGATGAATTATATTTTGCATTTTAGTAGTCTAATAAAAAGGCGATTAAATTTTTTTAAAAAAAATTAGATTTATTATTTATTCTGAAAAGCAAGGTTTGCAATTCCATCAAATTTTATCTTTTTCATCCTTCCATCTCGAATAGCAGCAATAAAGAAGAATCAAATTCCCGCATATTTCATCTAAATAAGCCGAGTTCAACGATCGCTTGAATTTTCATCAACGATATTGATAGCTTCTTACCTAAGACAATTACATTCTGCCACGCTTAACACCATAATTGATCCCACACATAATTGCCATTATTAAGTCCCCAGAATAAACTTATTTCAAGAAAATGCAGGGCCAGTTTTTCTAGCTTTTCCTGAGGAAGTTCCACTCCCCCAAGAAGAACCCCCGCACCTCATCCATCATGTATGACTTGTGGAGTGCAGAACTGAATTGACACGAGCAACGTGTCTCATGCTCAAAGTAACTGCCGAAGTGCCAAGTGAACCACGTGCCATGCTCAGGAAGAAGTCCATGGTGGATATTTATTGCGATTGGGCTTAACACCCTCAAAGTGCGCTGGTTTATTGGAGTCCGTGTCTTTCCTCGCCAACGGAAAAGAGGGTGGCAGAATTAATGTTTGAGCTGACGGGGTGCGAATTGCACTTATGGATCTTTTCCAGGAAACTATCTGGGTGAGTTACAGAAGAATTCTGATTGATGGTGATCGATTATGGGATAGAACACCTTAAAGGCTTTCTTTTTAAGGGCGAGAGTAAGCTTTTGGAGAGGGTTGAGGGTAACAACCTGCCAATGAACCCTGATTTAATCTCGGTGTTTCGAAAAGTTTGAATTAGGTGATTAGAAAAGACTGCAAGGCCATGGAGTCACGCTTCCTTTTCAAATTTTTTTTGGCGACTTTTAAAAAGAATATGGATAATGTGACATAAAAAAACATGCATTAAGCTATAGTAGATATTAAATGAATTAATAATTCCTTTTTTAAAAAAAATTTGGTGACTTTTAAAAAGAATATGGATAATGTGACATAAAAAACACGCATTAAGC
>JAOUZG010050968.1:10537249-10548505 GCA_026289955.1 Argiope argentata | reverse complement strand
ATATATAGTCTTTAACAGTTTTTAAAGAATATCTTATATTGAAAAATGGTTATTTCCTATACTATTTTTCTTTTTAATATTAAATTTGCAGAAAATGTACATTATACTTGTTTAATCTTTGAAGTGATTTCCACATTGGACAACAACATCAGTTAGAATACAATCAAAATTATATTCAATTCGTCGTTAACACATTTATAAAAATATTTTAAACACAGAACGGCATTTAAATATTTTATATAAACCATAATAAGCTAGTTTCTTTAAATTTCTATTATTCATTTTGGCAGTATTTATTATGTTATAAATAAAATACCCGATAAAATTTTCCTTATTAGAAGCATTCATATAATTGGATTCATGCCTTAATTGCCTCCACTTAACCGTCACTAATTAAATTTCTGGAATATTGGATGGCAGAATAGCTTAAGGTGACAATCAAAACTGGTTGACCCGAATCAAATACTGGCAGAAGAATGGCAATCTATTAATGAATATTTATTGTACAGATGACTTGTAAATCCTATTTTGCCATTTAAAAATACTCTATCATTGTAAAGATATTATTGCATAGTGAAGATTCTTTTGACAGTGAGATTTAAACCTCACAAAGAATATATAACACTCTTACCTCCAAATTAATATATGAATACAGAGATTTAGAAACGCTCGATTTTATGTGATTTCTTAGTTTGAAATTATGAATAATAAATTAATATGTATTATTCGATTTTGTTTTGAGTTTAGTGAACAATTCTTACACGGATTTTTTAACACTAAATTATATGGGAATAAAGGAAAACTTTTATTGCTAATGATTACCGCTTAATTTATATGGATTATTTTTTACAATGAATTATATGGGAATAAAGGAAAACTTTTATTGCTAATGGTTACCGCTTAATCTATATGGATTATTTTTTTACAATGAATTATATGGGAAGAAATGAAAACTTTTATTGCTAATGATTGCCGCTTAATCTATATGGATTGTTTTTTTTTACAATAAATTATATGGGAATAAATGAAAACTTTTATTGCTAATTATTGTCGCTTAATCTATATGGATTATTTTTTACAATGAATTATATGAGAATAAAGGAAAACTTTTATTGCTAATGATTACCGCTTACTCTATATGTTAAAAGATAGTTTCAAAAGAATAGACCTTTTAGCAATATTTTGGAATTAAGACTTGATTCAAAGGCATAACATAATCCAGGTCTATTTGATTATTTGGTTGATATATTAAATGAGACCAATAAGTTTATTTTTGTATACTTTAACTCATTTCAAAATAAAAAAAAATATATATTCCTTTATTTTTACACTGAAAGTCAATCTTTTATTTTTTTAATATAAGAAAGTAGGGTAACTCGGACATCTAAAATTGGATAGAAAGAATAATAATTTATGTTGAACAATCGGCTTGATTATTTTAGAAGCATATGAAATTAATAAAATTAATATGCTTCAAAAAATAAAATTAATATTGCCCAGTCAAAATAATTTTTGACTTGGAATTTGATTTTAAAACTTTCGCACCAAAAACAAACAAACAAAAAATTTTTGTTGCGATATAAGACGGATGATATTTCCATTTATGTTTTTCAAATCATTTTAGCCATAACAGCGCATTAGGTATTGAATAATATTATTACATATACTGATTAATGATATTGTATCATATTTTCACTTCCTTATTACCCCACACGGGGCACTTGGAAATGAGGAGGAGATGCCACCGGAAAGGTGGTTGGGTCTCGAGACCCTGGAACATACATTAATAAGTGGATGTTAGGCTCCTGCCATCGATGATGGGACGTACTTCCTACGGGAAGGGTTGTACCTTGAGCGGTGATGACCCTTAGGACTCAACCACAGTTTACACCATTATTGCTGTTGCGACGGTGCGGTCATTCAGTTTTATGGTATATTCCGTGTTCCTTCGGGCGGGTCGGAGAATCTCGTATGGGTTTTACTTCTATATTTTTAATACAGCATCATTTCTACTGTATTTATATACTTTTAAGTATAAATAATCTTCCCTTCATAATTCATGAACATAAATATTGTAGAATCTTAAAATGGTTTATTCGATATGAGTAGAACCAATCATTGAGAAATAAAATATAAATTAAATTAGTCTATTAACTCTTTATTAAGTTCCGAAAATATCAAAACATAACGCTTTTACCAAGCTTTTACAAATGTAAATTAAAAAAAAATCTAACACATGAGAAAAAGAAACAGTTCTATTACAAGATTCCACCTTTACAACTATGAAACAAGCCAAGTTAGATAAAAATGCTTAAAAAAACAGAGCATAACGTGCCACTAAATCTGAGATTTTGGTGCAGAAAGGATGGATTTGCTACTGAATGAAATATTGAATATGTATTGACGTAACTTACGATTAATAATTCGTTAGAAACTGTTTCTGAATTAAATAAATGTTTTCTTAGTTTAATATTTTCAGATAATATTATGCCTAATATCTTAATGTATTTTAACATTTTTTTCTCTTCAAAGCATGCTATTTCTTTGTTTAAATTTGATTTTATTTTGAAGTGGTTTGAAGAAAAATTTCGGATTGACATTCAAATTCTGATTTGAAGACGATAACGTCAAGTGAACTGGCATTCCATACGTCCAGATTAGTTCAATTATGATTTCTAACAGTTAGTATTTTTTACATGCTTATATGAAATAAAAAATTAATTTAAATTTCATTTACTGAAATTTATTTAATAAGCATATAACATATTTACGTATCAGTTTGATATTCTATTTTTAGAGATGCAAACTATTGTTAGAAAAATTTAAAAAGATTATATTTCTAAATCATGTGCTAAATATAAATCCAAATGCTTCTCTTGATTGAAATATCTCTAAAGTCTTTTATTATGCAAATAATCCCTTTCATTTTTTATGCTGCTAATGATAAGAATAACCAGATTATGTCACTTGTCTTATAGAAAAAGACATCTCCCTGATTTTTAAAATTAATCGTTTAATTCTCTGCGCTTTAAAAAAATCAATCTGCGGTTAAGTATTACAAAGCATTGCCCTCGACAAAATGATTGGAGCTTCTTATTGTCAAATTTCGTAAATGGAAAAGCATTAAAATTGAAACTAAAAAAAAATCTCCACCTTTGACATATGGCCGATTAACCCTATTGTATAATTCTAATCCCTTCTTACTAATTTTTTTTTCAAATTTGCACCAACGAATGATAAATTGGCATGCGTCATTATTTCTTACCGTTCTTGGCGAAGAAGGGGCGTGGTGTTTGGCTGGTGACGTCACTGTCGTCCAATGGCTCTATCAAATGTCGGTATAAAGAGCCACCGCGGCTGATGACTCTTGGAAAAGTTAGTCTGCGCACATTTCTCTAATAAGCCTGAAGCGAAGGAGCCGCATCCTCCGAATCGAAATTCCTTCGTAAAGCTCTCATCATGAATCGCCTCAACTTGTTGAGCCTGCTTTTGGTCATCGCCTTGGTTCTGATCGCCAGTTTCAGTCAGACAGAAGTTCAAGCTGCAATTCCGATCAGCAGAAGACTTCTGGATGCTGCAGTTAGTAAAATAATTTTTGTAGAACCATTTTTCTTTTCGTTTTCAGAGTTCGAATTGATGCGATAAAATCTAAGCAAATTTCCCTTTTGAAATTTAACTTTACGTAAAAAGTATTCGTAAAGTCTCAGTTTTAGGATAAAATTAATAATTTTGTTTCATCTTTGTTTTTGAAGTTCGAAGAAATGGAATAAAATCTGAGCAAATCTTCCTTTTGAAATCGAACTTCACGTGAAAAGTATTCGTAAAGTTTCAGTTTTAAGACGAATAGTTTTATTTTATTTTCGTTTTCAAAGTTCGAATTAATGGGATGAAATATAATCCCATCTTCCGTTTGAAATTTAAATTTACGGGAAAAGTATTCGTAAAGTCCCAGTTTTAGGATAAAAGTTATACTTTTGTTTTATTTTCGTTTTCATAGCTTGAAATAATCGGATAAAATATAATAAAATTTTTATTTTGAGATTTAACTTTATAGAAAGATTATTCGTTAAGCCCAAATTTTAGAATAAAATGAATAATTTGTTTTATTTTTGTTTCTAAACTTCAGTTTAAAGAAATTAAATCTAAGCAAATCTTCGTTTTGAAATTTAATTTTACTTGGAAAGTATTACTAAAGTCTCAATTTTAGGCTGAAATTAATAATTTTCTTTTCTTTTCAATTTCAATGTTTGAAGTAACGGGATAAACTGTAAGAAAATTTTCCTGTTGAAATTTAACTTTACAAAGGAAGCATTCGTTAAGTCAGTTTTAGGATAAATGAATAATTTTATTTTATTTTCAATTTGAAAATTCGAATTGATAGGTTAAAATAGCAGCAAATCTTAAATTTGAAATCTAATTTTACAGGAAAATTATTCGTAAAGTCTCAATTTCAGGATAAAATGAATAATTTTGTAACAGCTTTATCGGAAGAAATTTCATACCAAAAATGAGAAGATTTTCATTTTAAAATATAGCCTTACCGGATCAAGTTTCAATGCACTTTTATCTTTAAAGATTTAACTTTATAGTTTCATTGGAAGTAATAGTTCAGTTACTGCTTTTCTGATTAAATACCAGTTAAATTTTATTTTTGAGTTTTAGTTTCACAGTTGAAACCTTTTAACTTTTAGAATAAAGCTTTATTGTAAATATCAGATCTATACTTTTGTTTTCAAAATTTAGCTTAAGAAGATAAAATTATCGTCACATTTCCGCTTTCAAGAATCATTTGGTTTTTTCTATTTTCTTTTATAAAATGGCTTTATATGGCCGTTTAATATATAATACTAATTAATAATAGTATTCTTTATTATAATATTTCTTCAATTATCAATTTTATTTTATTTCTTCTAAATCAAATAAATCCCTTTCTTAGATTATTTAGGATACGTTTATTATATTACAAAGGAAAATACAAATATAATAAAATGATACATATTTGTTAATACTAGCAGCTAACAATTTCAAATGTATGAATCCTTAACTTATTTTTTTTATATAAATAATAAAAAAATTTATTATTCTTACCTTCTGAGATCGAAATGTATGCTGAGATCTTTGTATAATATAGCAGTTTAATTTTAAACTTTATTTGTATCAGCAAATATGATAATGTGTATTTCCAAACAGTATCGAATAGAAACTGAATTTCATGTTGATTGTGATAAGCGAATAAATGATTATTTCTCATTTTTCTTTTATGCCAATAATATGTTAGCGCATTTAATAATAATTTATTGATTATTTATATCTTGACCTTTTTATATTTTAAACAATTTTTCGATCTTTTAATTGTATTTTCCTATTTATATTGAGCTTAACAGTTGTTTAACATATTAATACTATATTTTAAATATTGATTTATTAACTTTCGTTTAGTGATAATTAATACTCATAGTTATAAAATATTTGACTATTAAATATAATGCAGTTTGATATGTTACACTGATATTTTCTTGTGAAATTTTTATTTATCTCGTTTGAGTTTTGAATGCAATTTTTATATTGCAACAGAAATTTACTTGTTTGACGTTCAGGTTAGAAAATTGTAAAAAATTCCTCTAACAGGTAGCATTGATGTTCAGAAATTTAAATCATAATTTTAAATATTAAATTTTTTCTTTTTTTCTGAAATGTGAGCAAAAATGTAATTTAAATTTAATCCAAAATGTTAAATTTTATTATAAATATTCAGCACTGTGTTGATAACATATAGTAAGCTTACATCATTATTTTCCGGGCATCATAAGTCATCATAAGTCGGAAATGATGTGATAAGTTTTTAAGCTCTGGTTTGAAACCTTATGTTGCCAGTAACAATGATGGAATTTAATTTCTTATTATAAGCATTTAAGCACTGTTTTGATGACTGGTACGTGTTATTAGATGGTTTCATAATTTCCTTAGAAAAATTAATGAAATAGAATGCAAACAACGTGAATGATCTTCCTGAATATCTCGAATATTCCTTAACAAATGTGTTATCCTGCTACTATATATAATAGAAGACATTGAGTAAAGCCTCGAGCACTAAGAGAGAGGTCACATGAGTGTTTTGTGCTTCGTTATACAGTGAATACATTTTTGATATATTTTTGTCAATCATTTGAAGTGAAAATTTGACATGCAACTACAATTTTTATAACATGCTAAAACACCAAATTTCAATTATAGCGTTTGAATAACACGCTTTCAAATGTTCATATATTTATGGATTTGATTCAGATTTGGTTAGAATTTATACTTTAGATATTGAAATTACGTACTGAATTTATTTGACTAACTCTTTACGTTTGTATATATCTAATTCTTTTACATACAAACAGTCATATAGAAAATATTCCTGAAAACCAATTTAGTTCAAAATTTGATAGAAATCTATAAATTACGTGTTAAGATGACATACCAAATTTCATTCATCAGGCTTAAAGTGACATCCACAAATGAGGCGCGGTGATTTCTCCTACAACACCAGGTCGAATGGTTTTGTTCATTAGAGTATTTTCTCTATGTATATTCTTCTCTTTAGAAAAAATAGAAATGAAAAAAAAGGGTTTAAAAATTGCAGCCAAAGAGTTTCTGGTGCAAATAAGCTATAAATCACAAAATATAAACTCTGTTAAAGAGTTTCTGATGCGAATATGCTGTAAATAAAAAAATAAATAAAACTTAGTGAAAGATTTTCGGGTGCAAAAATGGAATACATCACAAAATAAAAGAAAATCAGTCAAAGAGTTTTTGGTGCAAAAATGCTATAAATTACAAATTAAAAGAAACTCTGTCAAAGAGTTTCTGATGCAAAAATGATGTAAATAAAAAAATATAAGAAACTCAGTCAAAGAGTTTTTGATGCAAAAACGATATAAATCACAAAATAAAATAGCGCAATCAAACCGATTCTGATGCAAAAACACGCTATAAACAAAAAATAATCAAATGAGGTTTAAATTTTTGGTAGAGAGAAATAATGAGTAACTAAATATGCTTGGAATCTGGATAATATGGCGGAATAATAAAATAGCTGTATTAGACGAAAATGAAACTATTTTTTTATCGGGATGTAATTAATAATTACTTACTTTGATTTGAAGTTCGCCAGAAATTGAGAATATAGAGCTTTAGTTTTTCATTTCAGAAATGTTCAGATATTAACATAAAAAGAGAGCATTTTAATTGGACATCGAATTTACCGAATATTTTTTATCAGCTTATTATTTTTCTAAATCTTCCCAAAATTTATTCAAAATCCTTTTAAAAAGGAGGTATCCAATATTATTCAGGCATCTTTTAATATAACAAATTTACCAGTAATCCGTGAGCATGAAAAAATACCAAAGAATGAAAAAATTACAAGGAATATCATTAAATACTTTAAATGGCTGTTTTAATTTTTTCCGTAATAATTAAATATGGGATTAATTGGAAAATACCAGCAAAAATAAAAAAATTGATTTTATTTACTAAATTTTTGACGCAGAAAACATAGACATAAATTATATAATCATATTAAAATGCATTTGAAAATTACCAAATTTTTATGTGAAATAGAGAATACGTTGTAGAATATCTGTGAAAGATGCTTTGTAACAAGTTCTAAAACTCCACTTATAGATTAAAGATTTACAACATTTTTACATTAAAACACAGAATTTGGTTTGACTCAAAATATGTAGCGATACAAACTAATCAAAAAGACTTACAAGCTGACAGAGATTTAATATAATTTATGTTTTACTGAACAAAATACTCCCATTTTTTCTCGGTGATCTTTATATTAAATCTTATGAAAGAACAAGAACAGAAATGTAAATCTAGCTCATAAGAAGTTTAATTTCAACCGGCTTGTTTATCTCAAAATAAATTCTATTAACTAATTAAGGGTTTATAATTACTTTCTAACTAAGAATATCTTGTTCATTCTTTTATTCAATTGAATGATGATAAGAACCTATTAATTGAAATCGATTTCTATATTCAGCTCATAATTGTTTTTCCTATTAATTCTCCACTATAAAATATCAATTGAGAAAAGCATTTTAAGGAATATATTTTTAGAATATAATACTTTATAACCATCAATTCATAAAAATCTAATTAAAATTTTAAAATGTTTCCAATTTATATTATATATCGTATTATATTTAGTTTATGATAATATTTTTCATCATTTCTGTTTTACGAAACATCATTTGGAAAAGTGTTTTAAGGGACATATTTATAGAATGTATTATTTCTGAGAAATATTTATCATTGAAGAATGTTATTGAACTTTAAAAGCAGCTATTTTTTCTCTTTATTCCATTTTAGTCGATAATGAGTTTTTTCACCCCGGCGTTTCAAGTTTTGGAAAATTGAAAACGCATAGAAATCGTCTCATTAGTGATTTTATCAGCATTTATTATAAATTATTAATTAATTGCCTTTCTGTGCAATGAGTTCTTAAAAATTAGAAGAGAAACATATACTTTTGCTTATTTCCTATCAATTAACATTAAATTCTTGGAATAAAATGATAATAGTTTTCTGTCTCTTTGATTATTTTTACCTCTCTAATTTATATTTCATCATTATTAAGTTTTTATTCCAAAAATTCCCATCATATTTTTAGAGCTGTATAAGTATGCTTTATTTTATTTTAGAATGCGATTAAGCATTTACTAATTAGCTTAAAATCCCAACGTTGCTACATTGTTATAAAAATTGTATGAAAAAAAATTAAAAATTCTTAGCTTATAATATTTATAATAACCAACGTTCATTAATTTTAAAGTAAACTACGACTTTTTGAGCAAATTTTATAATAAAATTTTGAGATGTGTTTGTGGTCATTAATAAACTAAGAATATTTGTAACTAAATTATATAAAGATCGGCCTTCGAAAAGTACTAAAAAATTCAAATGCCAATGAACTTCCCTAATTGACTAAAATTGATTGAGAATTAAAAATAAAAGAATTTTATTAATGAGACTTCCAAAATTTAATTTAGGGAGCATTTAAATATAGAAAGTGCTGTATATAGACATAATTTTTTTATATCAGAAATTCATTAAAATCAGAATTCTGATTTTGTCCCTTAATTCTTTATTTAAAAAATTCAAATCTGTTTTCATTCTGTTTCGTTTCATTAATTTTTAAAAAATGATTATCAGTTGTTATATCTTTTTTAAGAACAAAATTAGAGCCATATATTGAAATCTTACTGATAAAGGATGCAAGAGATTGTCCTATTCCTCAGACTTTTAAGTATCACTTCAAAAGGGGAATTGATTTAATAAATCAAAGCAAATGTAATTTATTTATTGTATTGTTTCTATTTGTAATTGTTTATTATCATTTTGTTATATAAATGAGTACCTGTTAAAAATTCATAATTAATGAACATTAATTTCGATTGCTTGTATCAATTAACGATTAGTTAAAAATGTTATATTAGTTAAACTCCGAAAATTTACTGCATTTTAATACATAATGCATAAAAGAGAAAGAAACGGAGAATTATTTATGAAATTTTGTGTCAAATAAAAAAAATTGAAAATGCAAAATAAATAAATAAATAATTCTTCACATGAATATAAATTCATAAAATAGAGCAATAATTCAATTGCTATTTTAGGAAAACCGGAGAGTATAAATACAAAAAAAATCTATTCAATCAGCTGCATTTTAATTAATATACTTCAACATTCTAATACTTAGTTTTTAAAGTTTTATACCATTTTAAAATAAATAAAATAACAGTCACAATACGCACAAAGCACTTTACTATAAAACATAAAAACAATATTTTAAAAAAAGGTTTTTATGTAAACTGCTTAAGTCGCGTAGAGCATACGCAAATGTGATTTTAAGCTTCTTTTTGTAATATATTAATATGTTTCACCCTTTCTTGGTTTACAAGGGAATTATAGCAATATATAACTATTGTAATTGTTTTGAATGTAACTTGTAATTTAACATGTTAGTTTTGAAACAGCCTTAGGATAAAAAAATTCGATCAATAATGCCCAGATTTTACGATTAAAAGTTATGTTATCTATCTCTACATAAATAGCTTGTAAAGATAAAAAAATATTGACTAGCAGAGGAATATTTATTGAAGTACCAACAATTAATGAAGTTTTAAAGTATGAGATATGTCAGACATTAATGTGAGTTTCTTACATCATTCTAAATGTCTAAACAAGCAAAAAAAACATCGTTTCAAGGATTTTGTGTAATGAGACTTGAAGGAAACACCCTAATTTCTGAAAAAAGTTCGTTTGGGTTTTGAAAATCAATAATATGTCAATTATCGAAATAGTTAAATACATGGAGCGTTAAAACAACTTCTGTAACTCAAATCTCTTTCAAGTCTGCAGTTTTAGAAACTCTTCAAAAGAAATTTACTTTTAAGAAATACGTTGACTTGTAAAACAGATAAAATATGTTTACGTAAGGAATTGATTCCCCTTCCCCAAAAAGAGTTAGTTACTGATTTAAAAAAAAAGAATGAATACAATTTCTTTCCTCTTAATATTTATCAATACAACTATTTAAATAAACTCATAAAGTAAGTTATTCTTTTTTTTTATTAAAGAACTTAGTTATATTAATTACGATGAATTCCTTTATCTTATTATAAAAGTGAATATGTTCATCTTCTATAGAATTAAAAAAATCATTGAGTCCACTTATGAACTAATAAAAACATTTCTTAATGAATATTTCTATTCAAGAAAGATGATAAAAAAATCAGACAATTTTCAAAACGTATGTATTAATTACGAAGAAAATCATTATCGTAATTAATCTTTTATTGATCAAAACCATTAGTATTCGCCTAGTGTGAAAAACATCGCTTAATTAAAGAAGATTCAAGAATTAGAAAACAAAAATAAGTATTTATTAGGAAAAAGTGCAGTAATCATGACAATTTCTGTCATTACAGGAGCATTTTCTATAGCTCTGAATTCTGCAAATAAAGGTAAAGAGTTTTTTAAAGTTTAAAAATCTAAGAATTCACGTATCGAATTTAGATTTTTTAGAGCAATGTGTTTTGTTGTTACCATGTGCAGACAGACAAGTATAATCCCAAAAATCGTGTATTCCGATATAAAGCATAGGGTATAACAAAAAAGTATCATTCCGATATAGTTAATAGTGTAATCTGGAAAAACACCATTCCGATATAGTTAATAGTGTAATCCGGAGAAACA
>JAOUZG010050968.1:10514665-10537239 GCA_026289955.1 Argiope argentata | reverse complement strand
TAATCCGGAGAAACATCATTCCGATATAGTTAATAGTGTAATCCGGAGAACCATCATTCTGATATAGTGTGCCGT
Source organism: Argiope argentata (assembly GCA_026289955.1). NCBI lineage: Eukaryota > Metazoa > Arthropoda > Arachnida > Araneae > Araneidae > Argiope > Argiope argentata. The sequence continues at coordinate 10,537,164 of JAOUZG010050968.1, read as the reverse complement.
GTATTTCGAAAAGTATCATTTCTACATAGTGTGTTTTGTATTCCGGAAAAGTGCTATTGCGATATAGAGTATCGGGTATTCCGAAAAAGTGGCATTCCGATATATTATGTAGTGTATTCCGAAAAAGTGTCATTCTGATGTAATATATAGTGTATTCCAGAAAAGTGTTTTTCCGATACAGAAATTCATGTCATTGAATATTTTAAAGCAAAGTTAACTGAAATTTATAATTTACTAATATAAAAAAGTGAGAGAAAGAAAGAGTGTATGATGAATTGACAGAAAAATAAGAAATACTTGAAGATCGCCAAGATTTGATTAATATTTTTTTTAGAAGATAGAAATATAATTTTACGAACAAACATTGATAATTTGATTGAAACATTTCATTTTACTTTTCGGTAGCAGGAAAAATAATTTTTCGAACAAACATTGGTTTGTCTGGTGATGTAAGAAAATAATTTATTTAAAAGAAAATAGCACCGTCTATCTGTAAATTCTTAATATTTTAGTCTATCAACATAAGAGAGACCATCCAGTAAAATAAATTGCTTTGAAAACTTTTATAACTTTTAACATTGTGTATACGGCGTTGAAGACTACATTATATATATATTGCTATTTTTTAGCCATATTGAAGTAACTAATATTACATTTCACTATACTCTCAAGAATAATGGTTAAGAGTATATAAACTATTTGTAATTCTATAATATAACATGCATATGAAATATAGCTTCTGAAATTCATGTTTCAAAATTGAATTAATGGTGTCTAAACTTTTATAATATGAAAATATAAAGGTGTATGATATAAAATAGAAATGTATTAGACTATCCATTTGTTATTATAAAAGTCGATCGAAACAACAAAAAGCAAAAGTAAGAAATTTTACATTTCATTTTGGAATTTTTTAGAAAGTCAAATTTGTTATTTTTAATTTTCAATGGAAATTATTTTAAAATATATTAAAAAATATTAATTTTATTATTGATTAAAAAATAAAATTATGATTAATTGTCATTCTTTATTAATAAAAATTACTCATAAATAATTTGATTTTATACATTTTTTAATTATTTTTTTTACTTACTGTTCAATAGAATTATTCAAAAATTGACAAACCATTGCGTGTTTTATCAATGATTGATTGAATTTATCTTTCGGATTAAAAAATAAATGTCCATCAGTTTGCTTTGAAAGGCTTTCATTCAGCAATTCACTATACTGCAATTAATGAGAATTAGACAACTACTTGAGATTATATATATATTAGTAAAAACATCTACTTTAAGCATTCTTCGTCTAATAACAAAATTATCAAAGTCCTTGAGTGATAGTTTTTAGAATAATTAAAATGGACAATTCGGAACTGGATTTTTAAAAATCTTCTTTTCTCAAGATTGATATTTGAAGTTTCGATTTTTTAGAGCATAAAATACGAAGAAAAGACATTCGAAAAAGAAGACTTAATTTTTAAACTATCAACATAAATATGAAAAAATGAATATGAATTTATCAGATAACGAAATTTTGTAAGATATAAGTAGCAATTTTAGGATCAGAATTTATGCACATGAATATGGCAGATTTTTTTCGCTTTTGTAGTTTAGAAAGTGCAATTTATTATATGTTACATTTTATTTTTTCAGTGTAAAAAATGGCGAACAAGTGAAATTATCTTGTCTGGTGGTCAAACTAATTTACAATAATTGTTTTCGCCAGACGATATAAAGCTGATAAAATGTATAAATAAGGCTTGGTTATAAGAATAATAAAAAAATTACCATTGGAGATAGACCTATTTTTTTAAATTTTTATATTTCATAGTTCAAACATAATTGGCGGTGTTAAAATTTCAAGTCACTTTTCTTTCGTCCCCTTTCAGTTTTTAATTTTTAAGAAATATGATGATTTATTGAATAACAAATCATGTGCATTTTTATCTTCGAATTATTATAAAAGCTTTAATTTAAATATGCATTAACTCAATATATTAAATAACTCATTATTCTATTTTGAGAATTTGTTTTATAAAAATCCTTTAAGTTCCAAAAATATTTTTAATAAATAATCAATTTTGCCAAAATGGTATCTATCAAGAATAAAATCAAATACTGATGCTTTTTCATGTACATTTTATTTCCAAAGGATCGCGAAAAAGATTGATTAGAAACAGGTTCGTCGTTCCATGTTAAACCAATGTTTATCAACCTGGTTAATTCGTCTTGACTGTAACTTAACAAGTTCAATATTAACTGTTACTTATCAAAAGGAAATTTGCATACAATTTACGGTACTTTATTTACGAAGTAATTTTTCATTGTATTTTGAAGTTTTAAGAGCAAGAGGATATTCTTGTTATCAACTAATCAGTGAAAAAAAGGGAATGAAACCAAAATCGTCTGTAGTTCTTAGACAAAGAATACAAAAATGTGTATATAATGGTCTAAATTTTGTTTAAAATTTGCATTATCTAAGTAGAAAAGTTGAGTTTATTTCTAATTATTTATCGAAATTAAAATATTCATTTTTAAGGTATTCGAGAAATGATAAATAAAAATATGTGATTTTATTAGATAAATAAAGAAAAGATAATTATATATTAAGGATTAGATAATTAAAAAATATATTCCGCCTGAAAATCTGTTTAAAATTTATTTTGCTGAAATCTTTCAATAGAATTTCCCATGCAATTATTATAAATAGAGATTTTAGGGGTAGGAAAAAATAAAACTCAACGGGTAATCTGATCTTTACATCTTCGACATTTTTGTAGCAGGTGATTTTGGCCTTTTTACCTTCTCTCATTTTAACAGGTTTATCCCAATCAAATAACTATATTTTAACTTAGGAACATGCTATTCTTTAATCGAATGAATGTTTAATTTAACTTTTCGTAAGTTATGAGTTGCATATTTGATATACATTGTCGTTCAGCACAGATAAAGAGCAAATAAATATATACATAAAGTATTCTTCTGAAAAGGATTTTAATTGAATATCAGTTTTCAGACTTTTTTACTACTTAAAATACAAAAAAAAAACATTCCAGCCTTTATGTTAAATCTATTGTAAAGAAACTGGCAATTTTTTTGGAATTGAGTATTTAAAAAATTAATTGAAATATGACTTGTTCAATTTAAAATTTGAAATGTTAGGTTTTTTATCATTTTGTATTTATTAATAATCTTAACTATTAAAAGGAGCAATAGGTTATAGTAAGTTTTTTAAAATTATTAATGTGGATTTATAAAATTTTATATATTTTTACATTGGAAAATAACTTTGTTAAATATCTTTAAAATTACAGTTCCTTTTTATAAGACTTTAAAACCGTTTAATTTAAGATTAAACTGTTTTAAAATCTTAAAACTTTCTCTGATTTTCCTTCTTTTATTTCTTTTTTATTATTGTCGCTTAAAAATACATTTTAGTCAAATTTGGGTTGCAGTTACTTTATATCATTCATTAAATGGTTTTCAGCAAATATTATTTATGTATGCCTAATCATAAAGTTTTATTTTTTCTTAAAAATATTTTGTAACTCTCCAAATAAAGTCAAAATCTAAAACTATAATTCAAATTTATATTAGTATTTGAAATTGTAAATGATAAATTATGCATGTTGTACTCAAATTTGTTAAAATTTAATTAATATAGAAGATTACAAATTATGTAAATTTGAAATAAAAACTAAAATTTTCTGAAATAAAAGCCTATTTTTTATTTCAACCCACCTACTGAGCATCTGATACCATTATCAATTAATTTTATTTAACAAAATAGTTTTTAATGCTATTTTAACCGCATATAACCACATTTCTTAATAATTTATTATAATGGGATTTTCTTTTCTTATCTCTTTTATCTAATTAAAAACACAATATCTCTTTAATTTAGCCTGGTTTTGATTCTAAACAACAACGCATAAAATCGTATAAAAATCTATTTATTTAGATTTGAATAATTTCAAATTTTCGATGCAAACTGATAAAAGTTCATCACCACGGTGAACTAAGTTTTAGATTTCCACTGAAAATGAGCTTTAGAGTTTCATTAATCGAAGGCCAGTATCCTAAGCTGTTAGTGTATTTTCGCTAAGATAAATTTAAGTAGAGATTTTCATTTCCTGTGAAGCTTCCTGGAATCGATGAACTGTTCGGAGTGTCGGGAATTGATTGACTTAACTAAGAGTGCCTACTTTGCTGTCTTTTAACATCATTTAGATCCCAGTTACATATGCGTCTGTTTTAAGGGAAAAATATCTATATTTAACTTAAATAGTTTTTAAAAACGCACTTTTTAAAAATTATTTCCAGCCTTTTTATTTTTTAATTTATAAGCCTTATTATTAATATAGAATTTGAAAATAAATTATTTCTCGAATTCCCAATCAAATGGCGTTACTAGTATGAAATCAATACTTAATTGTTCTTAATAACTAAATAATAGTTAAATATTGAAAATATTAAAGTATAGTAATGCTACCAAAACTAAAAAAGCATATGAACTTTCAAAATATTAGATCTTAAAAAAATGAGTAAATATTTTTAATCCAAAAGAAAAGGGGCTTTATAAAGTATGCTATGAATAAATATGCTTTAGAAAACGAATAAAGATGATTTAGCTTACAATATCTCATCTTTACAAACAAGATTTTAAAAAATCACGTTAAATAAAGGTGTTTAAAGAATTAAATGCTTCATTTAACTGGATAAATTATCATCAAGAACGCAAAGAATTCAGTAAATACGTATCACAGTTTTGTTTCTGTTTCTGATTTTTTCGGCATTATTATTATTTTTTCTTTAAAACTAGAAAAACTTTACATATTTAATCTATAATGAGTATTATTATGCTACATGTTTTTGATCCTTATTAACTCTTAATGATGATATTCACAAAATATAAATATAGTATAGTAAATTGAATACATGATAATAAATTGCAAATTCAGTTTCCTATTTTTAGTTATTTTTTTTAAAGAAGGCCTGACAATGAAAAAAAGGTGAAATAGAAACTTCCATCTATAAAAAAACCTATGAAAAACTTAATATATACCCATTTTTGTGAATTCAAGTATATAATAGATTCAATACTAAAAATATAGGCAAACTAATTAGCAAATACGTATGATTTTATAAATGAAAAGGCTTTACGATACTAAGTGAAAGCTATCTTTACTATTATTTTAAGATTAATTATTTTGAGTAATATTAAATAAAGTAGTAACCAAATAAAAAAATCGACAATTTATTATAATATATAAGCATTTTTAAAATAGATATAAAAAATAAAAAGAAATTCGCACATTTTTATTAGTATAAGTAATTCCCTTTTATGAAAAATTACATTATTATATTTTTTTAAAACAATATTTATTTAATCCTTTAAAATTAAATATTTCCAAAAATTCTTGTTACATTACGTCAGAATTCATTTTCAAAAATAAGATGATTATCATATTTAAGAAAAGAGCGTAGTGAATTTTAAGTTCAGCCATTTTGAAAATAAGTATTTATTTCAAAGAGGAAAAGAAATGAATAACAAAAAAGATACAATATGGAATAAATGCATATAAATTACTCATTATTTCTGTAAAAAATGATATGCTCTGTTATTTATAACTAAGTAAGAAACAAAAATTTAACCACCGATTAAGTCCAAAGGTATAAAATGCATTAATATAGGTATAATTGTAAAAGATTTAAAAGTAGTATTATATTCTGAAAAACCGACATTAAATACATATTACGAAATTCATATGTAAATATCCCTATTTCTCAAATAATTTTTTCTTTAAATAGTGGAAATACTCATCAAATAACATTTGATTTTTTTTCAAAAGTTCTGTTTACCACAAAACTATTTCAATGCTTTGAAGTGTGTTAAATGCAAATATCTTACCAGTAAAATACTGAAAGCAAATAAAAACTACTATATCTTCAAAGAGCAGAAAATAAATGTATCTAACGCTAGTTATAGAGAGAGATGATGTAATACAAACGAAGCGTGAAAGAAAATTTTGGAAAAGGCAAACTTTGAGACTGAATTCAAAAACATTTTTTGAGCTATACATTTGATAAATATTAGCAAATAATGTTTGGGATAGTTTAGTAAGATAAATGCGTCACTGAGAAAATTTAAATAATTTTTTTCGGTAAAATGTCATTATTTCACGAAAGCAAATTTTTAAAATAAATGATCAGAATAATATATAATTTTGCGATGTAACTTGAATCTTTTTTTAAAAAGTTGTTAGTTGAAAATCATTCATACTTTTTATATCTAAGATAAAGTATAATTATTGGAAACACATTTAAATTACATCTTTCAAATATTTAAGTTCAAATATTTCCTAATTTCAAAGAGAGATATCTAGAATCGGTAAGGGGATGTTTATTATTTTCCCAGTATTTTAAGTTTAATATTAACTTTTTATAATAAATCAAAATTATATTTTACTTCATTTAACACCGACTGGTTTAAACCAACAAATAGCTTTTTAATCGGTTGAAAAGCAAAGTTTTACTGCTATTGAAAATAGCATTTAGAATTCTTAATTGCAAATTTAATTTTAAATAACTTTATGAATATTAAATTACATGAAAATTAACAAACTTTTCGTTCTTTTTTATTTCATAAGTAATCCATATTTATGTGTTGGTGCTATTATGTATAGTAAATATATTGTGTGTTAAAGAAAAGTGATATCATATTTGTCTGTAGATTATCAATTTTTTTTATTTTAAAGAAATTTATCGATTAAAGTTATGAAGCATGGAAGCTATTAAGTTAAACAGTTTTCATCTCAAAAGTCAGCATCTTTACATCTTAAATTCGCATTTAAAAAGAAACATGCGTAAATATATGTACTTCTAAAGTGTATCCTAAAGAAAGACTATTTTTATAGAATAAATTTAAGAAAATAAATTTTATTTAATGAAATTTGGAATTTATCTACTAAACATTAAGCAATACCAAATGCACATTTTGACCCACTTTTTCTGAAGCATAAATTCACATTTTATCCGGGTTTTTTTCTGAAGCCCAAATCCACATTTTGTCCTCTTTTTTCAGAAGCACAAATTCAAAAAAAGCAATTGTCCGAAAGACAACATAATTTATTTAATTATTAATGATTATTTTTCTGAAAATATTCCAAACTTAATATAATTTCTATACGAAAAAAAAATCAGTAAAATTTAATTGTTACAACAGTTTGAAATAGTGTTAAGCTCTTTATAGAGTATTTTTACTAAGACAAATTTTTAAACATAATTTCTATATATAAATAATTTTTAATGATTATTTTATACTGCAAAACATAACAGCATTTTTTAAATATACAATTATTTCCTTTTTTCATAAAGCCTTGCGGACGATTTCTAATTTAAAAAATAAGAATAAGGAAATGTTGAAATGAGAAATCTTTAAAGTTCACCCAAATCCGAGAGCTATTTAGAAATTTTTTTAAAGATAAGTTGATTTCCTCTTATCTCATGAATTTAACATCTGCTCCTTTTTATTCACTCTCGGGATAAGACGGTTTGACCTTTTCTATAAAAAAATAAGTAAAAAAATTGTCACAATTTGATTTTTCACAAATGATATACTGTACTCAGCTAAACAATGAATATTTTAATAAAATTTGTCAACTTCTAGATCAGGTAGCTTAGCTCCAAAGTTTCTTAGAGTTTTTATTTTCCGATTTTACACAATTCCCTTTTACGTTATTTTCTGCACTTAGAATACAGCGTAGCTTGTATTAGATTTCTGGGCATCACTTTCAAAATATTTGCATTTAGACTGTCTTCGTGTACTGAAATCAAATCCATTTTTTCTTTCATACTGTGAATATCATTGGAGCCTTCTTTCTATCAAAAGTTACTCGAAAAGCTGTGTGTACTACTTTGTTTGTTTCAAAGAATTATTTTAAAAACACTTTCATCATCATATAATTACATAGTTACAATATCCAGTAAAGTATTCTTCTGTAGCTAACTCTTTTAAACTTAACTTGAAAGATTCTTTGAAATGTCACGTTTTGCTTCGTTTTCAAAACTGAGTAAGTTATAATAATAGAAATTGTTGGACGTTAATTCAACAAAATTTTGATTATACATTTACAAATGAGGTACACTTTCTTCAATAGAAAAAGGGTGAAACATTTTTATTTTATAAATAATTTAAGTTTAAAATTCATGTGCAGAATAATTACCTTCACCCTCTTCTCCATGGGATCTTTTACCTATCCTGCAAAAATACTTCTTACATTTTATCATTCTTAAACTTAGCAAGCACGTCATTACGATGCGAACAATCCACATCTGATGCGTTTTTATTGTCTCCATTGAGATGATCCTTAATAAGGAATTTAGATCCTTTTCATGCAACTATTTTGTTACTAGCCTTTTTCATTTCACTATACTTCTTATTTAAAGCTTTCTTTACTTGTTAATTTAAATCCTTTCAAAGGAATTTTCTCTTCTTTAAAAGCATTTTTCACAATTTGTCCTTTCCCTTTAACTTATATTCTAATGCAATTTTGTAAGGCGAAGAAAATAAATAGCAGCTTTTTCCCCTTTCTCTTATTATTTATTTCAATCTTTTCAGGCTGAGATGGTGACATTATATCTTTAGTTGATGTAGCAAGTGCTAAAGAGTATCATACTATCACTCCCCAAAACTTGTAGTTCCATATTTTGAAGCAGTGTCCTCCTTTATTTATTATTTATTACTAAAATAAAACAAATTGAAAAAAAATACCAGCCTAAAATTACCAAATATATTTTAAATTTTAAGAAGTTATTATCTTACTCAATAGATATGCATTTAGTTCGATTATGTTTCTAATTTTGAATTTGTTTCTTAGACTATGAAAGACACAGTCTAATTCTATAAGCGACATGTCAATTGTATTGATTTGACTGAAAAATTTGATTTAGAGTTGTATTGATTTGACTGAAAAATTAAGGATACAATTTTTGCAGGTAACAACATGAAAAAAATTGATTGAAAACTAATTTGGAAATATTTTCCTACTTCTATAAAATGCACAATCTATAAAAATTGTATTCGTCATCTGAAGTTACTTAAGGAATATATTTAGTGTATTTATTTGAATGAAGAAATTTATTTAGAATTATATAGATTTGACCGAAAAATTGAGGATAAAATTTTTGCAGGTAACAAGATAAAAAAATTGATTGAAAACTAATTTTGAAAGATTTTCCTATTTCTATAAAATACACGATCTTTAACAATTGTACTTGTCATCTGAAGTTACATAAGGAATATATTTAGTGTATTTATTTGAATGAGGAAATTTATTTAGAATTGTATAGATTTGACTGAAAAATTGAGGATAATATTTTTGCAAGTAACAAGATGAAAAAATTGATTGAAAACTAATTTGGAGAGATTTTCCTACTTCTATAAAAAACACAATCTATAACGAATGTATACGTCATTTGAAGTTACCTAAGGGATATATTTAATGTGTTTATTTGACTGAGGAAATTGATTAAGTATTATGTTGATTTGTATTAAAAGTGGGGATACAGCTGCGAGTAAAAAGACGAAAAAAGGGATGAATCTGAGTTAAGAGGCGAATATTTCTTTTTTTTTGGGGGGGGGAGAAAAGTGAAGCTACAAGTCGACTGAATTTTAATCAAAAATAATTTAGTCTTGTGTGGGAGGAGAAGAGGGGGATCAAAATACCATTTTTGAGAGATTTTGATATTTATAATCGAGGAAAACACTTTAACAAAAATACGAAAATGTCTTAAAGAAGTCAACAATTATTTTAATTGAGAAAGAAATTATTGAAGACGGGGGTACTAAACACACTTTTTATGTCTGTGGGAGACAATATTTTCGTAAATGTTAAGAAACATTTTTTAAGAAAAATGTGTATATCGGAAAGTTACAGAAATGAAAGAAATTTTTTGAATAATAAAAATGGGGAAAAAAAACTTTAATGAAGCATTCATAAAGAAAATGGCATTACTCAAGAATAATTAAAATTAATGATTAATTCGTACTTTCATGTTACTTCTAATTAAGAGGTCTCTATTTTTTTAATTTTTTCATAGAAAATTTGAGATTTAATTTTAATTTATTGAAATAAATTTACATATTAGACGGTTGTAAGTTATTTTCAGTCCAGTTCATCCTTTAAGAGACCGAAATCTTTAAATAATTTCAATAGCAAGTTGAATATTATTTGTATGGATGGCTTATCTAATGCCTACTTACTAGTTCAAATTAATATGTTAGTCTCGATAACATTCTTAAAGAAAGCTTAGAAAAGGAAACATGTATAATTTTTAAAAATTCAGTACATTGTTTTGAATTATCTAAGTAAAACGAATGAATTACATGAATGATGACAAGTGGTCTGGCTTTTTCTGACATCCTTATTTTTATAAGTATTGGATTATTTTAAAGTTATTTCGGTTATACTGATCATTCAGATGTAATTAACTGTTTGAATTTAAGCCAAACTGATTATTACAGTCGGTATCTACTGTAGATGATATGTATAATTGTTAAAAAAATTTGTGAATTGTGTCGATTTATCTAATTAAAACGAATGAATTTTATGAAGGATGACAAATGGTCTGTTTTTTTCTGGCGTCCTTGTTTTTATAAGAATTGAAGCATTTTTTAGTTATTTTGGCCATAGTGATCATTCAGATGTAATCATCAGTTTGAATTTAAGCTAAATTGATTACTACATAAGAAATATACTGTATCTGTATACATAATTAAAATATGTGTGTGTTGTCTGTTGTGACTAATGGCACTTGCCGTGGACAAGCTTCCGCTGATACGATCAACAGATTTTAAGCCCAAGAAATGCGTCTCTTTGTTTTACAAATTAAAATATAATCTGTACATTGCGTCGCATTATATAATTAAAACGAATGAATTATATGAATAATAACAAGTGGTCTGGTTTAAATGGCATTCAGTACTTACGTATTAAACCGTCGATCCACCAACAATGCGCCAACCACGCCAAATTTCCTTTTGGTGGCCAAAATTCTTTCATGCTTTTGAACACGTGGCAAACCAATTTTGGCGTGTAAGCGATCTATTGGCGACCATTTTTTGGTTTGGCAAAAATGAACGACGGCTTAGTACGTAAATACCTGGCATTCCTATTTTTCTAAGAATTGAAGTATTTTTAATATTTGAATATTGATCATTCAAATGTAATCATCAGTTTGAATTTAAGCAAAACTGATCACTACAGGCATTATCTACTGCATCTGATATGCAACCTTGGAATAAAATAAAATAATCTGTTTCTGAATCAAACCCAGATTCGAAAAAAAAAAAAAACTTTTAATAAAATGCATAGCTTTATTTAAAGATAGATTATTATATCAAATTTTCTTCAAAATAAATATTTGTTAAGGAGAAAAAAAGATTCATGAAATATTAATAATCAATCTTGAAATTAATAATAGCCAAGAAAGAAATTAAGTGAAAGTTAAAAGTTCCTTTTCTCGTTGAAAAATATTATAAGACCATATAAACAATAAAAATTCTAAAAAACTTTATATAAAATATTAAACTCATGAGGCTATATAGCATAATAAAGCATCGAGAGTGAATAAAAAAAATGAAAACAGTTTCGTTATAATTGGATAACAGTTATAATTTTATCTTGTAAGAAACTAATTTTTCTTGCTCAAGAATATTTTAGAATTTCTAATGAGATTTAAGGAAAACTTATACTGTTTTTCTAAGCTTCTTCATGAAACATGACAAGTGATGACGATGAAATTTTTAAATTTACTACAAGTTGCTACATTTTTAATTTACTACAAGTTGCTACATTTTTAATTTACTACAAGTTGCTACATTTTTAATTTACTACAAGTTGCTACAGTAGCGTAGTTTCAAATAACTGTAAAATCAGAAGCGAATTAAAAAAATAATTGTATTTCTTTTATAGCTTTATAAATTGCATTATTATATAAGATGATGTGATGTTTAGGCAAAATGGAAACTTTGACGCATTGACTTTGAAGAAATTAAAATTTGAATCTGATGCATGAGCTTATTCTGGTTAAAATAATTTGTGCCAACATGAAGGGGTAGTATGTATATCCCGTGATCTTGGTGTCCTGGGTTCGAGCCCCGGCTCCAGAATAGTTTTTATTTATCTGTTCTATCTGTAAAATGTGTGAATATGTCCTCCCCCCCTCTGTAAAAAGAGGCTGTGCAAGCGAATGTGATGCGTGAGTAGCTAATACGTATTCTTGGCCCTACTTAAATCAAGAGATGTAACCTCGTCTTAAAATCACTGACTGCGACAGCGAGTTTGTCCATGGCAAGTGCCATTAGAAACAACAATAAAAAATTATTTGCTGCCAAAAGCATAGGCATGTAGTATTGTTGCTAAAATTAAACTCATCTGGGAATATTTTGGGCTTCTCTAAGACTGAGATGTATGTCATAGGAAAGCAGTATGGTATGAACAACTAACTAAAAAAACCAATTATACGGACTTAAATACACTGTCATGCTAGTAACGTCTAATTTAAACCCATAAAAAACTATAAATCTTTAACTCTGCTGTAAAACGCTGGTGGTTCAAAATCATTGCTAATAAGAAATGGTACTTTTTGCAAAAAAGTTATTTGAGATAGTAGTTTTTGCTTTTATTTGAACATTTTTCAAGTTATTAAATTGCAAAAATTGTGGCACATTAAAAAAAAACTTTAATCCAAGAATATATCGATTTCTTTAAAGCCTTTTTTTATTCATACTTTTATTTATTCATTATGTTTTACAAGATTTTTAACGTGAAAGTTATAAATTTTCTTATCAAACCCTATAATATCTTAAAATGATAATGTTTGTTTCTTTATAAAATATAAATAGTCCCTTTCTCGTAAAAAAAATTGCAGTTGCAAAAGAGTTTTCCTTTTTATTCTAGGGAATGCATTTCCCAAATTCCTCTTGATTTATGTTAGGCATAAAAAGGTGAGAAGCCCTTTTGGAGGGAGACTTTTGCCACGAAACTGAAATTTTGAACTTTAGTCACTTTCGACTCCCCCAAAAGTTTACGTTTTTGATACATGTAGCCAATATTTTTTAGGTGACATTACAAACATTCTTTCTTTCAAAACTTATCAGTCTACTGTAGATTCCTTAAGTGGATGCTCTAAACTTAGAATACTACGTGAAATTCTTCTCTACATATTTCTTATTTATAAGAGTTCATCGGATGTGGATGTTTAAATATCCATATTTTCATATGAGATATTCATTTGACATTTTATTATATCAAATTGATGTATTTTTGAAATTTATCATATTTAGATTTGTCTCAAACAATTAGCTTATAAAATTAATTATTATCTTCTGCCAAAAAACCCCTTTAAGTTCTCCGATGCTTTTTATAATGATTTATAAAATGTAATGTATATACTAATGGGTCTACTTCGTTTTTCTGAATAACATAGTTGCTAATTCTAATATTTTAAAATTTTAATTGCTGATATTTAAAAAAAATGTTTAATGGTTTTTAAGTACTTGGAATTATTAAGAAATTGCTTAGTTATTATCACAAAGGACCGAAAACATCATTTGCCTGATACTTGGGCAGAAAAAGTATTTTCTTATCAAAATCAAGGATCTGAAATCATCAAAAATCTACCGTGATTTTAGCTTGATTCAGGATAAATCTGACGCTGATTCATAAGTTGTTGCTGTGTAGATGAATAAAAAATAAATTTAAATTTGTGGCATCTTTGTTGCAATTTTTTAATCATAAAAAATCACCATCTATATTCTTAATATCCCATTTGCATTTTCTAAATGAATCTTAAAAGTCTATAAAATAATTTCTTAATGAATTAAAACAGTTCAAACTTTATATTTAAAATTGCTATAGAGAAATAAATTAACTAAGTATATCTATATTTTAATCACATATATAAAAAAGTTTTAAATTTTAATGAATATTCAGGATTTTTTATTATTTTCTTTCCGAATTAATTCCATTATATTTCTCATAATTTCATAATTTATTTGGATCTTAGAATTTTTGATAAAGAATTGTTTTGTTTTTTTGGTTTAGTTATCAGAAAGTTTCTTTGAACAGATTTTTCTTAATATTTATTGGTTTGAAAATATTTTTAAAGCCTTAAATACGAAAATATGAAAAAACAAACAAACAAACAAAAAAAAACTTCAATTATAAACTAATGGTTAAAAAATCAAAATAGCACAATTTTTGGTAATTTCAAATTAAAGTACTTTTTTGCTGTTTATGATCGGAGAATCTGGGAAAATAGAAATCTGTAAAAGTTTGTAAGACTCCAATATTCTTCGTTTTGAATAATGACTTATATTTTTGGAAATTGATTTTTAAATAATTAAAAAAAATATTTAGATCTTAGAATATTTCAATTTTGTTTCAATCGGTGTTTTTTAAATCTATTTTTCTTAAATTTTACTTAGATTAAAAACTAATAAAAATCGCAAGATATCAAATCTATATACATAAAATGTTTGATACTCTTTTTTCAGAAATTATTACTTTTAAAGCTAGAACATTAACTCAGATATTACCTTTCACAAAAAAGGCTTTTCTAAAGTTAAGGCTATATTTTTATTATCTTCATAACAGATTATCTACATACATATTATCTACATTTTTATAATCTACATACAGAAAATGTTTGAAGCCCTTTTTTCAGAAATTATTACTTTTAAAGCTAGAACATTAACTCAGATATTACCTTTCACGAAAAAGACTTTTCATAGTTAAGGCTATATTTTTATTATCTTCATAACAGATTGCGTAAAAGAATGATATATGCAGTAACTATAAAAGAATAATATGTAATTTTTTAAGACAGAAGAATAAAACTATAAATCACTAAACGCTTCTACTGTTAATAGTTTTATTTCCCAGATCCTTTTCTTTCCTACATGCGTGGAATATATTCCTTAGCCTTTACATTACTACTCAACTAAAATTAACTGCATAAGGAATGTTTGACAAAACCTCAAGAATAAATCGAAAGAGAAATATATACTGCATAATTAACTGCTTTTACTTAACTGTTTTCTGTCTGCAATTTTTAGATAAATGCATTTCCATGGTACCAAAGAGTTTAGTGGCAAAATCACTAATTGGAAAACAAAGTCAAAATGCGTCTAAATGGTCTCAAACAAAAGTTTGCTTAGTCGTAAAAGAAGAACTTTAGAAATCAGAAATATATTGAATTACACCTTTCAGATAAACCGTTGTTTCGCAAACGAATAAATACAAAAACAAACACAACATTAAATGCCAGAGCAATTGGTAAACACTGAGATTTTTTTAATTGTGTTTTTTAATTTCTCTTACTCCGATCAAAGGCACGTTTTCATTACCATACCATATTTTCTGATTCGTTTACTTTTTCAAAATA
The DNA here is from genome assembly GCA_026289955.1 of Argiope argentata. NCBI lineage: Eukaryota > Metazoa > Arthropoda > Arachnida > Araneae > Araneidae > Argiope > Argiope argentata. The sequence goes on along the minus strand of JAOUZG010050968.1, from coordinate 10,521,715 downwards.
ATTTGTCGGCTATCTCTACAGTCACAGTTCAAAAGATCTTCTTAGTTCTTCTTAATAAAGGACAATAAAAAATAAAAAGCGTTCAAAGGCCGCAATCGAGGAAGAGGATGAAAAATGGGGTAATGAAATTTTTGAAGTAAGGCTTGCTTAAATTTAATTAAAGGCACTCTTTAGACTCAGTGCGGAGACTAAATAAAATTTTCCTTGGAAAACACTTCGCATGTTCGTGCCGAGAAAAGCTTTACTACGGGCACTCTTCCATGGCTTTATAAAGCGAGATTTATTGCATCAAGGAAAGGAATTCCGATGCACGTTTATTAGGATCTCCTTTTAAATTGTGTCCGTAACTTTTAGTGGGGAATCAGTTTATTGACCCCCTATCAGCTTAAGATTCACTTCATTAAACGTTCTCTCAACAGCTGTCAAAGATCATAAAGTTAAATCTTACCAGTGCAACCTCCAAGAAACAATCTCGGCTATTAAAAAAATTAAAACGCTTAGGCTGTTGAAAAATGAGAGCTGATTCGCATTTAAAGGGATTTATGGTTGGGGTTCCCAAATGGATTTAAAATAGTGAGCAAGTTAATTCTGACGGCACATTTTTATTTTAATTTTTATACTCTATTGTATTTTTTTTGAAATGATTTTATGAATAAATAAAAAGATGAAGTCTCTAGAGATAAGTTTGTTAATTTTATTTTTATTGCTATTGATTAATTTTATTTTTGCTGTTTTAGTGCCATCTACATACTTTTAAAATATTTTTTCCTATTTACATATTTTATTTTATATATTTTTTCCTATCTACATATTTTATTTTTTATATTTTTCCTATCTACATATTTTATTTTATATATTTTTCCTATCTACATATTTTATTGCTTATATTTGGTGCAAATGAAATAAATTATACAATCAAGTGTATCTCCCATGCCCCATAGAAATAAATTTCGAGAATCTTTTAAAAAATTTGAAATTGAAAAAATAAATCATATATAGTTTTACAAACCATCCTAATAGACGGTTGGATGTTCAAGAAAAAGGAATATACTTTTGTTGAAAAGTTAATTTGAATTTGATCTCATTGAACGATAATATATATTCCATAAAGATTATATATGTTTTAGAATATATATCTAAGATAATCTTATACTTAAAATCATAAGGATATATTTAGCTTATATATAACGATATATTTAGCTTTATATATAGCTTATATTTTATATGCATAACTTTGAATATTTTATACTCATTTTGAATTTTAATCATTTTTAGGCAATTTTACGATCGTTACAAAAAATAAAAAACCAAATTACTGGCTGTATAGATCAAACTTCCGAATTTAAACCGACACTATAGGGAATATTTTATAGTTTGGTATTTCCAAATTTCGGGTTTGTCAAAGACGTAATTCCACTATTAATTCCAAAGAAATAGTGTTAATATTGAAGTCGGGAAAAAATGCTAAACGTAGATTACGTAGATTTGCAATCTAAATCTACAATGCAAATCTAAGTAAATTAATGTTCTGCATATTAGTTTGACAAAATCTCTACGACATCCATTTATTTATTCTGCAGATAACTTTAATGTTAGAATTCTTTGTGTAAATATCAAAGATGTTATAATAAAACTAATCTTTTAAAAAGGAACAAAACCTTTGTGTACATTTATAGTTAGGAAGAAGAGTTATTAGAAATCTTTAAAATATCCTTTCTTTCACAAAATCAAACATTATCATTTTTCAGACACATTTTAAAGGCAGAAGTCTAAAGTCTAAATTATCAGTTATTTATAAGTCTAAATTATCAGTTAACGCCTTCTCTATTTCATCCATTTCTCAGAACATTGCAACTTTATTTTTCTTTACGTGACCATTTTCGCACGGTTAAGTACTGACTGAGTAGGTTGTAGCAAGACTCTGACAAATAGTGGGGGTTCTCTGGCATCCTTTTCTGATGATCGAAAGCTTTCTTTATTTTGTCCCAACATCTTTCTTCCTTGTAATATTCTAGATAAAAGCAAACATTTTCTTCTTTTGCTCATTATATTTCATTAAAATATGCTGCTCAGCTTTCCCTTCTAGATTGCTCATTTAAGCTTTCTCCTCAACTTATAAATTGCAAAATCCCATATTAAAAGGAATATTTACTTTAACGATAATATTTTCTGCAGTACAGTTCAGGACACTGTGGAGCACACTTCAGGGAGGGGGGGAAGAGACTTGGGAAAATCCTAAAAAAAGTTGCAATAAAAAATTAGCAAATAAACATAAATTAGATTAACAAATAATAAAAGAGTAAGTCATTTAAAAATTAAAAAAATAAAATAAATATTTTATTTGATAAAAATTTTGAATATTTTAGTATTTATTCATTTTTTAAATTTATAATTTTACAAATCCTTTGAAAATTTCACAGTTATGTTTAATGATTTACGAGAAAAAGTTTATACAAGTTTATAAAAGTTTATCATTATATTTTTTACCTCCTTTTCAATTCCCACCATTAGTTCACACGCTTATATATATTATTCAAATTTTCAATCGTCAAAAAAAAAAAAACTTTTTTTTTCACCCACTCAAGTTCAGATACATTTTTTTAAAAACTTGTATTAGATGGTCCTTTATGTTAATCTAGTTTTTCAAATATTAAGCCATTAATTAAATTAAATTAATTTTTAATAATTTAAATAGAGTTTTAGCAGTTGGTGATAAAAACTGAAATCAACAGTCAGTAGCTCAATCGAAAAATTCCGAGGTTTTCAGTATTTTTCAGGAGAAGATGAAGATTGAGTTCAATTCTTGAAAAATCAATAGTTTTTTGATAAATTATTTTTATTAATTGTAATTATTTAATAAAAAGTAACTAAAACAAAACTTTTCTTTTTGAGCCAAGTAAAAGTTGATTTAATTTTTTAGATTATTTGTTATTTTTAAAGAAGTGTACGGATAAAAATAATTTTAATAGTAAAATTATTTAATTTCAAGATCTTGGTGAATCTCCTCGTTTTAATCTGAGTCAGGTAAAATTATCAGAATTATCTCTCTTTTTGTCTCTCTGTATAAATACATGAAACTTGTTTCTCGAAAAGGAAATAATAGGAGGAAATTTCATATGTGAATTATACAAGTTGCTGCAAATTTCGCTTAAAATCTAAAACAATGGTTGTCTATCTGTCTCTTGGTGTGTATATGAATATATAGCAATGGGTAGGGTGAATGAAAAAGATCATGTTAATCAAGATTACATATGTGTAATAAAATTGCGATCCAAATCGTGAAATAAATAGATTGTATGTCTATTTTTCTGCCCTAGCATAACTAACACGATAAATCAAAATCACAAAGAGCTAGAATCAGTACGTGATATTCAGACCAAAATTGTAGATCTGAATTGATATTTGATATTTATTTGATAATGAATTCATATCTTTTAAGAAAAAACTTTTTCTAAAAGCTATTCCAGATTCTTTTCCGTTATACGAATCTAAACACAAAATATGGCAAATACCAGAAGTATGCTAGCAATTTTATAAGAGCATTACTGATTTTTTATATGGTCTGAATAAAGAAAATTAATAGATATTAATAGATAAAGATATTAATAGATTATTAATAGATGAAGATATTAATAGATTATTAATAGATGAAGATATTAATAGATTATTAATAGATGAAGATATTAATAGATTATTAATAGATGAAGATATTAATAGATAATTAACAGATATAGAATTTGTTTTCTGAAAAAAGATAATTAATGGATATTGAAAAATTTCTTTACATTTTATACAGTTATTTTTTATTTTAAATATTTGACTATTTTTCGGATAATAATTTTCAATAATTTTTTTATTTACTTCAGATTGATTTTTCTAAGGTGTTAAGGAGACTCCAGTACATTATTGATAAATTTATGCTTGCTGTTTGACAAAACACTACAGTCTTTCGAAACATTAAAAATATTTCCGTTATAGATTTCCGATAATTTTAAATTCACAAATTTCTCATGAATAATTTAATTTTTTTTAGTTTCTCTACTTGTTTGCGAAAGCAATTTTATGTGCAAAAGCAAAAATTTAGTATTTAAATATGCTAATTGGCTGTTGAACCATGGTGTGAGAAACTCAGGTAATTATCTTGTTTATTTAAGGTTTAAAGCATTAATTAATAACCAGAAAATCAATAAATTTTAGATTGTCATTTTCCTGTTGCTTATTGGAACATGAGCCGCTTATAAAATATATTAAGCGTTGCATAGATGCAGAAGGGAAAGAGTTAAGATGAATATTTACTTAGAATTGCAGATGATAAGAAATACATTTTACAGATAAATGGAAAGTTTTTACACTAATAAAGGTTTTATATATAAAATTTTCTTTTTATATATAAATGAATAATTTGTGATTCAAACATTCGGCAACAAGTTAATATTTCTGAATCTATTATTTTTTGGCAAGCATTCCATCTCTAGTAAGGAAGCTGCATTGAATTTCAGAAAACAAGGAAGTTTCATAATATAAACTGTATATTTATAAAAATGGAGATAATTTCATATTTATGACTCACTTAAGAGTAATTTTTTTCTTTAATATCATTACAATGCTTTTGAGTGTTGTTTTCTGTATTTCTTGTTTATGTTTTTTATAACAAAAACAAAGGCCACTTTCCTCTAAAAGTCGTCAAGAGTGGCATACGAGAAGGAGTAAGGTCAAACCATCAATCATCATTTATGCTCTCATTGTTTATGAAATTAATGTTAGTTCATGATTGACATTAAGAATAAAAATGTTTCCACCTTTAAAAGTTAGCGATTCAAGCATTAATTAAAGTAAAAAAAGTCATTAGAATTATTTTATTATCACGATTATTTCTATTTTTTCCTCAGTATTAGCACGGAATTGTAAAAAAAATATAATTGTAATTAAATAAAGATGCCTGCCATTAGAATTATTTCCTTTAATAATTTATTATTTTAATACATCTGCAACTTATCTTTACTGCATTTGTGAATTATTCCTCAAATATATTAAAATACTGTATGTTCCAAGAATGCATTAGAAAAAATTTCTTAATGCGTTTTGTTTTAAAAATAACTATAAACAGCCGACGTTTTAGATTTGATTTAAAACATTTTAATAATAGGAATCTAATTACATCTTTCACTTTCAACTGAACCCGTGCTCTATCAGTAAAGATGATAAATAAATAAATAAACTGGAAACAATTAAAAAACGCTAGAGCATTAAATAGCGCGTGTGTTTAAAGAAATCTTTTATTTTGTTAGCTTCAAGCTTATAGCTTAAAAGGTAATCATTAAAGTCTTATCCCAAACAGACGTATATTTTATTTAATTCCATTGTCTATTTAAAGTAAATAGAAATTAATTTACTAATTAGAGGTTAAATTACGCTATATTTTATATATTAGAATCTTGTGTACAATTTAAAGCCAGCTAATGATGATGGAGGAAAACTAATTGCCTGTAATTTGACATGTGGCGCTGTTATTTTAGAGTCAATACTAATCCTTCTTACTCTCGGTTTATGAGAGTAAAAAAAGAAATTTCTTTCTCTTTCTTCGAAGAAGAGCCGAAATTTCAGTAATTACCTTGTTTTCATGTCCGTAATTAAAGTTTCTGAGAAACAAGATATTTTTTCTTCCCTTATTTTTCATTTAGAGCGCCACGAAATACGATAACCGGATGGTATAAAACAGAATTAATAAGATATTATATTGAAATTTCGCCAATCATAGAGCGAGTTTTCATGACATTTTTTTCTAGAGTTGAGTTACAAGATACGGTGGAGTCTATTTATTCAAAATTTTGTTTCGTAATTCCGTACTCCAGAAGAATTGCTAATTAATGAAAAATATAGCGATGGAAAAAAATTAGTAAAATTGAATAAAATTTTTTCTTTTGCTTGAACTAAAAAGTGGTAAAAAGAACCGGAAATCGAAGCTTTTCATTAATTTTTAAAATTTTAAAATTATCATGTTTCCTTTTAAAATAGCATAAGCCGGTATGTACTCAAATTTTTAAGAGCTAGGATTTTTTAACCAGAATCCCTCCCAAGTTTTACCCCTATTATTAACATTAAAAATACATGAGATCACATTAATATGTTGTTTTAAGGTTTTAATTACCATTACAATCTTTAAGCATCATATTCTTGGTCAATCACAGCAATCAGTTAAAAGCTATTTACATTTATTTTCTATATTTATGTTAACACATTGCAAAATTGGAATTGAAAGCAAGATTATTTTTTATTTTCATTCAACGAACGCCAAAAGTATAGAAATGTAAATGTTCATCCTTTAATAATGTTTCGAAAACAACTGCCAAGATTTCTCTTGCAGCAGCGAAAACAATGATAGTTTAACTTTCAAGAAATTATTTGTTTATTATAATTATTTGTTTGAGTTGAACGAATTGCAAAAATTTAAAAATTTAAATGTTTAACCGTAAATAATGTTTCGAAAATAACTGCCTTCATACCAGCTGCAGTTTCGAAAATAATGATAGTTTAACTTTCAATAATTAATTTTTTTACGTAGAACGAATGACAGAAATATAGAAATGTAAATGTTTAACCTTAAGTAATGTTTCGAAAATAACTGCCAAGATTTTTGTTGCAGTTCCGAAAATGATGAGAGATTAAATTTCAAGAATATATTAGTTCATTATTATTATTTGTTTACATAGAACGAGTAGCAAAAATATAGAAATGTAAATATTTAACTTTAAATATTGTTTCCAAAATAACTACCAACTGCTGCAGTTTCGAAAATAATGATAGTTTAACTTTCAAGAATTTATTTGTTTGCATAGCGCAAATGACAAAAATATACAAATGTAGATGTTTAACCTTAATTAATGTCTCGAAAATAACTGCTAAGGTTCCGGTTTTAGTAGCGATAATAATAATAATTTAACTTCCAAAAATTTATTTGTTTATTAGTAGTATTTACTTGCATAGGAAAAGTGACAAAAATATAGAAATGTAAATGTTTAACCTTAAATATTGTTTCGAAAATAATTGACA
>JAOUZG010050968.1:10485746-10500306 GCA_026289955.1 Argiope argentata | reverse complement strand
AATTTTGGAATTCATCCTTATCTAAGATTTTTTAACACTTTTGGAACACTTTTTAGAAAAACACTATGTAGATATACTTATATATTATACCATATTTCTGGGTATGAGGTAATTAAGAATTAGTAACGGGAAGTCAATATATGAAATAAACTTAAAACTTTTGAAAAATGGCACTTAATAAAGTAAATGTATTCTTTATTAAAATTCTTTAAACACTTAAAATTGGCTACACCAAAAGATATTACTATCATCCGAATAAAATTTATACCAAAATAAACTACATAGTTTTCTTTAGGGAATAAGCTATAATCGTATGGCTATAATAATAAACAAAAAAATTTGAACCAGTCAAGGATTTATTATGAAATTTTTAGTAAATTTATGAAGCTATTATTCAAAAAGTAGGCTGTAAATTTAAAAAAATATATTCATTCAAAATAAATTCTTTTGGTTCATTCCCAAGAAAATAGTATAAAGACAAAGTCCATCAAACTTCTTAGTAATATGATAATAAAATTTTGAGTGATTTGATTTGAAATAACTAAAAATAAGTAAATATCAGTTTTTAGAAAAGTGCTTTTAAAATAAACAGTCACATTTTTTAATTATAAATTATGTGTTTACATACTTAAAATTCACCACATTTATAGATTATTCATTCTTCCTCCTCAACTTTTAATAATTTTATTTTTTCTGTCAATTTTGGCATTTGGCAGTGATTGCTGCCTAGATTCCTTTATTCTGTCTTATTCAAGTTCAGCCAATGCTCTAACTACATTTACTCTAGGATACACTCCAGTAACTTTGAAGATACTCAATTATCCTATAAAGCCTTCATTAAAATGTATTACAGACATAAATGTCTCTAATTTGAGGGTTCAGAGCTTCACAAATACATCTTAAGGTACAAATTTCCACAAAACACAATTGAAACTCTGAGTGGCCTTTTGCAGTACAAAACATGCTCTGTATTCAAAACTAACTTTGTGTTTATACACATTTTTAACACTTTTTTGACCCTGTAAATCGGTTTTTCCGGTTATTCAGCCCTTCCGATTTACGAATCATTACGGAAATATTCATATTTCGACTTCTAATTAGCGTAGAGATAAAAACAAATCTGTTTGAGAAAGCTCAAAGACTGATCTATACGATAAAAGAATTTTTTCGAGTGTCATTTTTGGAAAAAAACGTCTTAGGATGCCATAATACATCCTTACATTGATAACTTCATAAAGATTTCCGTTCATCATTTTCATTTAATTATTTATCTTGCATAAGTATTCTAATAAGGGGTAAGCGATTTCTTATCAAGCATTACAACCATTTATAAAAAAGATAGATATTTTTTTAAAAAATTATGAGAGGTTATTTAAATTTAATAGTCTTTGAAACAGTACTCATTTTCAATCCTATTGCTTTAAAATTTTCCCTTGCTTTGCTTTGTTTCAGCACACAAAAATTCTTAAAAACTAACAAAATGCATTAGGATCCTTTTTATCCAAAGAAAATATTATTTTCCTTTCTCAAAATTGCTGACACAGCTTACATGTATTCCGGATTTACTCTTTAAAGACAGTATGACGCGAAGAAAACCTGCGTTGTAATCTGAGAAAGCCACACTCTTTACGAAGTGACGCGTAATTACCTTTTTTTCGACAAAAATGAGCATTTTTCATCGCTGTTGAAAATTACTCTAAAGAGCTCGCTCTCATTTATTCTCTTCTCCTTATCTTGTTTTCACATGTGACGAAATCTTTCATATTTTGAAAAATAAAGCCTACGCAATACTTTTGCAAAGAATATGCGTTTTACTCACCAATAAATGTCTTTTAGAAAGTTATCTAAAATTTTATCCTTTTTCAGCAACTGTCCAAGGGTTTTAATTTAGTAGTATCAAGTAAAACTTTTTCCTTTTTATGAATCATACGTCATTTCAAAAAATATATATAATTTGATAAATCAGTAGCAGCAATCATAATAAAACAATTAAATACTTTTTTTCAATCAGCTCTAAAACTGCGCTTTCTTTCAATATTTTCATATGAAAAATAAGCACTTATACCACACATAAGTATGAATTTAAATAAAATATAAGTAGAGTTAAGTATACGTAAAAAGCCTTTACACCACACATCAATAGAATAAAATTATAGAAGGAATCCTAAATTGATAGTCCTTTGAAAACTAGATAAATAAAATGATGCACACAATCTAAACTTTATAATTACTTTGTGATTTCATTGATACTTAAAATTGAATTATATGAATATCAAAGTTTGAAATTGTTTAAAAGATATTTAAGTATTAAAACCTTTCTTGAAAATAATTAGGTTAAGAATGCAAGGAACTTTTAATTGGTGTTTGTGTTAATTTTATTCTAATTTTTGATTTAATTTTTAGTAAAGACATTAAGCATCTGGGAAACAATTATATGTATTTTTGTATTAATTAAAACGTATCCCTTTTACTGGAATATTTATTATCAAAGTCGCCCTCTTCTAAATATCTTTATATCTTCTAAAAATGAATGTAAGACATTCGAATCAATCAGAATTATTCGTAGTTTATAATATTCGAAGGAAGTACAGTTACATTTGGAGGCTCCAGAAAAAAATATGCACTAAAAATTCATTATTAACAGAAAAAAAGGAAAGATTATTAACAAACTTTAAAGTGTCGAAACTATTCTCAATACTCTGTCTACAGCTCATAAATAGCTTCAGAGTATTATTATCGAACGCGAAACGTTGAATGTTAATTTCAATCATCCAATACTTAAAAGAATTTTGAGACGATTATTAACACGGAATCAGGTATACAAGCAGATGGGTTGAAAATACATGATGTGAACGAGGGGAATGTCTTCCATAGAAAAATATAATGGAATAATTCGCATAAATTTTGAAATATTTTAGTATTTATTTGATAAAAGAAAAAATTAATTATTAAAATAATGATATTATGCATATTTATACAACATAGAAATACAGGTAATAGAATGAATAAAATGAAAGTTTTAAACAACTCAATGCTTCATTACAAGAATTCTGAAGGAATTAAAAACTTCATTATTTAGACGTGTAAAAAGTGCTAATTTAATAAGGGAAATTTAATCCTTCGGAAATATCTACTTAAATACATCATTGACAATTTATTTAAGCAAAATCACAAGAAATAGCATGCATAGAGTAGCATAGTAATATGCATAGAGTAATTTGTTTTAAAAAATGTACTGTATAATTTTAGAAAGTTAAAATATATCCTGTTTAATCCACAATTATTTATAATTCGCTACTGTTTAGTTATTGCTCAATATTGGGAGCTGAAGGTTATTTAAGTATGGAAAATTATACGAAATTATATTAAATAAGTAATATAAAATATTAAAATATTAAATATTAATAAAAAAATAAAATATTAAATATTAAAAGTAATATTTAAAAAAAATAATGTCAATTCCCGTTTATGTCAACGAAGAAATTTTTTATTTTAATTACTTTTTTATTACATAATTACAATTAATATAAACAATTTATCAAAAAGTATTGTTTTTCGCAAGAATTGAACTCGCATTCTTCACCTTCACCCGAAAAGTACTGATATCCTTTCATTTTAATATTGAGCTTCTGCCTCTAGACTCCAATTGTCAATACAAACTGCTAAAACTCTTTTTAAAGTATTAAGAATTCATTAAATTTAATTTATGAATTAAAAAATTTTAAAAAATGTATTAATATCAAATATTAGAAATATTTAAATAAATAAATAATATTTTTTATGACTGGCATTTAAAGGAGATTTTAACATAAAAATACTTTTAACGTTTTTCAATTTGCCTTTTGCAACAATAGTTACATGAATGAGAATGATGCAAATTTTTGCCCACCTGATCTGATTATATGAATGAGCCTTTCTAGTTATGGGATCATTTAAAAGTTTTACATACTTTGTAATGTTATAAGGTTACACAAAAGAACTGTGCAACCATTCTCATCAGACTGATCGACAAAAACATAATACATTGTGCAGGTAAAAGTGTCTTTTCAAAAAAAAAAAAATTAAGTTGCAGTTTTTTTTAAATTTATGGTACAATACGCCCAAATAAAACCTAATGGACATATTTTTTAATTCCTTCTATTAGTTCACACTCTCCCTATATATATTAATATATCTTGTTAAAATTTTCAATCGTTAATAAAATAATTTTTATTCTTCCACTCAAGTTCAAATACATTTTTTAAACTAGTAGTGGATGCAACTTGATGATAATACAGTTTTTTCAAATATTAATTAAATATAATTAAGTTTTAAAACTTTAAATAGAATTTTAGGAGTTTGCAATGAAAATTGAAATCAACAGGCAGTAACTCAATCGGAAAATGAAAGGATTTAAGTGTTTTTCTCTTGAAGATCCAGAATGTGAGTTCAGTTCTGGTGAAAATCAACAATTTATTGATAAATTATTTATATTAATTGATGATGATGATTTGTTCGCTCTACTACGGAAAGAGGGGTGCAGTAGCTTCAAAAGGTAGGACTCCTGAGCACCCGATAGCAGAAGTTTGACTTTTAAATCATATGAGATTGATACACACTCACTCGCTTGCACAGCCTCTTTTTACAGGGGATCAGATTCTCACATTTTAGATCGTACACAGAAGAACAACCAGGACTTGAACCCAGGACTCCCATTCACGAGGAAGACATGCTACCTACGTGCCAGGACGCCAGTCATTTATGTTAATTATAATTATTTAATAAAAAGTAACTATATTAATTTTTTTGTTGGCCTAAGTAGGAATTGACGAATTTTTTTAATTACTTGTTTATGACAAGTTATGAAGTAAATGAAGTAAATTTTCAATAAATAAATTCTAAATTGCAAAATCAACAAATACAAAAAATATAAAACAATTGCGTAGAAATCCAGTTAGGAATTAAACATGAAGTCAAATGTTTTATTTTATTTTGTAACATCCATGAAAGTTTAGTAAAGCATTTTAAACACATCTTTATTTGGGTTTTATGCCTATTTCACTATTCAAATTTAATCTTGAACGCTATGTTTACTTCTGTTGGCAGCAAAATGAAACAATAATTGCCTTTTTTGGTAAATTGCTTTCCTTTTATCTCAATATAAATTTGTGTTGCGTTTAACCGTGTAATTACAGTGCAACTATAAACACTTATATTCTAGAAACGAACGCTCTGAAAAATAAGGCGATTTTTGAAATTCCTTACTTGTCGTAAAAAGTTGTTATAAAAATTGCATTTGTAAATATAAAATAAAATAAAATTTATAACTAAACATAAGCAGAACTTCTTATTAAAAGTGCCTTTCATTTATACAACAATGCAGACAAAAGAGATAATAAAAATAAAGAATTTTACTTTATTTTAAACCTTTACAGGAATTTCTGAAGGTTTAACAATAGGCATGTTGGTTAGCGAAACACAGCAACAATAAAGGCGAGTATGTATAGAACTTTATGTAGTTTGCATAGTTTTTATCTTATTGCTCAACATTTATCTGCAAATGTGAGATTTCAATTATAAAAAATATGTATGAAAAAGGAGACAAATTCCATCAAGTTTCCCAATGTTATTTCGAAAGTCGCTTTTCAGACAATATAAATGCAATCGTAATACTATTTGGAAATTTATAACATGAGGGACAACATTTTATTAAATTTTTTAATCACAAAGTTTCCAGAAATAAATTATTATTTCGAAAAAATTTATAATGGGGTAATTTGGAGAAAAAGCAGACAGACGAAATTGCAAGATTTTAACAAAAAGCCTTTATGTGTCGTAATCTATTTCAAGATGCAAACTATTTTGAGCTTTTAATAAATTTTAACTGTAAGTTTTCAAGCGATTTTAAGAGAGTTTGGTGTGTATGAATGAGCTTAACTGACTAATCTTTTGTAGTAAACAATTATGATTCACTTTGAAGCAATAAGGGATTTGTGACTAGACTTAAGAATAAGGGATTTGGGACTAGGACTTTCTTGTGACATTTGTCAGCATTTAACTTCTAATATTTAAAGAATTTTGAAAGACAAAATGTTTCATTTTTTGTTATAGGTTATGTATTTCGAAAATTTTATTTTTCTAGTTATTATCAACACATAAATTTATTCAGTATGGATTTGTTTTATCATACATGGAAATTTAAAAGTAATAAGAAAATGGCTAGTGCAAATTATTATATCCCATTATTGCATTATAAATGCTTAGGGCTTTAAAATAGGGCAATGTCATTGTTATCCTTATAATTTGTTTAAGCAGCGTAAGTTTTATTTCTTATTCCTTAATTCAATTAATTTCGTTAAAGGGATCTTTAAAAATAGTTATAATATTTATTTTTAAAAATATTTCTGAACTTTTTTCCATCAAAGTTATATAGTACTAAAATATATTTATTACAATTTTTTAAAACATAATTTTACACCAGGTTTATAAAAAAATTTAAATGGTTTTTACTAAATTTCAATATTTCTTGTAAATTAGTATTATTCGTGTTTTATTTTTATGCAGCAGAAATATTTTTTTCAGAAATCAATGTCTCGAAAACCTGGAATCAACAGCAGTTATAACAAGAAAAAAAATCTTTTTTTAATTAACCTAGGATTATCTTTTATAGCTTCTATGAGTTACCTTTCCTAGGATTAGCAAATTCGGAAACAGAAATGTAACACCTTCTTCGTTATAGGTTTTATTTATTTATTTTTTAAATATTTCCTGAAGTTGCTTGGGACAGAAATGTTTTTTCTTTTTATTTAAGGAGAAATTTTCCAGGCCCAAAACTTCAAGTCTCACAAAAAATCGTTCACCTCTATAAGAAGCGATAATTGAACAGCTCTTTATTTATTATAGGATAATTTTACAGACTGCATGAGTCATCAATTCTACAGACGATTTTTTTCTCAATATAATGAGCTCAAAATGAAAAGTCATGAATTTTCAACATATTATTAATATTTGCATTTCTGGTAACATTTCAAGAACAAACATACTTTGCTAAATTAAAAATAGGAAATTGTATTGTCCTTTTATTAAAAGTAGTTAGTCAAAAATGAAGAATTATACAGCTATGAAATTATGAAACTAACAAATGTAAAAAAATATCAAAATGTTCATTTTTAGTAATCAAACAATAAGGAATGAATTCTATTTGTTCCGGACTATCTGTTATATCTAATGGTTTCTTTTTTAATTAATAAATTCATTTAATTCACTTAATTTTAATAAGTGCATTTTAAACAATTTCACTAAAAAATACAGAAACACATGATGTAAAGTTACTTAAAATCAACAGGTAAAGCAACAGCATATATATATTTAGAAAAAGAGAGTGATAAATTAATTATAAGAAGTAAAATTGATTTTCTCATGTTTATAATTTTGTAAGCCGAAGGAAATTTAATTTTGCATGAAAAATAATATACATTTGTAAATTTCATTTTTTAGAATTAATGACTTTCAATTACTTGAAAAACATTAATTTTAGCTTTTTAGAATCATTATATTTCAACTATATACTGAAAATAAAATGCAGGATGATTAGTACCTCTCTCGCTTTAATTTATTTATTAAATTGATTTTAATTCACTTAATTTTAAAAAGTGTATATTAATAAATTTCACTAAAAAGACAGAGATAATTGATGATAAAGTAATATAAAATCAACAGTTAAAGAATCGGCATACTTCTAAAAAAAGAATGAGAAATTATTTAAAAGAAATAAAATTGAAATTTTCATATTAATAACTTTGTCATTGGAAAGAAATTTAATTTTGAAAGAAAAGCAAGGTACATTTTTAAATCTTATTTTGTAGAATTAATGTCTTTCAATTATATGAAATATATTAATTTTAACTTTTAGAATTATTATGTTTCAACTTTATGCTGAAAATAAAATATAGGTTGACTAGCCTCTTTCTCTCAATAATTTCTTAATTAAATTGAATTAATCTCTAAGATAACATGAAATTTTAAGGAAAGTGTAAGTTTTTCATAGGTAAGAAAAAATGATAATTACATACTATCAAAAATAATTGGAAATAAATTAAAATAGAAAGTGAGACTTAAATGCTTATTAAAACAAGAAAAATAAATTCATTTAAATTATGTTACGGTTTATGTAAAAAAATTATGACTTTTAAATGACTAAATTTCTAAATAAGATTTTGTATGATTGAAAAAAATACAATACAATTAAAAATTATTAATAAAGTACTTAAAATTCTGAAATTTTTCTGTGTCTTACTCGTAAATCAAAACACTTGTAAAAGTGAAAAATAATTTTTACGTTACACATTTTTTTGTCAATGCAAAATGGGATGTTTTGCTTATCGTTTAGAAGAAAAGATACAAACTAATCTTTAATGATGTAATTTATTATTTATAATTATTATTTCATTTATATTAGTTATTAATGTTATTATTTATATTCATTATTCATATTATTATTCATATTCGTTCCTGTATCTTACTCGTAAAGCAAAATGCTTGTTAAGTGAAAAATAATTCTCACGTGACACATTTTTTGTCAATGTAAAATGGGATACTACGTTTCGTTCAGAAAAAAAAGCTAATCTATAATAATGTAATTTATTATTTATAATTCATGTTTTTTTACTAGAAGGTTATTTTAAGATACTTCTTTATGCCTACGCTTCAAAATGTGATGAAAATGATTTTTACTTATCATTAAATAAATTTGTATATGCTAGTGTCTTGTTAGAGTGATTCCTTTCAACATTCGATGCAACAGTTTGCCATCTTTCTTATTTCACAGGAAAATGGATACTGTACTGAGGCTGCATTCTTCTCCTAACGAAATCTCCTCTACAAATTATCATTGTGACACATAATGTAGCATCTGGTTATACTTGTATTTCTCTCGTATGTAATTGAAATTCTGCTTCATCCGAAATCAAAGTGTCTTGCATTTTTTTGGTGCTTCATTTAACTACATGTCTTACTGTTCCACTTTTAATTTGAAATTCAAAAAGGCTCTATAAACAAGCGTTAAAACAGATTGCTATCCGAATTAGAAGCAAGATTATGCATATGAGGTCATAATGCCTCTCCGTCACTCTTTTTGCGAAACATCACTCATTAAGAGAGTCATTTTCTTACATTTTGTTTCGTTATATATAATTTGTGAATCATTCACTGAGAGAGTAATATTCTAAAAACAATTTGTCTGTATTTAATGCCTGAAAGTATATTTAATCCTAGAAATAAAACGAAATATACAGAAATCAGCAAAAGTTTAACAATCTTTCTAGCAGTATCGTAATAAAAGCAAAGTTCATTATACTTGAGACAAGGTTCTCGAACTGAAAGTGACAGAGGCCAAAATAAAGAATTTTTATTATCAAGATAAATTCAGCTATTCTTGAAATCACGCAAGTTTTTTGCATATTGATAAGATCCTAAATACTAGTTCAGTTCCAAACTCAATCAGATGCTAATGATTTAGTTTCAGAGGTCTAGATATTCACTCTCCAGGGATTGAATAAATAAACACCATATCACGAAATCGCCATTTCACTCATCTAAGTAATCGATGAGTCATCATTTTCAATGATTGTCGAATTGTTTAGCTTCTAGAAATTCATCAGTTCAATATATAAGATCAGGATAAAATTATTTTAGTAATGGTCACAAAGTCTTACAGTTTTGTTGCTGTTTCTTATGGCACTTGCCATGGTCAAACTCTCTGAGGTAGTCAGCGATTTAAGTCTAATTACCGTCTCTTATTTTATAGTACTGCCAACTAGGGACAAGATTAAGACTTAGCTACACACTCATCACGTTCGCTAGCACAGAGGGGGGGGCACATTCCCACACATTACAGATAGAAAACAGAAGAACAACCATGTCCGAACCGGGACTCGAACCCGGGGAGTCCAGATCACTGGGAAAACGTGGTACCCCTATGTCAGGATAAAGGCCCTTACAGCTCTAAATTTAAAGTATTATGCCTATACCTATATCATAATACATTAAATTAAGTTTAAATACAATAAACTAAAATTACAGAACTAGAAATACTTACCAATAATGTAATAGCTACGATTTGAAAGAATTTTAAGACAGAAAATCGAGCTTCTTTTTAAGATGTTGAGTTGATTTAGAAGCAGATGCAAGCTTCAATACTTTATATTTAGAGTTCAAGACTTAAAATTATTTATAATATTTAATAAAATTCTTCATTTTAAATAATACTTCTCGCATTTTAGAAGAATTCAACAACAAGTGCATGAATATTTTTTTTAAAAAAATAATACCACTATTTTGCTTCTTTCTCAGCATAGATATTTTGTTAATTGTAACAATCACGGATAAATGAACTCAACTGAACAAAATAAAAAAAATATTCGAAAATGGTGCTTAAAAGAACTTCGATGTTTTGTATAAAATAAAAAAAGTAATTTATTGTGATTCTATATATAGTTTTTAACTGCTTAAAATAATTAAAATTTATGAAATTTTTAAGTGATGTTTAGTTAAGTTTTAATCACAGTTTATTAAAAACTTTTAATTTTATTTTTAAGAAATGTAATCTTCGTGATCTATTAAATAATTCTTATTGCCAGCTTTCTGGCACAGAGGTAGCGCGTCTTCCTCGTGTTCTGAGAGTCCCGGTTTGAGCATGGTTGTTCTTCTGTGTGCTATCTGTGAGATATGGGACTGTGCTCCCCTGTAAAAAGAGGCTGTGCAAGCAAATGTGGTGAGTGTGTAGCTAAGTCGTACTCTTGGCCCTAGTTGGCACTACTTCAAAAAGAGAGAGAGAGAGACGCTGCTTTCGGCCTAAATATGTCCATAGGTCCATCCATTCGGCTTGTACATAGGCAAGTGCCATTAGTAACAACAACAACACAATTCTTAATGTCTAAACACAATGATAAAATAATAAAATACAATATTTGTAACTTATTGAATAATACTTAATGCTTAAATACAATGATATAATACAATATTTGGGACTTATTGAGTAATACGTAATGCTTAAGTACAATGATATAATGCAATATTTGTGGCCTATTAAAAGCGCTTACATAACGAAAAATGCTTTCTTTATCGTAACTTCAATTAAGGCAATTTTCAATGGTCGTGAAAGTTCCGTATTTTGCTCACCTTTTCGAAAAAAAGCGATAAAGAGAAAATAGCTTTCTTTGTTTATGACTTTATTCATCTATCATTAGATGACTAAAAAATGCATTAAGATGTTTTGCAGCCATGAATTTGCTTTAATTCTTTGTGAGCTGCCTTTTATCTTTCCCTTTGATGCTGCTTTGTGAATGTGTTTCCGGGGCTTTATGTCGTCAAAGAGTCCATTGCCAACGATTTCTACCTTGTTTTTGTTTGATCTCTATTTACCCTTAAAAGGTTAAGCGGACAGCTGAAAAAAATAATCGAAATGTCATTGGATAAAACTAGGAATTAGAGAAAGGATGGTGTGTTTTTTTCCCTTCTCGCTTACGATTTTTATATCAATTATGATCTTCAATAGCGATGAATTGGAAAATGCATGAAAAAAATAAATGTAAGTGAAAAAGTTATTTCAACTGTAATTAAATGGCGTCAACAATTAATAAACTATAAATGAATAGGACCGAAATGAAAAGAAAGAAGATGAAACTTAAGTTTCTAAATTACGTTTTTAAAGGGGAATATTTGCGTTAAAGTTTTCATCAAAAAGGAGGCTTCGATTGTTTACTTTCGTTTAATTTTAAATAACTAATTTTTTTAATTAACTTTCTAAAGATATTTAAATTCTTTAGAAGAACTTTATTTTTAGACAACTATGAGCATAAAAAATGACTTTTACCTCTAACAATGATAATCTTGTAATAAAGAATCTGCGCGTTAAAGTTAATAAGATTGATTAGTTGTAAAAATAAAATAGTACTAATAATACTAAGAAATATACATAAAATAAATGTAGAGTATGATAAAATAAATGTAGAGATAGATTATTATATGTAGAGTAAATATAATAATCTATTTAGCTCATTAGCTGTAATATATACATTAGCTGAATAAGACTTCGCATAGTAATGGAAATAATCATTTAGTATCAGATATTCGTAAAGTTTTAAATTATAAAAATTATTCGAAAATTAATAGGAGCTAAAATTCATTATTTTTATTTTAATTCTAGAATTATTACTTCGATTTTAGTAATAAAACCAATGTTACATTTATATATGTGCATTTACTAAATTAAACTATGTATAGTTATGAAAATGAAATTTTTATTTCAGATTTTTTCGTAAATTTTCAAATATATAAAATATTTGAAAACTAACAGAAAATTAAATCTTTATTTTATTTTTATTTTACCGTGATTAATTCGATTTCAGCAGCAACAAAATATCCTGCATTTATATATATATATACAATTTGCAAAATAAGGCTATGCATAGTTATGAAAATAAATTTTTAATTTCCATTTTTTCGTAAACTTTTCAAATATATAAAACCTTCAAAAACTAATAGAAGATTAAATTCTTTATTTTTATTCTAATTTTACCGTGATTATTCAATTTCAGTAGTAAAAAATAATCTTACATTTATACATGTAAATTTGTTAAATAAGACTTTGCATAGTAATGGAAATAATTTTTCAATTTTATATTTTTTCTTAAAATTTTCAAATATATAAAATATAGGAAAACTAATACGAGATTAAATTCTTTATTTTTATTTTAATTCTTCCGTGATTATCTCGATTTCAGTAGTAAAAGAATTCTTACTTTAATATACATTTGCTAGATAAGACTTTGCATAGTTTTGGAAATAATCCTTTAATTTCAGATTTTTTCTTAAAGTTTTAAAACATATGAAATATGCGAAAACTACTGCAAGATAAAATTCTTTATTTTTATTTTAACTCTAATTTGATTATTTCGATTTCACTGGCTGAACAATTTTACGTTTTCGACATCAAATTTTACCAAACGAAGCATCCACAAGAACAAACTTCATCTTATTTTCTCGACAACAGAAAAAATGTGCTGAGAGAATTTAAATCTTTTTTTATATAGTTTTGAACATCTTTTGATGAACATATTTACCATAAAGCATATAACAAGATATTACATAGAATGCTTATTTCTTATTATCATGATCTTATTATCATGTGACGTAACGTGAACCCTCTCTTTTATTTGACTACAAAAATTTACTAGGCATTGTACATAAGCCAAGGAATATTCTTTACATATTTTACATATTTCTTAAGTTAACTCCAGAAAATCGCAGTTTTGACAATATATTTTCAAGTACTTATAAAAAATATATAATATTTTATGAATTCTGCTCTTATTTTTGAAAGTATTTTTTTAAAACATATATTTTGTGAATAAACCGTATATTAATATATTTATTTTTGGAAAAAAAAAAATACGAAAAAGCGATGATCAAATCAAAGTCAATGAAATTTTATTTTCATAAAGAGCATCTAAAATTAATAATATGCTTGTATTTTGAGTAGCATTTTATACTATGTAATGAGTATAAAATAAAAATATAACAAACGTGGAATTTTCTAATTCTACTAGCGCGGTTTGAAGTTAAATGTTTTAACTAGCTGTTATTAGGTTTAAATTTTTTTAAACAAAATAACAGTTTGTTTTTACCATTAAAAATTCTATGTATGAAGCTAAATAAAATCTTTAAATATATAAAGAAAGTAATAAAATGTATGTCTCTTTTGATCAAGATTGTGATAAGTTATATTAATATTTAGTAATGCTTGGAAACATCTTATCTAACATTGTATTCAAATACAAATATTCTGTAAATGAGTGTAATTACAGAATATTTTGAATTTTCTTCATTTCTACTACATATAACTTATTTAAGAGTTCAGATAAGCTCATAAGGCTTCATTTTATTTTAATTTAATTTGCTTCTAAATTATGGAAAATAAATCATTTAATGGTAAGATTGCTGTATGTAGCTCCATTTCTATAGGTAAAACTAGATTCAAATTAAGAATTAAATTCGAAATGTGAATTTCTAAAATTAAATTAGAAATAAAATTTGTTGGAAATAACGTATTCTTATACATAATCATTATTTCAGATTCTTTATCCCCTATAAGCACTTATCACCACAATAAATAAATGTTGTCACTCAGTAGATGATATCTTCCTAAATACTAATGCCCGGTTGAATGTACAGGAAAAATATGAATAGCTAGTTGCCGCAACAACATTGGAGTAAACTGATGTTGCGGTCAAAATTTTATTACCTTCCACGGTATAGCCCCACGGTATAGAAGATGTTCTGTCATATGTAGTTGGTAGTTGACATCACACCATTTATTTACCCACCACGGTGGCAAGAACCACCCTCCATCATGAAAGTTCTTCATCCCCATATCTAAGAAGCCCCCCCGGGGGGGATAGCACAACTAAGTATCACTTATTTTAAATGTGGATACATTAGAGACATCTAGGCTACTTCTGAGCTATGCAAGTCAAGTGATATCAATAGATGCAGGAATACAACAGACTGGGTACCGTTTGTA
>JAOUZG010050968.1:10452433-10485736 GCA_026289955.1 Argiope argentata | reverse complement strand
GTGATATCAATAGATGCAGGAATACAACAGACTGGGTACCGTTTGTATTTTTTTACATTTTCTATCACATCTTTAATGAGTCATCGCTTGTACCATATGTTTTTTCTTCATAAAATGTCCTTTCCATTACTAATATGTTTGTATCTCGATAAGAATGTGTGTTTCTATTAACTGAAAAATGATATTCACGTCGAGATATCTTCTGGTATGTATGTTAATATCATCCCTCTGTGTCTGGCTAATTTCCGATTTTTTCTTCTTCTAGAAACCCAATTCCACCACAGATTCTCCTGGAATTTAAATTTAAATAGGGGGTTAATTATCCTAATACTATTGTTCCGGCGTCCTGGTACAGAGGAAGCGCGTCTGCCTTGTGATCTGTGCGTCCCAGGTTTGAGTACTGGTTAGGGCATGGATGTTCTTCTGTGTACTGCCTGTGAGGTGTGTGTATGTTCCCCCCTGTAAAATAATACTGTGCAAGCAAATGTGATGAGTGTGTTATAAAGTCGTACTCAAAAACATGAGATGCTCATTCGTCTTAAAATCGCTGACGATCGTCAGAGTGCTTGTTCATGGCAAGTGCCATTAGTAACAGCAACAACAACAATACTTTTGTAGCAAAGAAGTTTGTAAAATTGAATTCAAGGGACATTCTCTTCACTAATCATGTTTTAAAATTATGAGGTCCGATCCCAAAAGAGCCCTTTTGTTGCTTAGAAACTGAAACAAAATATAAATAAATCAAATTAAACCAAATATGAGAAGGAATTGTTAATTATGTAATTATCAGTATGTATAGCCTTATTTTGTAATCAATAGCCTTACATACATATCAAATTGAATATGATACACGTGAAACGAATATTTTCGGTGTCAAATATCAACTTAAAGATAAAAACCTTAAAAGTATGTTCCAAAAATAATCTTCTCTTTTTTTGAAAAGATCGAATCCCTTTTTTCTGCCTTACTGTTTTAATATCTAGGCACGAATGGTAAAAAGAGAATATTCCAAAGTTAAAATGCAAAAATTGTATTCCATTTTGATTGTATTTCAGTTTTTGACGCTATTCTAGGAATATTCCATACGGCTTTATATTGATGTAAGATATTTTGAAATCTATTTTGTTCTCCGTTGAATTCTAAAAATTCACTTTCTTACGTAGGTTTAGATGTCAGCGAGATATTTTTTCAAGAAAGCGTTTCTATTTTAGGATTACTCTTCCGATTTTGTTTCATAAAATTGTAAAAGTATTTCATTTCTCCCCTTTTTTAACTTTATAAATAAACATTATACAAAAGTTCTGTTACAAAATTCGGGGAAAGTTAAATATACTTCTTTCAAAATATTTCTAAATAAAAATAAAAAATAAATAAATCTGTGCGTCAGTCATTTTAGTTTATGTTTCATAATAAATTGATTTTTTTACCAGTAGTTGCCTAATTCTGAGAAAAAGGACTATTTTAAAGGGAAGATAGTAATTTACATGTGTTTAAAGGAACATTTACTTTTGGATTGTTTTTTATAACTATAAGTATTGCTTTTTATAAGGATAATTTTAAAGAAATCAATAAAATACTAAACAAACAATTTTTGTGGCAAGAATGTAATAAATTTAAGTGATTTAAAAGGATATAATTGGTTTTAATTTTATATTTTGGGATTTTGATAGTGATGATTTTGATTTTGATCTATATTAAATTATGTAATACATTAAATAATATTTGTAATGTTTTAGCTACAACATAATTACATTTATCGGTTCAATATCTATAAATGTAGAAATGTGTGTGCTTGTAATTTGTAAATGTAATAAATTTAAGTGATTTAAAAAAAAGCTGAATGGTGTTATAAATCTGTATTTTGGGATTTTGATAATGAAATTTATGTAAAATTATACAACAGTTTTAATAATGATCATAAATATTTAACTACAATGTAATTATACTTATGGGTTCAGTATCCATAAATATAGAAATGTGTGTGTTTGTACTTTGAGAATATATTTCATTTACAAGATCTAAAAGGAGACAACGTGTTATAACTCTATATTTTGGAATTTCGATAGTAAAATCTATATAAAATTATAGACTGGATTTAATCTGTATTACAATGTTTTAAATACAAGGTAGTTACATTCATGAGTTCAATATTCATAAATATAGAAAAGTGTCTGTTTTTATTGTGAGAATGTGTTTAATTCACAAGATTTATTAGGAGCTGATTGGTGTTATAAGTCTGCATTTTTTATTCTGATAATAAAATCTACATTATAATGGTTTTCTTAAGGATTACAATGTTTTAACTACAACTTAATTGCATTTATGCGTTAAGTATCCACAAATATAGAAACGTGCGTGTTTGTGAAGATGTGTTTTATTTACAAGATTTAATAGGAGCTGATTTTTTGAATTTTGGTAATAAAATCTATATAAAATTATATAATGGCTTTCATAAGGATTACAGTGTTTTAACTACAACCTGATTACATTTATGCTTTCAGTATCCATAAATATAGAAGCGAGTATGTTTGTCTTTGAGAATGTATTTAATTTACATGATTTAAAAGGAGCTAACTAGTGTTATAAGTCTATATTTTGGGATTTTGATAATGAAATTTACTAAAATTATATAATGGTTTTTATATCTATCATAACATTTTAATAACAGCATAATTACATTTATCTATTCAATATATGTTAATGTAAACACGAAATTAATCTAGAATGATTCGAAATAGTACATCAAATTCATTTAATTTGGGAAGCAGAATATTTTAAACGTTTGAGGGTAAAATTCAAAAATGGGAAGTAAAATGTTAAATTACGATATTTGGAATAATTTGATTTGGGATTTGTTATAAAAGAGTTAAATTGATGTGTTTAAAAATGATATTTGATTGTAATTACACGAAAAAATTAAATAATAATGAATTAAACAAAATTTTCTGATTTCATTCTATTATGAATATGCGTGTCTACCAAAAGGCTTGTCAGCTAAATGTCTTGTCTACTTCGAGTCATGAAGTTTAGATGATAGCTAGAAAAGTACCTCTGCTCC
Organism: Argiope argentata; assembly: GCA_026289955.1. NCBI lineage: Eukaryota > Metazoa > Arthropoda > Arachnida > Araneae > Araneidae > Argiope > Argiope argentata. The sequence continues at coordinate 10,482,678 of JAOUZG010050968.1, read as the reverse complement.
TTATAATGTTTGCACTACTTCTTAACGTTTGCAGAGTTAATGTTGGTGCTTGTCGAAGATATTAATAGTCCAGAAAATTATAATAGCATGAAGAACCTTTACATGCATAATTCTAAAGCTGCGGCTCCTCTCTGAAATTTTTTAATTTATTCAAAATCCTGAGTTAGAATTAAAAATGTTAAAGTTGATGGGTAATCTAATATAAAAATCCCTTTCTTCATGAAATTTTTAATTAGAGATTTTTAGAGAATACATTTTTTCTGATTTAGACCTTTAAATTAAATAGTAAATATAAAAAAAGATATCAAAATACTGAGGAAAATCTATTTCTTTCAAAAATACCACGCATGTTAAATAGTTCTTAAGTTTCAGTTTATATTTCACAAAAATTTAAAAAAAAATCCTCACACAAATCTGAAAATATAACGAATATTTCACATCGTGGCAATAAATTTATGAAAACTATATAAGTTTACAGGATAACCAAGTAGAAAGTTAAATTTAACAAATCTATATATCTATATCCTTCTTTCTTTTTAGAAAATAATGAAATAATCTTACGCAAAAGCGCTTTTCTTTTTAACTTAAGCATTCACATCTTAATCTATTCATATTTTCATTTTCACTTAAATTTGAGTCATATGCTTTGCTTTCACTTTTTTCCCATTAGATAAAATTTATTTTCATTTTAACATTTGTATTGAAAAGAAAAGTTACAAAACCAAATTAATATTCTTTCTTTTTCTGAAAATTACGTTCCATTTCTTGTCACAAAAAAAGGTTAATAACCAATCAAATCCATTATTGCTTGTTATTAACAACATTTTCATTTATAGGAGTAATTTAAGTTCTTCGCTTAAAATATTTCCGTAGATATTGTTGAATTATTCAATTTCAACATTCAATATTAATAAAATACATTCTCTTATATTGAAGGATCAATTCATTGCCCTTGCTCTGTTTTCCAGGGTTAACACAACATATGCTGGAAATATACTTTTACAGAGTCACATCGTGTATCATTTCAAGGCAGATAGATGTAGGATTTCATCGATCAAAACGATTTTTATAGCATGTTCTTGATCCTCCAAATCCTCTAAAAACCTGCACATTTTTTTAACGAAAATTGGTTTAAAAATACGAAATTAAAATCATTCAAAAGTTATTAAAATGCTGAAAAGAAAGTTTTTTTCTTGGACATTTGAAACTCTCTTCCTTTTAACTGATAAGCAATATTGAGTTTTATTTCTGTTATTTTTGGAAAAAAAATCCTGAAAAATTTACGTTAAATATAAACAACTGTTTTAAGAACGGACTGACTTTGTGTTTTATATTTCTAATATAAACAACTGTTTTAAGAATGGATTGACTTTGTGGTTTATATTTCTTTTATAAACAACTGTTTTAAGAATGGATTGACTTTGTGGTTGATATTTCTTATTTTCGAATAAACTGTACTTTCAGGATAAAAAATAAGAATAAGCTTCATTATTGTTTTTCAGTTTTTTTATATTGTTTATATTATTGTCTTTTCGTATTGTTTATCTTAGTTTTTGCAATGATTCGTTTTATTATTATGTTTAATACAAGATTTCACTCTCATTTTAATTGATATCATTATAAAAAACTGGAAGATGATATTCGACTTTTTTTTCTTTTTTTGTGATCATTTCAATTAAAATTAAATTGTTTCATGTTTTTGAAGATCGATTAGTTAATCGGTTTACCACTCACACTTGGTATTAGAGAATTTTGAAATTTTGTACGATTGTGTTGGAATAAATTAAGCAGCATCACTTGAAGAGTTCTAGAACTTAATCATCGATCAATCGATTCATCGAATTTACTGATGACTTCGCTTGTGTGGCGCCATCTAAGATTGAATTTAAGAAAAATTTGAATTCAAGATTCAAATAAAAAAATTCGCCAATTGATTTTAATAAGAATAGTTAGATATAATCAAAAATAATTAGAAAAAATATTAAAATAAGAAATCTACTTTTTAGGGTATTAAAAGTGTATCTTTAAAACCATTTTTTTCACATGCCATGTATGTAAATTGAAATTTTTAGTAGAAGAAAAAGGTTTCTTACCCCCCCCCCCCCTTATAAATAGCTGATGCCAAAAAATATAAAATATAAAATATTTCTATTAAATCTAATTTATTTTCTCATTATCAGAATAAAGAATATTGAAGCTTCATAGATAATATTTATTTTAAATTAGTCGCGTTTGGCAACCAACTGGTTTGCAGGAGATATTAGTTACATTTAATTTCAGTTAAATAATTTGGATATAAGTCCTTATTTAATGATAACAACATTTAAATACTGCAGTTTTGGACAATTTTCGGTGCACTCACAAACCATAAAGAATTTTATTTCAAATCCTACTATTAGTTCAAACTCTCCCTATATACTATATTTACATATCTTGTTCAAACTTTCAAGCGTTAATAAAATACTTGTTTTCCTCCACTCAAGTTCAAATGCATTTTTTAAACTTGTTGTGGATGTCACTTGATGCTAACACAGTTTTTTTCAATTATTAATTCCTTAATTAAATTTAGTTTATTTTTATACTTTAAATAGAGTTTTAGAAGTTTGTAATGAATATTGAAATCAACGGGCAGTAGCTCAATTGGTAAAAATGTAAGGATTTCAGTATTTATCACATGAAAATGAAGAATGGGAGTTTAATTCTTGTGAAAATCAGAATTTTTTTATTAATTATTTATATTAATTTAAATTATTTATCAAAAAGTAACTAAAATAAAATTTTCATTGTTGAACTAAGTAGGACTTAATTTTTTGTTATATTACTTGTTTTTTATATAATTTAATTTAAATTGTGATTTTTTTGCACATTACAAAATTTAAACTTAATTATCATTTTTTTCACTTTCTGATTTACTAGAATTCTGAAATTTTGTACAGTTGAATGTGCCTCGTAAAATTACAAAATTTTACTATTTTCTTGACTTAATTGCTTGTTTATCGATTAAATTAAATAAATATTTTATTCCCTGCACGTGATATCTCCAGATTGGAAATTTGAGGAGAAAAAAGAAAGAAAAACAAGGATTCCGATATTATTCAGTATTTATAATAAGAATAAATTAAAGAAGAAAGAAGAAAAAGTAGCTAACAAATTTAAATATTTTTTTGGAATGTCAACTTTAAAAAATCTGTCTTTAAAAGGTGTTTTTGTTAATTTTAATTAATATTTTATCAGCATCTTTTACTACAACAAGAAATAAATTAGATTTAAAAAGGATAATTTCAGTACGTTTTAAGAGACGAGACTCATTAAACGAAATTTTCGAATCAATTTGCAAAATTAAATGGAATTTTAATTGCTTCTCGTCGTGTTTTCAAGTAATTTTTACTTTATTCTGTTTTGGGTTGAAATTAATTGTATCTTATATTTTTTTTCCTTTTCTACTTTCAAGATAATTTTTTTTAATTGTCATCTTTCTTCCAAATTTTGATATTAATTTTTCAAAATCTTTTAAAAGTCGATAAAGTCAGTAAAATTATCACTAAGAATGCAAAAATATTATGAAAGTTAAAAGAACCACCGCTAATTTAAAAAAATAATGTTTTCTAAATAATCCTCGCTTGCACAAATACAAAGTTGTAATATAAAAACAAACGATATTTCAACTTTTTTCTGAACAGTTAGCTCATCAAACGTGTTTAACAGTTTGACAAAAAAAAGATAATCAGAATATTTTGCTTCATTAATTCAATAAATTTTAATAAAAATAATTTATAATTCAATAATTGTAAAGATAATTAATGTAGTAAAATGTATTATATCTGCCATTGCAAAAATTATAAACATTAGATAATTAATAAATTAAATGAATTAATCTACATTAAAGACAACTACGAAGAAATCTTCCCTTCTGTCATACATAGATATGGCAAATGAGAATTGAAGAATCATCGGAGACAATATGAAAACTATGAATAACACAAAATAACAACCCATTTACATCCCATTTTAAGTAATTCTTTTATTTTTATACTATTAATATGTGTGTTAAAAACCTACACTTTTAAGGGTATGGCAAAAACATTATTCCTTTATGATAACAATCAGAAGAATTATCACTTGGTAGCTTTTTATCTAGACTTTTCATTTTTCTGAAAAAAAATATTAATTCGCATTTTTTAAACTAGAAACAAAAACTTAAAATTTCAAAAGTTGGACCTTAAAAATTATTTTAATTATTTATTCAATAATATGCAATGCTTAATGAAATTTGACAGCAAAAAATGCCTATAAAGACATGGATACTTATATGGATCATACATAATACGGCATTATTTATAATTAAAAAGGTATAATAATATAATTAATGGAAGACGAAATATAATTATATATTAGATTAATATTTTTATACGACTAAATAATTTTATTCAAAGAGTAATATATTTCGAAAGAATAGTTGCTTTTAAAAAATAAAGGTGGAAAGAGGCGCCATGAAAAATTTCTGATCCCTCCCCTTCTAGTATCGATTAGGTAACACATACTAGATGGCAGCACAACATGTTCATTTTTAAATGTAATATCTCCAAAGAATTTCAAATAAAAAATATTCAGAAATCACTGTGCCACCGATTAATTGATAACATAATCTTGGTTAAAAATTTTGAAATAGTAGGGTTTTGAGAAATTGTCGGGTTTCTTAAAAATGTCTGATTTTGAGGAATGGTTGGTATTCTTTTCTAATTATATATAGGTAGCTTTAATTTATCAGTTTTTAACAGGAATATCTATTTTTTGTGTCAATTGGCATGCAATTTTGTTTAATTTCAACAAATATATTTATCTCAACTGTTCATGAAATCATCTAAACATTTCGGTAAATAAAATGCATGATTATGCATGCTTTAAAAATAAAACAAAGAAACAAACGAATTAGAATTAATTTCTCTATAATTTTATTAATTTATTGATTCTGGCATAATAAAATGCAGAAAAGTCAAAATGTGGCTCAAAATTCTTCAAAGAAGAATAGAGAAATTAATTTCTCTGTAATGAAATCATTCCGATATTTTTAGCACTGAAAATTGTGATTCAATAAAAGAAATATGAGAGAAATTCATTATCTGCACTGTAAATAATTCATGACTATTTGAAGTGAATTAAATACACCGCATCTATTTAATTTTCGAATCAATGGAACATTATGCATATAAAAGAAAGCATCGAATAGTTAAAGAACAAGTGTAGTTTAATTTGTCACGAGACTCTGACGACAAATAATTACCATTATCACACAAGGGGCATATCAAATATGGAGAAAAGAGGTTTCAGGTATGGTGTGTGATTCTTACTCCTCTGATGGCAGCATTAAAAGATTGGAGGATGCTACCCACATTTCGCAGCATCTATGTGAGTGACGAACCCGTACGCTGTCTTTTGATGAGTGCTATGAGTGCTTTAATGAGTGCTTTAAGTAAATATAACAGTTAATGTGATGAGCACTCATCACATTAACTGTTATATTTTTCGTGATGACTCGATGCATTCAGATAATCCTGGATGCATAAACGGGATGCATTGGTTTATTGCGGTTAAGTTACTAGGTTCCTGCATCTTTATAAGGCTCAAATTAAGAAAAAAATATTATTAATAGAAATAAGTGAAAATGTTATTGTTACGAAAATTTTTCACAGCGGATTCACTTTTTGTGGAGGGCTTATGTTGTGAAGACACACGATCAGAAGGTCGTAGTAAAGAAACAACAACTACATTTATTTACAAGCGAAGACTCAAACACAAAGAAGACGAATACACAGACAACAAATAGATACAGCCGAGACGAACACAGGACTGTACACAGCAGCAAACTTCAACAAAAAGTATCTAGCAAGTAGTAATCGACCACAGCTCTCAAAGCACAGACAGAATCCAGCAGGAGAGGGGGTCCTCGGAGATTTCCTGTACGGACTCTCCAAACGGCTGAAGTTCTCACTGTCTCCTCACTTTAGCTGCCTATTCACCACCACTTACTTGCTACTCCACACAGGATTTGTCGCTACTTCCCCAGTATACAACACGACTCGGCGCACAGCAGTTCACCATTCGCTAGAAAATATTTAATTTCTCAGATTCTATAATAAAATAAATCCTTCCAAACCTGCCCACCTACCATCATTAGTATTCTCCTCATATTAATAGGTAGAGCCTACCTAAAACTACAATCGTTAGTATATTACTGCAGTTACAGTATGAAAAAAATGATTCGTAACATAGCTTGGACAGAGTGAAGTAATTTTGTATAAGTCTTCCATCATAGCCATGATGATGATTAACATGGATTTGTTTAAACCACTGCAAACGAGATATCACTGGAAATGGGGAAAAATAGGATAGTGTAAAGGAGATGGAGAAAGTAGGATAGAATAGAGGAAATGGGGAAAATAGGATAGCGTTGAGAAAACATTATTAACATTACTGTTGTCCGTGTTCTTCTTAATGCTACAATTTTTAAACTAAGCCTTCATTTATACGAAAATTGTTTTTATTGAATTGCAGCCCATATAAGTGTAACGTAAAGAGTTTATCCTTCTTTGATCTTTTCAAGTTGATTAGTCGCCATAAGAAATAAAAACAAAACTTAATTTTCCCCCTAACAAATATTACCTGGAAGAAGAATAAATTCCAATTTTTAATATCTAAATAAGGTATTAAAAACAAATTTTAATTTATATTAATTTTAACCTGAATTGCAGTTGGTGAAAATTTATCAATACAAAACGATTTTAACCAATTTTTACTACCTAAATTCTTATCAGACAATCAAACATTCTGATTCATTATCATGCTACTCAAATTTCAATCCTTAGCCTCCAATTATTTGGATAAATTATTCTCTTAAATATGAGAAGATTAAAGGATTAGCATTGCGATGTCTTCCTTTTATGAATTTATTTGTATCAGCGTAGGGTTTGAGTAACTGAAATCTTCCGTTAATGATAAATTCAAAACGCACATTATATAGCTGATCATTAAAGAGAAAATAATTGGGACTGGTAAAATTAAAGTCTTTTTTTATATTTTCCACATGTTGATCCTAATAATTTGTAGAAATTCTTAATTGAATTTCATATTAAAGGGATTAAATTTGAATGTGAATTCGATAATCTTAAAAGATAAAAATATAAATTTTAAAAGCATAAAGCTTATATTTTCCTCTTAGTTCGTATTTTATAAAGCCATTATCTCTAAATTCATATAATTTCATATAATTCTTTATTTTCTGCTTAGTTTGAATTCAGAAAGCTATTTTCTCTAGATTCGTTAGATAAACTGTTGAGATTTGAGACTGTTCATCCGAGGAAGTCATCAGTGTTACATGAATAATTAGCTCTAAAAATAAAAAAAAATATGATTTTCTGTCCCTTTAATTCTAGATTTAAATCAGTACTTAAAAATGTCCTATTGTTACTGTATTTTTCTAACGAAATTTATTTATTTAATTTAACTATTGAAGAGAAAAAAAATCTTTTATATTTAATCAGATCAAAATGTTTGAAATATTTTTTAAAAATATAAATATGATTTATTTACTTTTGAACTAAAGGTAAGAAATATTATTATTAACTCTGCTAATCATGTTGATTCAAAATATAATATATATTGTAATCTATTTTTGTTCACTTACCAGTTTCTATCTATATTCATGGAAAATATTAAATACAATTAGAGTTAAAGTTTTTATTTACTTTTTGGTAATTAGTTATATAAAATCTTAAAATGCAGTTATTTGTATGAAAATTATGGTGAGTAGAATTAGTTTTTGAAATAACGTAGATATAAAAAATAACATGGCAACCAATTTGATATATGTGAAGGGATACATTATTAAATTGTTTTAACTCAGAGTAAAATTGTTTTATTCAAATACTCGCATCCGAAGTTATGCATAGAAACCATGGTAACTGTTGTGACAAACACACTGCGAAAAAGATAGATTTTATTTTTTCAAAGATTTATTTAATTAATACAGATGTATAAAATTTATTTATGTCAGCAGCATTCATTTTGATCTCACAGCAAAAGAAGCATTCATGTATAAAAATACCCCTAAAATCCAAAGAGAGAAAGCTCTCAATTTTCTTATTTCTGTAAGTTATCATTGATTGATTAAAAGTTAAATTTTCCTGTATACTTTAGATTTGATATTTAATTCCGTTGTTTTAAATCCATATATGGTCACAAGAATTTTAAAATAATATAGAAGTGAAAAAAAATTAACATTTTAATCAAATTGGTATCTGTAAAGATATATGTTTTAATTTTTTAAAAATTCAGAGAAAAAATATTTTTATTTAAATAATGAGACCCTGAACTATGCATGAAAATCATCAAAACTTATCATTTGAAAGCTGCTGTGACAAAACTGTTGTGAAAAAGATAATTTTAATATTGTATAAAGCTTCTTTTTGAATATTAATAATAATGCTACAATATTGGTACTATAAAGTATTATTAATAATAATACTTTATTGTACTATTAATATATTGTACTATATTAATATACTATAGTACTACTAATAATAATACTGAATACTATAATATTTCTTCCGTCTGTAAAATCCTCAGTGAAAGCTGCTGAGAGAATAATCTCGATTTTTCATCTTTGTGAATCCATATCAGTGATAGAAAATTAAACTTTTATGTACCTTCAATCTGACATTTTATTTAGTTACTGTAAATCCATTTATGACCCCCGGAAATAATGTAGATAATTAAATAGTCCATCAATCAAATTGACATCTGTGAAGAAATATGATTTTGCTTTTCCTTGATTTAAAAAAATGCTTTATTCAGATATTCACATTCGAAGCTATGCATTCAAACCAACAACACATAGGCAACCTTCGAAGCTTTGGCATGAATACTATATTGAAGAAGATGTTTGATGTTTTTAATAGGTGTTTATGAAACCTAATTGATAATACTTGGTTTGATCTGAAACATCATTTTTTATCCCATTTTGAAAGTAACATTCATGCTCGAAAATTCACGTAAAAAGACCAAGTGGAGAGCACCGCGGATTTTTCCTATTTGTAAGGCATTGTTAGTGAATCGAAGTTAGTTTTCTATGCATCGTAGATTTGAAATTTTTTTCAATTGCAATAAATCCATTTATCACACTCGAATCTTCAAAACTGAACAATTTTTGGGAACGCTACTAATAAAATAGTGCCTTCATTGCAACTTTTAAATTTTTAGAGTTGTTATTTTACATTACATTGATTTTTAATCTTTAATACTTTAACATCAAAATAAACTTTAAATAGTAAAAGATGATTAATAGCAATACTTTGAATTTTTGGATTAGTTAAAAATATTTCAGAAAATAGTAATTCGACTTATAATTATTGTAAAGAAAGAAAATTGACTTTATTTCTTCGTTTTAAACTTTATGCTTTCTTACAGACTTGTCGAACTGAAGCAATTTATAAAATTTTTGAACCAAAATACAGAGCAAAAATTGAGCTTAATTTTACTTTAGTTTCCATATATAGTTTGATTGTATTCATAATTTTGTAGGAAATGGGTTGCCTTTTTATAGCTAAGAGATTTAGGTATACTTTGTTTTAGATGTATTTTGAATATATTAGCAAGTAGTTATGTTAAATTAATTTGAGGTTTTTAGCAGATATCTTTTCAAAATTTTGCTGAAAGAAACCGTTCACTGATTTTGATATTTTTTGCCAATACCTTTTTTAATGGTTTTATAACCGTTATTGGGTATACTTTTTTGAAAGTCGCTAGTGTCCAGTATGAAGCTTGATCATACTTTTAACAAGACATGTTCACAAGCGTCAATGTCAATGTTTACCATGTGTAATATATATAAAAATTAGATATTTGACTTAATAAATTCCATCAATAAAAACAAAATAACTTAATTTGTTATGCTAACAATAATCCCTCCAAGTGACTGTTATTAATTTTAAAATAAAAATATGCATTATTTATTCATTAATTTGAAATAAAATTGATTGAAGTGGAAAATTTTCTGAAGATGTTTGGGGTAAATAGATTAAATTTAAATGCAGCTTAGGAAATTATTAGACTTTTATTCTAATTACTGAAAATTTCAACTTTGTTTCCCATCCTAATGATGCTTTATCTTGATTAAAGAAAATTAACTGCCTAAAAAAATTTTTAATAATTCTACAGGTTTAGAATATTATGTCGAAAAAGCTATAATATCCAAAAAATTCAAAGTATTTTAAAAGAACTGAAATAAAAATGGCTAAAAAAGTTTATGATTTACAAACTGTGCTTACAAATAATATACAAATGCATGTAATTTTACTGTTAACTAATTTAGGGTATTAAAATATTGTTTTAATTCAAATTAATGCTAATTTATTCAATTTAATTGCATTAAGAGCTCCATGTTTCTTGGAAAATAGACTTCGACGGAAAGGATTTATTTCATTTCTCGATTAGGAATCTGTTGTTCATGATAAGATTAACTTTACATCAGTGATTCTGTGATACTATCGAGCTCAGTCTATTTAGACTCAGCATCGTTTTGCGACTTAATAAGTAAAATTCTATTTGTTGTCTTGATTTACATAATAATGGTTCAAATATGTGGGATTTTTCAGTGCAGAAATTTATGTTTAAGTATTTTTGTTTAACTTGGCTTGTTCTTGTTTCTAAAGATGGAAATCTGCAATCGCCTTTTCACTCATCTCCAGATCTACATAAGTTCTGAAATTTTGTATATTTACATGTTCTTGATGACAACACATAATTTTTATTTAATTATGTGCTATAATTAGTTAATCATTCACTAAATTAACTCAAATTTTTCATCAGTGGTGCCATCTGATAAAAACAGTGAGATAAACTTGTATAAATACATGTTCTTGATGACAACGCATAGTTTGCATTTATTACTGCTATAATTAGTTAATCATGAACTAAATTAAACTTCTTATCAATGGCGTCACCTGATAAAATGTGTGAGAAAAATGTGCATATTTACATATTATTGGTGACAATACATAGTTTTTATTTAATTATTGTTATAATTATTTAATTTTTCACTAAATTAATTCAAACTTTTCATCAGTGAACCCACCTGATAAAAAGTGTGAGGAAAATTTATATCAAAATGAAAAGTAATTGAAATAAATATTTTGCTGATTAGTATAATAATAAAAAGTATTTTTCTAAAAAGTAAATAAGGTTAAAAGGTTTCCAACCCTCTTCCAAGGTTATAGATGATAAATGAAAGGATAATTGTGTCTATTTCCGATTAAAAGAAGAATTTATAAAGGTTATAAAATTCTTTGAAGTTATTCAATAATTAAAAACTCAAATTGCTTCAGAAAACACTCGCAAAAACTTTATTTCGCAATTGAACAAACAATATGTTTTTATTCACACACAAAAGAAAAAAAAAATGTTTCTATTCATCACAGCAATCCAGTTAGAATATTTTTTTTAACAAAACACAGCATCGAAATATAAGTCATTCTTTTTTTTCACAATGACATTAAGTTGAGCATGGATTGGAAAAGCAATTCCGTTTCAAAAATACTATTTTTTTACAAATTGAAAATCATCAACAAAGTTCACAATTCTGAACATCCAAACAGTATTATCTGAAAAAAAATAATAAGTAATAAATAAAATTTGCTCCCTTTTAAACATCAAACAAATAGAAGCTAAAATCAAATATCAATACATTGGATTGTCATTCGAATATTTTGAGACAATAATTTACATGAACTGTAAAAATACATTTTATTGAAGTTTTCAACTGGTAATCTCAACATTATTAATACATTCTGTTTTTTTATTAAAAACGCAATAATTCATTTTCAGTGAAATTTCATCTACATATTAATTATTTATAATATATAATTACATTAATCATAATTAAATACATAATTAATTATAATTAATTAATTATAGTCATACCATAATTAGTTATCATATATTAGTAATCACATGTTCAAAATCTAAGTCAGGGAAAAGATAAACTGAAATCGAACATTCAAACTAAATTGCGACATTTTTCTATGAAAATTTTCATTAATATAACCTATAAAAAATGAAAAAAATATGAAAATCTGTACTTCCTTTATTATAATGAATATTAATTAAATTTACCAATAATTCCAATATTCACAAAATGGTTAAATAGAATTTAAATATATCACTTCGAAATTCATTTCTTTAACATAAATTAGAATGATTAAATGAAAGTAATGTTAATGTGTGTAGTCTCAATGCATTAACTTATGGTTTTATTAAGATGTGCTGATCTAAAAGTAAACAATAATTCAATTGATTTTCGGCTTTTTTGTATCATTTTGTAGTTTTTAAAACCTTTTGATACTGTTTTTAAATAGAATTGATAAATATAACTTTAAAAAATCCTTTTTTCTGTTGGAATAATTCTGAATTTTTTCATTCTCTGTTTTTTGTATAATATTGCATTTCAAAAAAGCCATATTCGATTCCATTTTTGAGATAAGCACTTAAGAAAAGATAACTAGATTTTTAGATCTTAAATCGGTTTCTAGCAAATGAGAAATCTACAATCAAAATGTTATCAAATTGTTGAAAAGCTCTTGACAATTTTTGATTTCTAGAATTACGTATAATTGTTATTACATAATGATTTTTACCAGAAGCAAATAATTCAAAATGAATTTTAGATTTGACATTATGTAACATATATATGTTATTACATTTATTTTACTACACAAAAATATGAAAAACAAATGAATATAAACTGTAAAAGTAAACTCTGATTAGTTAATTTCAACATTTAGGAAACAAATTTCTGCATCGAATACCAATTTGTGACAATTTGTAAAATTTACTGTTGATGACAATTTGTAAAAATTATTAATTTAATCAAGGGAATATGATTTCAAAGGATTAATACCAAAATAATAAGTTTTTTTAAAATTAAAGATTAATTTAATTAATGAAATAAATAGTAATTGAATAAGTAATTTTAATTGAAATTAAAGTGCACTTCATTAAAAGTAAGTAAATGTGGGGACAATGGTCATACGTTAAATAATAATTATTTCTCAAAAATTAATTAAATTTATAAAAGATATAAATAAGAATAATTCAAAATTAGCATAAAGCCTAGAACAACTTTATGGATTTCATTAAACTTTTCAAAATTATCAGTCACCTTTTTCCAATTAAATTTATTTATTTAATTTTCCAAATACCAAAGGTAAAATTTTAATTTTATTCATAATATTTCCTCTTTATTCTTAAGAAAATCCTATTTCCATTATTTATTAATTCTTTTAAAAACACCTACGATTGAGATACACTTTTTACTTAGATAGCTATACTTTCTAGGAAAAAAAAATAAACAAGAATTTTAAAGGAAACAACCAATCATTTGCCTAAGTAAATGATACAGCATTCTTAACCCTAAAAAGTGATTGCTTGGCATATTTCAGAGATTTTCAAAAATTCTCTTTTCTGAAAAACGACTTGTAAAATGTTAGATTTCCTGAATATCGATTACAAAAAAAATGAAGCTATCTACGTCAAAAAGTTATCTATGCCGCAAGCTTCTTTTAGATTACGAACTGTAATTGAAAAACGATAGGGAGTTACTTTTTTCTCCAACGCTGTCTTTTTGTTCGCCCAAATCCGACTGCGGATCATATTTATACGACCCTAAATGAAATTTTCTTTTCAGTTCCAGAGTATTGATCTCGACATCTTGTACTAGTTTTTTTTGTATCATATTTTAATTTTATTTTTTACCTGTTTTGAAAAAAGGAAATCGGTTGTAAACTTGTAAGAGGCTTTCATTTTTTATACGATAGTAAGCAGCGACCTAAATATGAAATGCTAATTTTAAATTTGCCAGATAATTTAGAAATGCTATTAAAAATGTACGAAATTAAAAGAAAGTAGTTCCTTTTAATTTTCTTGCAGAGCTCTTTTTTCGTTTCATAGAAACAAAAATAAGATTTAGAATAATGAAAAAATTAAGTTTCTATAAACACGATAAATGTTGTTTCTTTTAATTTTCTTGTAAAGTTTATTTTTCTTTTCATACAAACAAAAATAAGATTTAGAATAATGAAAGAAATGAAACTTCTATAAATGCGATAAATATTGTTTCTTTTAATTTTCTTGTAAGCTTTCTATTCCTTTTTATACAAACAAAAATGAAATTTTTTTGATTAAAATATGGAAATTTATGCAAATATGATTTATTTTGAGAATAAAATAATATTTGATATCAAATAGTTAAACACTGAGTATTTTTACAGTTAATCAATTAATTTCTTTTCATTTTCGCGATTATAATTCACATTAAGGCATTATATATTTATAATATCTAAGTAATAACTGAGTATTAAAAATAATATTCAGTAGTAACTACCAATAAAACTGAATTTTAGAAAATAATTTTGAGTATTGAGTAAAGTTTTTACTTCACAAAATTTTTATTGAAATTAAATAAAAGTCTTCTTTTTTTAGTTTTTATAAGACCCTGATTGTAATTATTCTAGCGATGTAACAATTAACTATACAATAAATAGTTACTTTGAATTTCCCCTATTCTAAACTATGACAACAATATTATTTTTGAGCAAAATATTTGTTTGATGTTTTTACATCAAATTTTTGAAATATATGCGTAATCAACTTTTATTGGTAAAATAACATATAAATAAATAAATAAGTAAATACAAACTAAAGCAGAAAGAAATACAGAATATTGCTAGTGATGAAACTAATAAAAATAAAAAATAAAATTATAATTATCAGAATCTAATGTCTTCTGATAAAAAATGTTATGAATTTTCATGGTAAAATTCAAAATTTAGTTGAAACGCACTGAAAAATTTTCGTGTACAACGAAAATTTTAACGTACAATTTATTTTCGTCGAAAGCAAGAAACAGCATTGAAGTAACATTTCCAGTACATTTTCCCTTCTCCTCTTCGATGGAGCTCCATTTGCGGCACACTGAAACTTTCATTAGGGTACGTTTTGTTCAAAGCATTCATCAGTCGGTTCAACAGCATTGTGGACCGTTTCAAATAACGCTGAAAAACACAAAAAACAGTAATTAAAAATATAACTAATATGAAGGCTTATTGTAAGGATTAGCATATAGAGAAGAGTAATCAAACAGTGGCATTTTTAAAATGTATCACAAAACAAACATATTACATATATTAATTTTGTTTGCTAGTTATGTTAGTGTTAATTAATTATTTAGTTATTTATTATTGCAATTATTTAGTTCAGTATATCGTTAATTTAGTTTTCCATAGTTATATGAATGTAAGTCAGGTATAAAAATATTTATTTTGGAAAGAAAGTTTTTTATACTGCAGATATGAAATAAGCGGTTTCAATTTTCATTTTATATTTAAATTACTTTTCAATACCATCTGCCTATCTTAAGAAAAACACATAAAATTCAAAATGAAATTATTAAAAATTCTAAATTAAATTAGCTAACAGTTAATGGATAAAAATTCAATATTATAATGTATAAATTTTTAATCATTTATATCTGTCTCTATGCACACACACACACACACACACACAAACACACACATTCTTTGTTTTAATATATCTATTCTTTAAATTTTCTACATGTATATTCTCGTTGATAATGACCTATCTTAATGTTTTTAAATTTTATTCAATTATCAGTTAATTGATTTGCTTGATTAAATTTTGATTTCAAACTAGTAGTGTCATCCAGTAATAAATTTGAGAAATAATTGTTTTTAAGAATACATGATAATTATGATAAAGAATTTAAAATTTAAAATGAAAATGTAGAAAATAATTAAAGAAAAATTATTTTTAAAACTTAGAAAATTTAATTTTTATAAATTACCTTTATAAGCCTTTATTTACAGTAAAATTTATTTTGTATTACTTGAATCTATAATGTTTCCAATATTTTTTAGATAGCTCCTGCTTACAGAAATCAATTTTCTTAAACGGTTTAATTCCATCCTAGTAATTACATAAATTCCTTAGTTATCGTTTAAATAAAAAAGAATTAAACCAAGCTTTTATCCTAATAGCTTACCTTCTGCTTACAGAAATTAATTTTCATATACGGTTTATTTTCATTTTAGTAATAACATAAATTCCTTAATTATTGTTAAAATATTAAAGAAATAAACCAAACTTTTATCTCAATAGAAAAAAATTCTTCAAATAAATATGCATCTTTCCTCCACCACAAGTTATTGATTTTATAAAAAGAATTCCTTTATAGTTAGGTAGAATAATATAATATAAGCAATTGTATGAGTAGTTAAGATAGTCTGGTACGTTTACATCAATCATTCCCTACTGTGAGTCTAACGGAGTCTGTTAACTCTTTCGGTCATAAAACTACTTTAACTCTACAGGGTTCTCCTCTTTAAAGATTGTTTCGTCCAAGTTCAGAGACTTATTAAGCGAGTTTTACTTTGTTTTATGACTAAAATGACAAAACTGGGATTTTTACTTTGTGAAACGTGAATATTAGAACGCAGTTAGTCAATTGACCTTCAGAGAAGCATTTAAAAAAAGTCCTTGGAAAATAAATTTTAAGGGAACTGAAGGTTAACATCAGTAACTACATAGCGTTGAATTGGAAGCAAAATTAGGTAGATAAGTTCAGTGACATTTTAAATATCTACGAATATAAATATTTGTGGATTGGTGCTGCGGTTTGGTCTTTTATAATTCGAATGCCCACAAAAGATATTTTGTTATATGACTAGTTAATTATCCCATAGTGATGAAGTGACAGAGAGATATAGAATAGGCCTCAAGGCCAGAGGGTTCCAGGTTCGAATCCAAATACCATTAAATTTCCATTATGTATGCGGAAATGGTGCATTGTAATTAGCTTCTTTATTGGATACGACCATATATACAGTCACTTCGATTGAATATTTAATCACTAAAATACTTCGATAACTATTCTTGTATTCAGGATAATTTCTCCATGAGAAACATAACTTTTAATACACAGAATGCAAACCTTTAAAGGACAGCGAATATGCTAGCAGGAGTTTTCCTGTAAATCTAAAACAGGAAATTCCTGTAAATCTCAAATGTTTTCAAAGGTGAGCCGATTTTGAAGGCTAATGAAGTTTATTAACTGAATCATATGTGAAGCTTCCCGCAGCATTAAGAGAAAATTCAAAAGTTATACAACACATATTATTAGGAATAAGGCAGTGGAAGATGAACAAATGCTTGAGAGTTCGTTCTGACATCTCTTTGAAATCTGAATTTTTAATGAGATTTTAAAACACTTAAGACATACAAAGGCACTTCTGCTCGTATCCTGGAGCAGAGGTAGCGCGTATTCCTCGAGTTCTGGGCTTTCCGGGTTCGAGTCCCTGACAGAGTTTGGTTGTTCTTTTGTGTACTTGAGGCGTACGAATGTGCCTCCCTGTAAAAAGAAGCTGCGCAAGTGAATGTGATGAGTGTGTAGCTACGACATGCTCTTGGTTCTAGTTGGCGCTACTTGAAACAAGAGACGCTTCTTGGCTTAAAATCGCTGACTGCATCAGTGAGATTGTGCATGGCAAGAGCCATTACTAACAACAACAAATGTACTTCTGATATATTGTGTTAAATGCAACATAAGAGTCAAAAGTACTCAAATAATATTAATATTTTAAGAATACATAGATGAGAAAAAAATAAAAATTCCAAACAGATATATGATATAAAGGTGCTCGAAATCAAAAATATGGCTTTAAAACTGCTGTTTTAAAAGCTCAAAAAGGGCCAGAATATAATACAGAAATATATCAGACGGTATCCTCTTATAAATTATAAAACGGAAAGAAAATAGCGAGCAATAAAAAATGGTTTATAAAATTGAAAAACAAAGAGCGGAAATAGGGAAAAACAAATGGATTTTTTACGATCTTATCAAGTTTTGTTAGTTATGATGGCTTTACTTAGAACATAGATTTTTTTTTATCGTTAGTTGAATTTTGCTGTATTGTTTAAAAATTCCAGGGATAAATGTCATCTATTGAGGTACTTGCATAAAATATTTAATAAAATAATTGCATATACAAATTTGTAACATGCCGAAATTACTCAGTTGTATTTATTTATTCTCACAAGGTCAAAAAAATTACTGAAATATATTGATTCGAGCTTCGATATTGAAAACGCAAGTACACATTTTTTTTTCTATTATGAATTTTTCAGGATAAGTTTTTGAAATGTAAATAGATTTTTTAGGTATGCTAATAAGTACATTGGAAGCTGACTTCATGAAAATTATTCGTTTCTAAATCTTAATCGTAATGCTAAGCATTCTTTAAGCGAAATAGTTTTTTCCATAGGAATCTATTTAAAATAAGACAATGTATTCTATTCCGAAATAAAAAAAAATACTCAAATACATTTAGAATAAAGTAATTTATCATTTATTAAATAATGTAATTTGTAATTTAATGAATAATATAATTTTTCATTTATTGAATAATGTAATTAATCATTCATTGAAAAATATAATTTGTTATTTATTGAACAATATAATTTATCATTTACTGAATAATATAAATTATCATTTAATGAATAATGTAATTTATCATTTATTGAATTATATAATTTATCATTTATTGAAAAATTACAATTTATCATTAATGGGATATTGTTGTTTATCATTCATTATTGTCTTTGGTTATGCTTCAAAATTTGGCAAAAATGAAGCATGGTATTATTGTAAAAGGAATTAGTAGAGCACTTAGCTATTACTTATAAAGACGAGGCTTTTTAACGCATGATGAAATAATTTCCCATCCTCTCAGCATCTCCCTGATTTCATTGGAAAGTTGTCGCTTTATTGCGTTTAATATTTCTTCTTCTTCTGAACAAATCTCCTCCGCAACCTTTTGTTATGGCACAGAATGCATCTCCGTACGCTCTTTGGTACTTCTTTTTATGCTGTATCATCGGCTCAATCTATGTCGCTCCTTTCCACCTTCCTTTAGCTTCATAATTTTGGCTAGATATAAAATTTCGTTCGTGTAAGGCTCCGCTCACTCAAACCCGTCCAATTCACGTCCGACAATGCTATCCGACAAAATCTTCTTCCATGTAAGTATTAGGCTTCACTTCAAACAAGCTCTCGACATGGATTAATACAAGCCAATCCAGCAGTGCCGTTTCGGTATCTCCTCTCCTCTCATTCTACGAAACATCAATATTTAAGAGAGTTATTTTTTTACATTTGCCGGTATCCTGGCACAGAGGTAGCACGTCTTCCTCGTGATCTGGACATCCCGGGTTCGATTCCCGGTTAAGGCGTGGCTGTTCTTCTGTGTACCATCTGTGAGGTGTATGAGTGTCCCCCCTCCTGTAAAAAAGAGCTGTGCAGGCGAGAGTGATGAGTGTGTAGCTAAGTAGTACTCTTGACCCTAGTTGGCGCTACTTCAAAAACAACAGACGCTCATTAAGCTTAAAATCCTTGATCCCGTCAGTTTGCTTGTCACGGCAAGTGTCATTAGTAACAACAACAACACTTTTTTGCATTTTGTTTTGGTTGTTATAGGAAGTGCTTGTCAAACGAAATTTCTCTTCATTTTGCTGTAAATGTAGTTTTTTGCCGGAGATAAAAGAATTATGGTCTTTTTTCGTTCCCGAGACCTCAGGAGAATGTCTTTAGGTTTCACGAGCTATACAAATCCAATGAACCTTGATTTGCTTTTTTACTTTATTCTCCTTCCCATATGATACTTTTTTCTTTATTTCTTTCCTTCTTCAATGGCAAGCGAAAAAATTTGAATGATCTCCGAACACAAGATCTTTTTACTTCTAGTTCTTCGTATAACGTTAAAGATCCGCATGTTCGTTGACAATGAATAGCAATATTTTTGCTAAGTCAGCTTGTAGTTAGCTATATAAATAATTAATCCTCTAAGAATCAAGCAAAAAGACCCATCATGTTTTGCCCTGGCATAAATGTTAACCAACATTTCTGCTAGCGAAAATGAGCGTATAGATCTCAGCCAGCTTCAAGGTAAGAATTAAAGACTGGGAATATTCAAAATCTGTTCGCTTCTTCTTTTATTGGACTCCCAAAGAGTTGCTCCAAAGAGTTGCTTTTGTTTGTAATTTTCCTTGTCAGTTCTGCTTTAGAGAATGATGAATTTTTACCTGGTGTCTCTTTACTTGCGATTCATAATTATCTTATTTCAGGAGAGACTCGTATGTCCTGAAGCTTCATATTGATTTTAAAATTAATTACATTCTGATCAAAAGTTCAAATTTTCTTCTCTCATGAACCGTTCTCTCAATATAAACTTGCGAGATTTAGTGGGTGGGCCAAGACAGCCTGGTTGATAGAGCTTTAGATTCGCATCCCTTGAGCTGCGAGTTCGAACCCGCCAGTCGAAGACTCTCCGTGTGTGTGTGTTGGCAGGAGCCTGTTAAATCTATCGTAGTCACAAGGTCCTATATGTCAAGAGTAATACTCCTGGGGGTACTTGGTCAGAGGTGGTCGTTCTCTGTTCCAGATCTAAATAACGATCTGAGGATGAATGAATGAAATGCATGATTGAAGTCCACCCTTTAAAAAGTTTGTTACGCGTGTGTGCCAGAAGTCAGGCTTCTGCCCTAGGGTGCTCAGGGTACCACACCCTTAGAAACTACTGCTCTCTCTTCTTTCCGTTGAAAAGCGGAATATGAGAACAACAAATGGTGAAATATGCTATTAAAAACTTTTGAATATCCTAAAATATATTCATTGCATCCCTTATAACTGACATTTGTTTTCTATTTACCTTCCAATTGGTTTCATTTTCTAATAATTTCTTTTGAATTTTAATTCTTTTTCGTAATCTCATTTCAATTACTTATAACTATATTTTTGGCGGAGTTAAGTTAAGGATAGCTTTGCCTCCCTCCTCACCTCTCTCATAAAAGGGCCAAATTCGACATCTTATTCTAAAAAAGTCTCCATAATTTCGGTGGGTATTCAAAAAAGCATCAAAATCAAACCCAGATTATACATTAATTTAAATAAATTGGGAAAATCTTAGAGAAACCATTCATTTGAACGAAAATGTTCCCAACATCCTGGCATAGGGGGTAGCATGTCTTCTCCAGGTTCTGGGCGTCCCGGTTCGGGCATGGTTGTTCTTCTGTATTCTATATGTAAGGTGTATGAATGTGTTTCCCCTGTGAAAAAGGGGCTGTGCAAGCGAATGTGATGAGTGAGTAGCAAAAGTCGTACTCTTGGCCCTAATTGGCGCTACTACAAAACAAGATACGCTGATTAGGCTTAAATCACTGACTACCTCAGTGAGCTTGTCCGTGGAAAGTTTCATAAGAAACAATAAGAACAACGAAAATTCTTCTTCAGATATCTATCACAATTACTCCACATAAAAAAATTAATAGTGACCAGGATGCTTTTAAATAAAACAAGCAACATTTTAGACCTTATCTTAAAAACATTCGTCCCCTTCCCCTGCTAAAAGTCGGTCGGTTGGGTTTCGGGCTATAATGTATACAGAAAATTTAAATTGTTCGTATTTGCATTAAAATGCAAAATACTTCTAAATAATAATATTACGTGACATAGTTTTATCATATTTCTGGGATATAAATTCGCAAATGAATGCAAATAAGTGAAAGAATGCAAGTAATGTAATTAAAATACAAAATTTCCAATTTAATTTTATTATTAACCCTTTCAACCTCGAATTTTAAATATGCGGAAGAAAAAAAGTGATGGAAATTAGTGATAAGGGTCACCAAGAAGATATTCACATTCCATTTAATCTAATAATCATTATGGGTATAAGAAGCACGCAGTCGTGATAAATGTGAAATGAAAATTAAGAACTTGAAATACCGCTATGGCAATTACCACCGAAAAGGCCTGAAAGGGTTAGATTAATTTGATAACAAAAAAAGAAACTTCTTACTGAAATTCCTTTCTAAATAACTTTCCTTATTCAAGTAAAAAAGCAGTAAAGAACAAATTTTATTAATCCCTTACTAAATTATTCAAAACAAATACAGAAAATACAAAACTGATTAGGATGAAAACAGAAATAATTTCGATATGCAGAATCAACTATTCTACAAAAAAGAATCTTTTTTTTCACAACATCTGCTTGTAATAAGGGATTTCATTTTTAAGAACATTGCAAAAATAATTAAATCCACATTTTGAAAAATGAAATAAATGTAAGCAAATCAAAATGCATACAAAAGATCTCACTATATTGACACTCACTATCAACAGTAGAAAAGAAATAAAAATCGCTAAGTAAATTTCTAATTTAAAGAATCTCATATAAAAGTTTGATTAAAAAAACACTAAATTAGAAAGATTTTATATTATTAATCCGAAAAATAAATTTTTGGATCCATTCCTTTCTTTAAATTGCTAGTTCAATTCTTAAAATATGTTTTGATTAATTTACTATTTTTTTTTCTAGAAACAACAAAATATTTTTTCTAGAAACATCAAATCACTATTCATTACAAGTGAAAATTGCAAATGATTTCCTTATTAAGGCGAAACGCTTTATTTATCTTTCTCGGTTTAAATTTATTGATCTAGAAAAGAAAACGAAACCCCAAATAAAATGAAATACAGAAACTTTCCTAATCAATGAATTCACAGCGAGCAGGTTTCTCCTTGCTTATTTGCACAATCGGAAAAGTGAGTAAAAATAAAACCTAATTGATACTTTTTTCGTTAGATTGTGCCTGCCCATTTCAAGTCTTCAAATATTCGACTGGTTAGAAGTAATAACAGTTTTACAGAAGGAGTGTGAATATTCTTTGAGGACAGTTTTTTTAGAAACTAATTTTCTTCCCGCTGAGGGACACAGTAAATATATACCTTCAATGAAAATACATAAGGTGAAAATTAATTAATTAGAATTCTTTAATTTCTTTTGTGGAAAGTAGGTGGTTTTATTGGTATTCATTTGAAGCTTTAAGTAAAAATAATTATATATTTTTTCTCTAATATATTTATTTTGGAAAGAAACTTTCTTATATATGAATATTTGAAATTCTCCAATTGTTACGGACAAATGAAATAGAAATTTCCTCTAAATTTTGTTCAAATCACACTTAAAATAGAGAGATGATATATTACTGCTTAAAAGTATCGTAAATGTATTTTGTAATTTAATGAAAGATTATTTCTAAATAGAGCTTCTGTTTAAATAAAATTTGAAAGAATTTATTGAGTATTTAAAGTTTCATTAAAATATCTGATGATAGATATATCGACATTTAACTATTTTTATAAATCACGAGTACTATTCAATTCATGAAATTTATTGGTCTTTATGAATAATTATTTTTAAAGTTTCTTATTTCAAATAATTAATATTTAAAGTGTTTTGTTAAAAAGGGCTCATAATTAACTTGATAATAATGAGCACTTTTGTAAGTTTTATGAAACATACTACTTTGAACTTCAAAATTTCATTTATATTATGCAACTCACACAAATTCTACACAGCTATTGATTAAATAAATAAATATTAACTGGATGAAAGCGAATAAAATTCAATTAAAGGGATTTAAATTAAAAAAAGATAATTTTATTATCAACATAAATAAATGAAGAACAGAGATATTTGTCAGATAATCATGCATTAACGAAGGATTATAATGCGAAGGAAACGATTTAGAACAAAAGCAAATAGAAAAGTTTTTTTTAAGTGTTGAAGATACTTGAGACATTCCAATAGGATTTAAAGTGTTAAATAATGAGTTTTACACAATGTAGAATTTAAAAGGAGAGTGTTTTACAGAAATATTTCCTGAATTGTATCATAAAAATAAATCCATTAATTATAAAATACGTGATCCATTGAAAGTGGTATTGTTCAGGTGATATCACTTAAAATTAAGACTAAATTTTTTCAAACAGTATCGCCTGAAATTTTATTTACTTTTACAGTTAACATGTTAAAACGGCTAAATAAAATGTTTTGTATATAAAGTAAATGTGCTTTATAACTAAAATGCATTACACCTATTTCAATTTCCGAACCAACTTGAAAATTTTAATTTTTATCAATAAAATATGACGAGCTCTAAATCTTTTAGAAAAATTTCCATGATTCATAAAAAGATTTTCAAATTTTAATTGACTCAGATTTTATAGAATAAGTTTCTAAGCCCGAAACTGATAAACAAATAGAATAAAAAAATTAATGCTAATAAAAGGTATTATTAATGGTTTCTGTCTATTCTTTACCATAATTTGATAGATTTAATGTCCTTGTTCAAAAAATAATTTAACAGTGATTCTCACTTGTTCCTAATAACGCCTGTAAAGATGTTACTTAATACATTTTAGCATAAATGCAGACATTTTGAATATTACTAAGACATATTACATTAGTTTGCTTCTAACATAATAAACATGCTTTTTCACATTTTTTGAAATCGTTGTTGATCTTCTTTTCAAAGAATGCATTGGTGCAAAGAAATTGAAACTACTTATAAAAGATTAAATTGACAGTATCTTTATAATTGTTTACATTTCCTTAAAATTCAAGATAAATACTTATTTATGTACTTACTTTAGCTTTGTAATGCTGAATCTGCTGAGATTCTCGCCGCTATTTCCAGTTAAAATGTTAAAATATTCTTAATCTTCTGAGTTAACAGCTATAATTGCTGATATTTTCAACGAATTTTATATGCATTTAAATATAAATATAAGGTCTTGTCGTTTTATAGGAGATAACTATCTTGAGATAAAGATTTCGAATGATGTTTGATATAATCGTCTTACTCGTAAGTAAAAGATTTGTCGAATATCCTCCCTATTTATTTATAAAAGAGGAATGTAGATTCTTTTCCATAATTTAAATACCTTTAGTTCAAGAAAATGCGAGTGTTTACATAAAAAGGTTTATCTGAAAGAAGAAAGAAGATTACTTGATATTTTCTTATAATTTAATAATTCATGATAATTTTTTTATAAACATTCCATATAAAAGCCATTTTTTGTTGTAGTTTTTAAGAATAACATTTTGAAGACAATTGATTCGTCTTTACATAAAATCAATTGCACATACCGGTGCAAAGCTTAAAATTAATGAAGCCATAAAGAAACAGTGTGAATTTCAGAAAGTATAAATTAACCACAGAATGGAAATCACATGGCTTATTTCTATCTCAAGTAGAAAGGTCAACAGGCAAAGGAATTTTTCTCCTTCAAGTAAGTCGATTTTTTTAAAAAAAAGCTCTCAAAAGTTATACGGCTTTTTTTGCATTTATGATCAGTTTTCATTATGAGTAAATTTATTTTTATTGCATTTATTATTATTAATCATTATGGATAAAGTTATTTTTATTGTATTTTATATCATATATCATTATAGGTAGAGTTATTTTAATTTACGTTTAAATTATTTATCTTTTTAAAGACAATAAGAAAAAAAATTCATTTCCAAAAATTCTATCATGACTGAATCTAAAATCCCCATATGATAAAGTGGGGTTTGAGATTGGTGCTTAAAATATCACATCTAAAAATAATATTGGCACTATAGAGAGCCAAATATTTTCTTATAAACAATATCTAAGAAATTCTGTTTAATTTTTTTAAAACTTTTAATTCCGTATGATCTCATTTCAGAATTTTTAGAAGAATTTCTTTATTTTAACTTTAATTTTGTATTTTTAAAAAACGAATCTGTTATTTTCTGGATATTTTTTAATGTTTTTAAGTGTTTTCACTTTTTTCAAAGACATTCAAAGTATCAGATGGATCAAAAGATCAATCATGTATGTAGTGAAACATAATAAAATATTCTAATCTTTTTAAGTATTTCTGTGACTTATTACTAGAGTGTGGAAAATTAATGAAAATGAATTTAGGAAGTTTCTTAAATTTTCTATAAATCATCTTCAATTGTTAAAGAAAAATAAAAAAAATTCTTTTCAGTTTATTTTTCCTATTCCTTTTTGGATTTGAATAATATGAAATATAATTTTAAAATTAGTGAATTATTTATTTCGACTATACTAGTGTTTTTCCCATAAAAACTGCTTGATATTAACATGTTCATTACACATCACTTCGTATATTTTTTAAGTTATTGGAATCTTCTACGTATAAAAGTATAGAAAGAAAATTTAGTTTCTTTTTAATTTTAATTTTCCAATAATAAAATTTGCAAACTGAATATTTAAAAATCTCCCTTTCATGATAAAAGTTTAAAGAACAGAATGGAAATTTTTGTTTGCAATAAAATATATTTCAATGATTTGCAATAAATAAAATTTAAGTTTTGTATTACAGATTCTTTACTATAGAAGTGTGTAGTAATTACAAATTGAGCTGTTAAAGAATTGAATTGAATTACGAGTATAGTGTCTAAAATTAATTAAATTTATGATTAATTGATAGTTAAATTTTTAAATTATGAATTATCATCGAAAATAAACATATAATTAATATTTTATTACATGCATTAGAAATAGAACGAAAAATTGAATTCAAAATTTCATTTCTAAAAACATGCAACAATTAAAGTTAAATAAAATTCTTTAAAAAACAAATTAAAAACTGTTGTTTGAAACAAGTATTATCGATAAGATATCAGTTTTATGATAAATAATATGCCCTAAACTATTCTCTGATTGAGGTACGACATAAGCAAAAAGTAAAATAAGCAGACAAAATTTAAGAAGAAAGCTAAATTTTTTACCAGACGACTTTTGATCAATGGACTAAATTATTTTCTGCAGATAAAATAATAAAAGTTTTGATTTCTCAGAAATATCAGTGCAATAAAACGAGTGGGTTTTAAACTTTAAAATAAAGAAATGAACAAATAAACGATTACATTCATACTACTCGTGAATGTAAACGAGTGGGCTTAAAATTTTAAAATACTGAAATAAACAGATATACGGTTACATTTGTACTTTTTGTTACATTCATATTTCGCATAAAAATTCTTTTATTTTGTAATTAATCTCTTACATACAAATGTTGAGATAATTTTATTCAAAATCTTTTGAATGAACTTTCACATATTCTAGAATGTAGAAAATGTCACACATTTTATTTTTGAAAGGTTTTACCCATTGAATTATTGAATTTATTCGATTACTAATCATAAGAAAAATAATTTTTAAAAAGTTGAAAAACAATCTAAATTGCATTTTGAAAAAATATTAAACCTAATTAATGCGTTTTTAAATGATTAATTTCTAATTTTGGATGCATTGAAACATATAAATGAAGAATATGTTAATAGAATATAAATAGAAGAATAATGAAGAATATATAAATAAGAAATTCAAAAGAATTTAGAGATTTAAATTTCAATTTATCCTATTTTTACGCTGAAAAAACATTAAAAGTAAAAGCAGTTATATTGAAAAGTATAATTAAAAATACTTTGTAATATTAAATGCATAATTTAGATTGGAAACAAAGGAACATAAAATGAATTTTTATATATATGAAATAATTTTTTTATTGTATAAAATTATATGAAATATTATTTTATAGAATATTTCTTATAACTGTTATTCATATTACATTAATTTATATTACTATAAACATTATTTCATGTTTCATTATTTATATAAATGATGTCATATTTCATAGTACATTATTTTATATTACCATAAACATTATTTCATATTTTGTTATTTATATAAATGATGTCATATTTCATAGTACATTATTTTATATTACTATAAACATTATTTCATATTTCATTATTTATGTAAAATGATGTAATATTTCATATTAAATTATTTATGTAATATAATTGTATTATATATATACATACATATAACTAAAAAAAGGGAATTTAAATCTGTAGTCTAATATAATATGTGTGTACATTTCCGTAAATGAACAACTGAATTTAAACATTTAAAGACAAGTTTATTTTTCAATTTACACTTTATCTATATCCGTTTTACTTTATATAAAAATTGTGCATTGAAAAACTGAGCAAGTATATTCAAATCATAAAAACACTCAGTATTACTGATATTTTCTTTTAATTTTCATACAGTGAGTCATATATAGTGAATATAATATATGTGTATATTTTATTAAGTGAAAAACTTCCTTAAAAAATATTTAAAAAAAGATTATTTTTCTATTTACAATTGATCTATTTCCGTTTTACTTCTTATAAAAAATTGTACTTCTAAGATTTGAGTAACTATACTGACACCGTTAAAAATTTAGTTTTACATTTAAAAATAATAATTTAAACTTGTTATTTAATACATATTGTAATTAAATCGTATGTATCCAGGTAAAACTAATAAATCAAAATATGACACAATTTTTAATATTGATAAATGAATTGAATAATTATTTAAGCTCTAACCTATTAAGCATTTTCAATCACAGTTTTAATAAATTCAAGTCATTGTATAAGCTTTATAATAGCTTCTGAAAAAAATTCAAGTTTCACAAATTGTATTATTTGCATTACTGTATATGTTTCACTGTGTCGATTCTGTACAGATTAAAAAACAGAATCGTTTTATGTTTGTATGAATAATGTATCGATTTAAAAATCATTTTATAATACCAAATTTAAATTCCACATGCAATGAGTTAAATTACAGTATTGTTGCATACTGTAAGTTTGAAAATAATATAGAAACTTAAAATGGAAAAGAAATATTTTTCCGATTAAATGAAGTTATAAAAATGATGATTCCCTTTTAATATTAAGTAATATATTTTAAAATGCTAGTAACAGAATTTTGTACCTATTTATGATTTTTGATAACTATAACTGAATAACTTATTAAATTTCTGAAAAAAATATAAATTTCATAATAAATTCATTTCTATACCATGATAATTTTTCAAATTTTCAAATTTTAAATGTTCTTCTTTCCTTAAAAATAATTTTTCTAAAATGATTCTTTACAAACAATAATGCAGTTACTTCCATTTAGAAATGGATGAAATCAAAAGTTAAAAGTTTTTGTTAAGGGTAACTTTTTATTACAACTAAGCAATTTCTTCAGTTAGCATTCTACTTTATTAATGCACTAAATTTCGTCTCATTTTTGTAAAACAGAATCTAATTTTAAATTCAAAAGCTTAAAATATTTCTAGAATTTTACTGATGTATTTATTTCTGATTTATTTTTAAAAAAGGATATATTTTAATTTGTTTTTTTAAAAAATATGTTCGACGGCCATTTATTTCTTGAATGGTCCTAAAGCATGTGTCAGGTTGCAAAAAAGAAAATGAAATTGCATGTATAGAAAAAAATGATACAATAATTAACAAAATTACTCTTTTATCTCCCCAAAATTAATATAACTCAACTTTGAATTATGCTTATTGAATCAAAGATTCAAAATTAAAAAAAAAATTTAGGGCAAATTTAACATTTAATTTCTGATGTATTTGAGGGAAAAAACCCAAATATTTTAATTCGTTCTAAAAAAGAATGTTTGAGGGTCATTTGTTTCTTGAATGATCCTAAAGCATGTGTCGCGTTGCATAAAAGAAAATGAAATTGCATTTATAGAAAAAAAATATACAATAATTAATAAAAATACTCTTTTATCTCCCCAAAATTAATATAATTCACCTTTGAATTATATTAATATTAATTTTTATTGAATTCAAGATTCAAAATTAAAAAAATATATTAAGGGAAAATTTAAAATTTAATTTCAGATGTATTTGAGGGAAAAAAAACCCAAATATTTTAATTCGTTTTAAAAAAGTATGTTTGAGGGCCATTTATTTCTTCAATGGTCATAAAGCATGTGTCTCGCTTCATAAAAGAAAATGAAATTGCATGTATAGAAAGAAATGATACAATAATTAATAAAATTACTCTTTTATCTCCCCAAAATTAATATAATTCAACTTTAAATTATGTTAATATTAATTTGTATTGAATCCAAGATTCAAAATTAAAAAAAGAATTGAACAAATTTAGCATTTAATTTCAGATGCATTTGAGGGAAAAAACAAAAATATTTTAATTCGTTTGAAAAAAGTATGTTCGAGGGCCATTTATTTCTTGAATGGTCATAAAGCATGTGTCTCGCTGCATAAAATAAAATGAAATTAGCTATATAGAAAGAAAATTGCTGACACAATAATTAATAAAATTACTCTTTTATCCCCCACCACTAATATAATCCAACTTTGTATTATATTAATATTACTTTTTATTGAATCAAGGATTAA
>JAOUZG010050968.1:10427695-10442236 GCA_026289955.1 Argiope argentata | reverse complement strand
TATATATATATATATATAATGTATGATTCAATAGCTAGTTTCTTCCTAGGAGCGTAGCCGACCAACTGTCACAGGGGAAGCGGGTCTTCCCCTTCATCTGGTTGTCCTAGGTTCGATAATGGTTGCGCTTTATCTGTTCTATGTGTGAGTGTGTTCCGCTTTGAAAGTCGTTGTGCAAGCTAATGTGATGCTTGAGTAGTTAAGAGATACTCTTAGCCTAGTTGGATCTACTTAAAACAAGAGATGCACCTTCCTTTTAAAATCGTTGACTGCGTCAGCGAGCTTGTCCATGGCAATAGTTATTAGAAATAACAACAGAAACTTGATATTTTTAATATATATTATACAAAAATTAAAACTACTTCTCTACAAGTTCTTGCCCCTTTTGGCTCTTTACAAGACCTCTGTCAGATCTGTCAACGAATTCAGCCGAGTGAGTGTTTTTTTTTCAGTAGCGCCAGTTAGTACGGTTTAGCTACTTTATGCGTCATATTCCTTTGCACAGCCCCTTTTTACAAGGGGACATATCTACACACCTCACAGATAGAACACAAAAGGAGAACAACCATTCAACTGGGATTCGAACCGGAGACACCCGGACCCAGGGGAAAACATGCTACCTCTATTGCAGGACGCCGGCATTCCCTTCATGATATCTTTATTCCTTCAATTCCGATTTCACTACCCTGTTTTAACGCTATCTGTCTGATCTGCCTTCACAAACGCGAGGGATTGTTAACTACTGTCTTCTGGCATAGAGAGTTACAAGCTTGAATCTTCCAGAAACCATTCTTCGTGAAATTCTTGCACCTGTGTCAGCCTACAGAGCTACATACAGTTATAAGGAAGAAAAATTCATGTGATGCCGCTAAATTCTTGTAAAAAAGTAATCGCCAAAGGTGTCCTGGTCGATTTGGTATTTATTATAGAGTAGTATCTCCAGTATTTTGAATTCTTTTTCGTATTCTTACAAACACACAATGAAACAAATTCGGTGTTCTAGAAGCTTCAACTGCGATTTTCCGGATTTTATCATTCTTAGTTATTTCTTTCAAAATCCTGTTTAATTCTTCATTTTTCTGCAATATGATTTGCTAAAATATTTGTTTCATTTTGAAAATATAAGGAAACGCGTTTACAGCTTCATTATTTAATGATTAAATATGTGATAACTAATCAGCAATTCGATTATCTCACTGTGTTTTTTTTTTTCGTTCATTGTAACGCTCTTTTTTCGTTAAGATATTAGTTTTAAAAGCAAATTGTTTTTTATATATTTTTCCAAACAAAAAATCAGATCTTTAAATCTCTTGTAATTAGAACGCCACGTCAGTACCCCGGCTCTTTCTTAAAGAATATCATAAAATTGTTTTCATTCATTTATGAAATTGTTTGGTGGTGCAAAAATCGAATATATCTCTTCAGAGAATTAATCCTGGAAGAGTCTAATGCAGGCGAACTTTAGAAAATTCTTCTAATTTTGCTTAAAAGTACAGCTCGTGCTGCCATCTGGAAATGCCCAAAATATTAATGAAAAGGTTTGATATGAGATATAAATTACGTACATCTGAAATGAGATATAAATTACGTATCGTTGCTTTTTTTGATAAAAGGTAATGAATGCAATATCCACATATTTTTCAAAGAATTACCAATTTGATAGTAAAAAACTTTATTTGTAAATAATAAATTTTTGCAATGTTACAATTTTTATGAATTTGAAAATTTATTTCATTTCTTTAAGAGTTAATAAAGATTCCTACTTTTATTTGTAAAATATCTTGTCAACTCTGTATTATTTTTCCTGTTATATTTGAAAACATTTTTTTCATAACATTTTAGGCATTTAACTGATGCTGCTCCAATGATACATCTATCGGTACATTTTATCATAAATAAAACCGTTTGTCTAACATTACAAATTTAAAATCATTAAACACTAATAAACAAAATTTCATTTATCAGAGAATCCATTTCTTTATGATTTAATAAAGATTTCAACTACTTTTATTTATAAAATACTTTGTCAACTCATTATTATTTTTCCTATTACATTAGAAAACATTTTTATCATAATATTTTAGGCATTTAACTGATGCTGCTCCATAGGTACACCTATCGATACATTTTACCATGAATAAATCCGTTTGTCTAACATTACAAATTTAAAATCATTAAACACTAATAAAAAATTTATATATCAGAGAATCCATTTCTTTAATAAACATCGCAAATACTTTTATTTCTAAAATATCATATGAACTCATTATCATATTTTCTAATACATTTGAAAATTTGTTTCATATTTTAAGCATTTCACTGATTCATCTACAATGGTACATCTACTGATACATTTTACAATAAATTTGAAAACAATTTTTTCATATTATTTAAGCATTTAATTGATGCAGCTCCAATTATACATCTATCGATAGCTTTCACCATAAAGAAACCGTATGTCTAACATTACAAATTTGAAATCATTAAAAACTAATAAAAAAAATTATATATCAGAGAAATTCTAAATTATGAATGCCTAACAAAAATTCAAATGGAATAAAATCTGACTTTTCAAAATAAAAGAAAACTAGATAAAAGATTTTCCCATTAATGCCATTTTCTATATTGCATAAATAATATTATTGTATAAGTTCGTGAATATATGACAAATAATTAGTGCAGAGCCTGACCAAAGCAAGGGCATACGAACAGGTGTCCCCCTTATCACAGGGGGCCCCAAATCGAATAGAAAGTTTATTTTACATATTCTTCTTGTTTAATAATGAAATCCGGTTCCTCATTACTGCGGTCGTGAAGCATAGGGGGGGCCCCAAATAAGGCTTTGTCCTGGGCCCAAATTCTTCTAAGTCGGGCCTTATATACATGTCTAACTTTGATCCTGCATACGTTTATAGTATATTAAACTTTCTTTGAATTTGATCACCTCAAGAAAATCAAATAGCTTTCAGGATTGTATTTTGATTCTTTGTCTCCATTTTTTTATATTAAACTTTTTCCAACTTCATATTTATATCATGCCTTATAGAGTAAAAAATATGAAAATCCCCCAAGTAATTTTTATGACTTATTCTAAATGCACCGTTTTTTCAAATTCTGACCATTTGTCTATATCAATAATCTATACGTAACGAATCTATATGTAACCATGCATATATTGGTTCTTTTCACGCCAGGGCGTTTGACTTGAAGTTATCAAACTGCTCACATATATACTTTGAAGGGTAAGAACATGTGCTATTTTTTTTAAGGGGGGAGGGAGATTTTAATAAGAATATAAATTAAAAAGTATCAAAATTTTGATGCTTTACTATTAGAACTTACAAAAACATTAAAATATAAAAATTAGTTTTGTGTCACCTGAAAGTTAAAATTTAAAAAATTACTTTACAATGATACTTAATTTTTTCCCAAATTATTTTTGTTCCATTTTTTATTATTTTTATAAAATATTTAAGCCTACTTTGAAACCATATATTTCATTGTTGAACTGAAACTCGGTTAGTTTTCTCTGTTGCTTCCAATATTTCATTCTGACTTTTTTTTCCATTGCTGATGATTAAGATATGGAGATTCAACTTATTTTATCACTTTGAATAGATATCAGCAAAAAGAAAGCTTTTAATAATTTTTTTAATTTTATGCTACTTAGAATTTAAGACAAATTTATTTTCAGAATTAAGAAGTGGTGAAAAAAATATTAAAAGTATGTTCATTGTTAAACACTATAGATCTTTCTTGATATGTAATTTGATGTCATGTATTATCCAAAATTAAATAAAAATATTGTTGATAAAAATTATTGAAATATATAGCACAATGAACAGAATGGCATGAGTCTTGTAAAATTATATGAGTTATAAGTCTATAAATTTTTTTAATTAAAAATATTCCTTGAGAAAGGCATTAAAACGAAGTTTGACAAAATATTTAATTAAAATTTTTAGCGACCATTAATCTTGGAGCATAGTTACAAAAGGTGGCTAATAAAGGAATATTTATTATTTAAAAAACATCTTCAGCTATAGGGCATTATTGTTTATTTATTTATTTGCTATAGTGGAATATAATTGTCAATATAGCAGCTCTTATTAACAAACAATTTTTATATCAAGTCCATTTGATTACACATTTTACTCATAGATGGCGCCACATAACACACTCATTATTCAGAGAAGTTGTGAGCGAATTATAGACATATAGCAACTCCCTCTACCCAATATCTATACCCAGCTTATTCTTTTTTAAAAATAAGTCTAGATAATTGCAGTTTTCTTTGAAGTAAGTCAGCATGGTGTGGCATTTGACGCAAATTTCTTGTACGATGAATCAATAAATTTAAAGATATAATCATCTCATATCATCAGAAGGCATATGACAGAAGAAACTCTCGAAGTTAAAAGAATACTTGATTTTAAAAATGACAGTTTTTGAAACCATGTCTAATTATTAATAATGGTTATTTTTGTTATAATTGAAAATATTTAATTACATAAAATATTTCATTTAGTAAATTGTGTTTATTGAATCAATATTTCAAAGATTACTCTATATTACTATGTAACATAGTTTTATTCTCTGAGGTGTTCATATTACGTATCTTAGAACCTTAAATCAAAACATTTGAACTATATAGTATCATAATATCCTTAGCCACTGTATTCGCGTATTAATTATTTGTTATATAAGTGCTTAAGAAGTATAACATATATACATATAAGTAGTTGAGTATATAGGCGTACAAAAAATGGAATTGATAAAATTTGGGTTTATAAAAACTTTTAAAATTAATCAAAATTCTGAGAAACATTGAACAGTAATGAAAATGAAGGCTTATAAAGCTACCTTTTTAAATTTTTATTTTTAGATGGCAAAAAAATGTTTGTTCAGTCATATGTTCAGATATTATAGTGAACAATCTAAAATCTTTAAATAATCCTTCCATCTCATAGAAATTTTTTTAACCCATCTATTCCATTTATGTAATAAAAACCGTCATCTATGTAATAAGAACCATCATCTAGGCCGTCTATGTAATAAGAAACATCATCTATGCCATCTATGTAATTTAAACTTTTTACTCCATCTATACACTAAGGAACATTAATGCTAACTTTTATTTGATTTCGCCTAGGGATGTGGAATTATATAAGATTCGAACGAATAAACAAACCCACATATAAATAGATTGCCTTGAAAACGTGATTACGGAGGAAGACGGTATACCGTCTTCCTTCGTTCTTTATAAAGAACAAGTTAATCAGTTAAATGCATTCCCTATTACCATAAAATGCCCAGTGGTATTGTTATGATATTTTCTCCATAGCGAATATCATTTATAATATCAGAAATCATGAAAATATTGTACAATATCTTCTGTTAATAAAAGGTTATGTAGAGCAAAAAAAATTCATATTAAACTATGCTTAATATAAGATTTTAAACATTATGTTTATATAAAGCTACAACTTAAGAATTATGTAAGAATTGAAATGTAGTGACGGGTAAAAGGGGGGATATATTCGTCTGAGGTAACAATCTAAGGATGCAAAAAGTCTTGGCTAGTTTTTGAAGCCAAAATATGATGAAATGCCAAAAAAAGAATGCAACTGCTCAGACGCTATTGATGACCGACTAGGAAGAAATAATCATATTATGCCCAGGGCGCCTCTTATCTTCTCTACGCTACTGATAAACTGGCGACGTGATGGCCAACATGGAAGAGATGCCATGCCTTATCTTTAACGTAAAAATATAATGAGAAGAATCATTATCTTTTCTTCTCATAAATCTCTTGCGTAAATAAATTTCTTAAAAGCTGACAAGTTTTAGAACCATTTAATAGTATAAAAAGTAATAATTATAATAAAAATTCCAAAAATAATGTTAAAAGGATTAAAAAGTGTGACTTTAATGCACATTGTATGTTTGTGATCTTTTAAAAAGCACATTTCTGAATCTATTGCCACTGTATACTTAATTTATGAATTGATAGTTTTTGAAAATTTATTCAGCTTATTATTCATGTAATAATAAACATAAAAATGTAGCTAATACATTTGAAACTATTGATTAAAGATTTATTTTTAAAGAATTAAAATAATGCTGAAAGTAATGAAAAATGTTCTAGATTAAAATTCGTTTTGAGAATACGTTACAATAAAAATAAACAATTTTTTATCGGCTAATGTATCGTCGATTTATCAGTATAAATTAATATTTCTAACATTTCTTTAGTATGTATCTACGAAAATAATATTATAGATGTCAATATCAAACTGAGATTGACTATTAGGGTTATGCTGGCTCTTTACTAAATAATTAATATACCACTGATAAAGAGAGAAAATATGGCTAATCAGACTAAGAAAAAATGTTATCACTGAAAATTATTAGAAAAGTATTATTATTAGAAAAGTATTAGAGTACAAATTTTATAGTGGAACCTGTTCTAAAAATGGTATGAAACTTGAAAATTGTGGATAATCATTCGTATGACTGTAGGTACAACCATGAAGAGATAAATGTTACAAGTTAGGCGAACAGGAGATAGAAGTGTGTAGCATCAAATATCACTGAAGGATTTTTGGTTTTAGTTAGGTTAACGTCACATGTTAAAGTAACGCTAGGACTATTTTGGGACGGACCTTGTAATTTTGAACAGTGGTCAGATGACGAGGATGGCAACTCTACTGGCATTTTACACCACACCACAGCTAAGGTCGGGACGTTTGACATGCACCAGGCCCAATTACACGATGGTTCTTCGGTGGAATCGGATCTTAAACCTGAAACCCATCGGTTCCGAAGCCGAGTCCTTACCACCAGGCCAGTGCGGCCCTAGTCACTGAAGGTAGAGTAGAGCGGAGTAATCCCTGCGCTATAGAGAATCACATGACATTGGACCTAGTAGTTGCCAAAAAAATTCTGCATGCAGCTAATAGACCTGTCACTAAAGACCGCGAAATATCATATTTCAGAAGTAATGATCGTAAAGCTTAATGTGGCCTTATTGATAAGTCACTGTCTATCAAATGCTACCAGAGAAGCAGTTTTATTTATGTCCCTGAATATTACTTCCCTGAAGCTCTCGACCCCTTCCACAAACCTCCTCAAAGAATCACAATACCATTAATTACGAAAGTAGGGTGGATCGAAAAATTAAAAATCGTCATATTAAGTCTTATGTGTTAAAATCCTGGGGAAGAGGGAGAAAGCAGAAGGTTTAGCACGCAAGCGTTTGCCGTTTGTAGCGTACTCGAGTCACTATCTTTGTAACTAATGATTAAATCAAATCTACATTTTCTTTGCTTTGTTTGAAAATAAGAGATTTAAAAGTAGAGTTGTCGCCATATCTTCGTCAAATCTAGTCTAAATTTTAAGAAAACGAGATGAAAAACAGTTTCTTGTTATGAAACTCATAGTTTTTCCTTATATTTTTTATATGACATATTACACTGGTGTGGAAAACTTAAGTAACAGGTGTGTGTTTTTACCCTAACTCCACGAGAAATCATTTGAGAGACATGAAATTCAGAAATGAAAGACAGCATTTTGTACTTAATGGATGACGAAAGCATAGTTGTGTAAAAATGAATAAAATGCATACAATGAGGAAATAAAACTAAAAAAGGATTTGTTGATCTCATAATATCGTTACACATGATTGTCTGTCCTGAAGAACAAAAAGCAGATGTTCCTTAGTATGGAATATGCCCACCCCTTACTGCAATGGTTGCTTCGCAACGTCTCCCTATGTTCAGCCTAGATTGTCCAACAGTTCTTGAGGTAAGAGTGCCCATTCCTCAATCAGCGTTTGTTTCAGTTGTTGGGTGTTCCCCGGAGGATGTAATTGTGCCGCAAAGCGTCTTCTCATAGCAACACACACATGCTCTATGGGATTTAAATCAGAGGAGCACGCTGGCCAATCCATTCGAGTGATATCTTTTATTTCTAGTAGCTGCTGAACAGCATGAGTCTAATGTGTCCGTGCATTATCCTCCATAAAAAAGAAATCTGCTCCAATGGCAACTCGGAATAGAAGCACATGGGGAAGAATCACCTCCTTACAATAGCAATCTCCCGTTACACAACCTCCGTTAAAAACGTGGAGCTCCGTTCTCCCGTTCAGTATAATGCCTCTCCCGACAAAACTCCATTACCACCGTAACGGTCTCTTTCCGTGATGTTACCGGGATGAAACCGTGTCCCGACCTCTCTCCAAACCAACTGGCATCGAAAATCGCTTGTAGGCTAAAACGACTCTCATCCGTAAAGAGGACACGTCTCAATGGATGAGATGTCCAGTTTTTGTGCTCCTTGAACCACTCTAAACGGTGCCGCTTATCTCCAACTTTCAAAGGGATCCAGCGTTCAGGACGGCTGGCAAATAGGCCCCCTTTGTGAAGGCGTCTGGACACAGTAAACCGCGACACTTGCCGCCCCTTTGCTGTGCACAGTTCCTGAGCAATAGCGTTTGCTGACTGGTTTCGGGCCCTTTTCGCCTGCAGAACTATAGATCAGTCATCCACTGCAGTTGTTTTTCTGGGGCGGCCACCGCCAACCTTTTTAACATCTGTTTCCGTGGTTTGGAAGGCTTTCCTAACGCACGAAACGACACATCTGTTGATTCTGAATCCCTCAGCCATACTAGTCACACTACGCCCCTCCTATAACTTTTCTATCAATCTTCCGCGTGTGAAATCGTCCAGATGATTTCTTTTAGCCATATTTCACGAAAGAACTCACTAGCATGTGCAGCTAATTAGTTTAATTGCGTCTCTGTTCTTCCCTTTTATTGTGGTTTTGAGCTGCGCGCATCAACTGCATGCGTTTTGCGTAAGCTTATGTCACCTTGGACGTTTCGTTCCTGATATTTGCATACGTATGACCTTTCTCCTGAATTGCGTGTTCATTGTGCTGATCGCAAGAACTTCTTTTCTAAAGATTCCTGGCTATCTGCTTAAAATTTACATTGTTGCTTAAGTTTTTCACACCAGTGTATATAAAAACAAGTCCCCTTAAATTAATATTCTACTCTTTTTTTCTATCCACTGGTACACATTTTTATTTGTTTACGTGCGTTGCCAATACTGGGTAGGAGGGAGAAAGAAAGAAGAGTTGGCATGCAATGCGGTTGCCAAGTGTAGCGCCTCAGAAGTGTGAGGCTCATCTAGAATGTTAAGCTTTGTAATCAAAGATAAAGATTTATGATATATACAAGGATATGTGAAGTAGAGTGGATCGAAAAATTAAAAATCGTCTTATCAAAAGCCTTATGTGACAAATTGCTGGAGAAGAAGGAGAAAGCAAGAAAAATTGGCATGTAAGCGGTTGCCTTTTGTAGTGTACTCAAGTTTCTTGAGATTCATTGATCACACTAAGCTATATTATCAAGGGTAAATATTAATTTCTTACATATACTGGAATATGTGCAGTAGCATGGATAGAAAAGCTAATTCTAACTTTCCTAATTTTTGCAACGGCGTTTGTTAGATTGTGAAAAGACTAACAAATGGACCATTAATATTAGGAGGACTTCTCCGAATAGTTACTTTAGCAATTAGAAAGAAAGAACTTAGGGTTTGAAGAGATGGTTAATTTAAAATATTTACAGCTGTTTCCGCAAAACACGTATCAATATATAATATTTTTTTCAAAGATTGGTAACGTACTCCTTAGGGAAGCATTACAACGTTCTTGATCAAAACAACTGCACTCATGTACATGAATTAAGGGTGTTCCGCTAATTGAAGGTTTAGAAAGTAAGCAAACTTGTCATATTCATAGAGGCAGTTTATTAAACAAAAGATAAAGAACTAATAAGATTGTGTATGTATGATACCATTCATAACAACTACGAAATTTTGTTCCCTGGAGCAATTAAAAAATATTTTCTTTATAAAAACTTAACTTTACACTATTGGTATAATGGTTGCACTGTCTCCAAGACGATGAAATACAGTCCATTCATAGTCTAAGCATGCTTAGTATCAAATTATCGAGTTGATCTTGAGGAATATTATTTCACTCAGCAAGAAAAACTCTCTGAAGTTCTGGTACACATGTAGGAGGTGGTTTACAGGTTACACCACATCGGTCAAGCATGTTCCAGAGATGCTCCGTTGGATTCAAGCCAAATAAGAATGCTGACCATTCCATACAAGTGATATCATCAAAGGCATTCGTTTATGACGATTGCACGTTGAGGGCGTGCCAAAACAGACAAATTCTGCGTCCATGCCACTCCTAAACAAATTTACAAGTTGTTCCAGAATGATGATGAATTTAATCTGTCGTGATTCCAAATTGAGCAAACAGATCTGTTCTGGTGCCCATTATAACTCCACTCCAAAAGAGAAATCCTGAGCATCCGTAATGTTGTCGTTTGGTGATGTTCACATGGGTACCTGCCGTTCTGCATAAGAGATTACGAAGTGAATCAGGGTCGAAGCTACATTTGGAATTATCAGAAAGCATCACGCAAGCCCACTGTGATGATGTCTACATCGAAGGGTCTTCTCTCCTAGCTAACTACTCGAGACAGTGAGTTCAGTGAGAGGAACACATTGACAGGTCTACGAGCATCTGTTCCAAGCATCTTTATTCTGTCTGCTTTGAAAATACCTTACCCATGGTGGGAGATAGCTGACTAGATAGGTTTGATGATATGATTCATCTGATTCTTTTGGCAGTTGTTACCAAATACCGGTTCTTTTTGGTGTTGTAAGTCGTGGGCGATCTGTAATGTACCTTCTACTGACATTCCCATCATCATTTCAAAAGTCTAGAGATGAAACTTTGAGGGATTCCAAGTCCCTAGGATACTTTCAGTATATCAGCAATAAGTATACGCCAACGTTCCAGGCTGCCGATAATTCTAACACGTAAAACATCTTCCACCTGCGTCCTCTGTGTTATAGCTATCCGGTTATGGCAATGAGTGACTTACAAAACTCTTGTGAATAATTTTACTTCTGTGCCACCATTTTTTATGCTGCTTTTTATATGCTCCCCTCATTGTGGTGTACTAACGGCGTCATTAGTAGCATGCTTGAATTTGTATATTATTCTTGAAGCTGTGTGCCATAATTCTACAGATAAAATTTTTACTTTAGAGTTCGATTTTCATGTGGTTTTGAATTGTACTTAATTTATATGCATGAGTGTATGTTGTATTTCTACAACAAAACATCTAAACCTGTAATGATTTGCTGCATTGACACTGATGTTAATAAAAGTAATGGTGGAATCGTTATATATGTTTTCGAAAAGAAGATTATAATAACTATGCAGTGGATAATTTGTAAATTTCAACCTAAATTTCGTTACTGCATTAGATGAAACATTTGAAGAGACAGACAACTGACCTTTGAGGATATTCAAAGCCAATTAGTAAAATGTTAAGCAAATGCATGTATTTACCAAATAATAAAACATTCCTAGGTAATTTTCCGTTAGCCGGGAGGCAACAAAAATCGCCAATGAAATTTGGCGAAATTCTACCTTATTTGGTGCTTTTTTGCTTTAAAATCACTGCAAGAAATTTAGCAGAATTCTACAGTAGCCCGGCTAACGGAAGAGTACCCATTCCTACAACTGAAAAATATTAGCCACAAGTTTAATAAGGATCGAAATTATCAATTGGTTATTGTTTTGCTGTTGTTTAAGGATACAGCTTGTATCGGGCCTTGTCCTGAAGACGCATGATTACCAATCCAGCACGCAGATTTTACTAAAACCCAAGACAGGCATTTGAAAATTTTGAGGATCTTTTTCTGCTTATAACAAAATTTTAGAAATATAAAGGATATCGAAGCAGTACGTAACTCAACCTGCAATTTTTTCTGCTGTGAAGCAACCTTTTTATTAACCAGAATTTAAAAGTGAAAGTTGAAAATTTGAATTCAGCACAGTTGTAAATGTTCAGTGAGAAGCCCCAGAAATACGAAGGATATCGAAGCAGTACGTTAACTTATCCCACAATTTTTTCTGATGTGTGTCTGATGCAAAACATCCTTGTTGTTGACCAGAAATCAAAATTGAAAGCTGAAAGTTTAATTTCAGCTCAGTTGTGAATGTTCAGTGAGAGGTCCCAGAAATACGAAGGATATCGAAGCAGTACGATAACTCATCCCACAATTTTTTCTGATGTGGGTTTGATGTGAAACATAGAAAGAAGGCATGCATGTTTGACAACATTTGATTTTTTTTTTGCTGATACTTTGAACAGAAGATATTTTTGCATCATTGCCAACTGAAGATGATAAACTTGCAGGCATGCATATCAAATCATTACATTAGAGGTGCTGAAAAAGTATAGGACCTGTTATTGTATCAACTTGAAAGTGTTAGTGTTTTTGGAGCTGTTTACAATTAACATTTATAACCGTATTCAACTTAAGTTTTCAACAGTTATTTGTAATTTCCGATGAACAGCAAGGTTATACTTACTTTTGTTTTCTTTTAACAGCTTTGCAAACTTGGAATATTTGTTTTATAAACACTTTGTATAATAGACATAAAATATTTGCATCTCACATATGAAGTTTTAATCACCCCCACACCACTTAAAAATATCTGATATGATAAACGGGTTTGTTATATATGTAAATGCGCTAAAACTTTGTGTCAAATTTTTCACTAAGTTGTGTTGGTGAAAGGTCTTGTATAATTTTAATTCATGAAGCTTATTATGAATTTGAGTTCATCAATAATTTTTACAGCGGAAATGAAAAATGAGTAACAAATACTTTTTGAACAAAGAAATAAATACAAATGTAGGCTAGAATGAAGTTGCTAATTTTAGGACTTAGCCATTTTTCTTTCCCTTCATATTTTTAGATCATCTCAACCAATTTTCAGAACAATCGAAAATCCGCAATAAAACAGGGAAGTGAGCATTAACTTAAACACAAAATATTTACCAAAATTAATGATTTTAAAAAATAAATTTTGAACTTTCAGAAATGTTGGTGAATGATGTATGACCATAGTATCTCGGACATTTCGGGAAAAAGTAAAGATATAATTGTGGCAACAACTAGAAATTGTTTGATGATGGGAAATAGTTTTTAAGTTGCGCTTATCAGACATGTGATTTTGGCAGTGACTAGAAATCATTTGTTGATGAAAAATATCTGTAAAGTTAGACTTATTGGAATTTAAAAATTGTTTTAAATATTGGATTACAAGGTGATAAGTTAACTAAATAATAATGCATACTTGCAAATAATATGTATAATCACTGAGATGCAATTTTTAACACTTCTTGTCGAAATTTCGAAAATAAATAAGTCTTCCTCTCAAAGGATAAAAATAGGATCAATCACCTAGCAGCAAGAGGGCGTAAAAGTTAATGTTGCTTCAAAAAAAATTGATAAGGGTTTATTGTTTTATTTTTTCTACGCATTTAATAACGCATTCATAAATATGGTATTTTTCTTCATCTTGCTGGAGATCTGCTGCTGAATGTTTGTGGGCGAAGCACTAGTAATTCTTCGTTAAACATTAACCTTAAAAGATATTTTTCATTAAATGAGAAAATAGCGTTTGCGTTTTTATGTGCTCTTTAATTGTAATTTTCCATTACATTCAACACAAACAACAGACTCAAATTTCTTTCTAAAAGATTTTATAAAATTTTTGAATTAGATATTAAATTTTGCCCTCCGTAGAGTAAACAAGTAATGCAAAAAAATTTAATCTGAATCCCTACTTAGGTCAACAAAGAAATTTTTTTATTTTATTTACTTTTTATTAAATAACTACAAATATTATAACAATTTATCAAAAAATTATTCATTTTCTCAAGAATTGAGCACGCATTTTTCACCTTCACAAGAAAAATACTAAAATCTTTGCATTTTTAAAGCATTAAAAATTAATTTAATTTAATTAATGAATTAATATTTGAAAAAACTGTATTAGCATCAAGTACCATAAACTGCAAGTTTAAAAAATGTATTTGAACGTGAGTGGATGAATAAAAAGTATTTTACTAATGACTGAAAATTTGAACAAGATATATAAATATATATAGGGAGAGTATGAACTAATAATAGGGATTGAAAAATAAATATT
The DNA here is from genome assembly GCA_026289955.1 of Argiope argentata. Lineage (NCBI taxonomy): Eukaryota > Metazoa > Arthropoda > Arachnida > Araneae > Araneidae > Argiope > Argiope argentata. Next base: position 10,428,136 of record JAOUZG010050968.1, on the reverse strand, counting down.
TTTTTAATACTTCCATATTTCATCAAACTGATCGATAATTTCCCATCATCCCTTTTTCAGCTGATAAAATATGTTGATTATTGGAATATATATATATATAAATTTTTGAATGCAGAATAAGTTTTTTAATACAAAATTCTGCATCAATCTCTACAATCAAAAACACACTTAAGTAAAAGAATTTGGAATTTGATGATTGTTAGAAGGTATGAGATGGTTATGAAGTTTATAAGAATTCATATCTTAATTTATTATTTTATTTATGGCAGAAAACGAGCAATTTGATGATTTCGTAACAGTTTTCAGATTTCGAAGATTTTAATTAATATTGAATAATTAATATTGAAACTGTATTAACATCATTCACTTCAAGTTTAAAAAATGTATTTGAACTTGAGTGGATGAATAAAAAGTATTTTATTAACGACTGAAAATTTGAAC